>CM033476.1:128837193-128850322 GCA_019447015.1 Hymenochirus boettgeri | reverse complement strand
AATGAGGTGAGTGAGAGCTTTGCCTGTATTAGTAATCGAAACGAAACCTGTTTAACTTTTGTAAGTAAGGTGCAATGAATGAGCCTGCCAAATTTAAGCGTCTGCCTCCACGGCAAGTTGAGAATTAGTGATGATGAGGAGTGAGTGGAGTGGGGCTTTGCCTTTCGAAACGAAACCTGCTTAACTTTTGTAAGTAGGTGTCACTGAATGAGCCTGCCAAATTTAAGCCGTCTGCATCCACGGCATTGGAGAATTAGTGATGAGTGAGCAAGTTTGAGAATTAGTGATGGTGAGTGGTGAGTGAGGACTTTGGCTTTTTCGAAATGAACCTGCTTTAACTTTTGTAAGTAAGGTGCAATTGAATGAGCCTGCAAATTTAAGCCCATCTGCCTCCATGGCAGTTAAGAAATTAGTGATAGTGAGGCCAGTTGGAGAATTAGTGAAGTGAGTGAGTGGTGAGTGAGGGTTTTTGCCTTTTCGAACGAACCTGCTTAACTTTGTAAGTAAGGTGCAATGAATGGCCTGCCAAATTTAAAGCCGTCTGCCTCCACGGCAAGTTGGAGAATTAGAGTGATGATGATGTGAGTTGAGAGCTTTGCCTTTATGTAGTATAGATAATACAACACCCTTAATAGTGTAATATAATACACAGATATATGCCCCTCAGTGAATTATAGGAAATGCACCCCTTACAGTGTAATTATATGAGGGATAATGCACCCTTACAGTGTAATATATACAGGAATATCACCCCTTACAGTGTAATATATAAGGGATAATGCGCCCCTTACAGTGTAATATATAGGGATAATGCCCCCTTACAGTGGAATATATAAGGGATCAATGCACCCCTACGTGTAATATATAAGGGAAATCAAGCCCCTTACAGTGTAAATATATAAGGATTGCTGCCCCTTACAGTGTGCATTATAAGGGAAATGCACACCCCTTACAGTGTAATAATAAGGGATAATAACAACCCCTTACAGTGTAATACATAAGGGATAATACACCCCCTTACATTAATATAAGGATAACACACCCTTACAGTGTAATATATATGGATAATACACCCCTTACAGTTTTTAATATATAAGGAATAATACAACACCCCTTAACAGTGTTAATAATATAAGGGGATATAAAAACGCCCCTTACAGTGTCATATATAAGGGATAATCCACCCCTTACAGTGAAATAATTAGGGATACATTCCCCTTTACAGTTTAATATATATAGGGTCATAATAATTCTCCCTTACAGTTTAATTATAAGGTATAATGCACCACTTACAGTTTAATATATAAGGGATAATGCCCCCTTACAGTGTATATATAAGGGATAATGCACCCTTAACAGTGTAATATATAAGGGATAATCACCCCTTACATGTAATAATAATAGGCGGGATAACACTCATCCTTACAGTGTAATAATTAGGATAATAGCCCATTACATGTAATATATAAGTGATAATACACACCTTATAGTGTACACATACACAGGAATGTAGCTCCATTGACACCAATTTCTGTAACGTGATCTAACAGCCGTTCTCTATCCATGGTACCAATGTTTATTTCAAGGCCGACGCCCTCAGACATCTAAATTCTCTTGCTCACCTCTTTTATAGAAACCAAGCCAAGTTAGTTTTGAAAAGATTCATTCCCATGATTCCATGCTGGCTGTGGCTGTTTGTTCGCTCGTCTCTCTGTTGCTTTAAATTTTCAAAGCTGTTTAAGACAAATTTGATTCTGTGAAACGAGGACAATTCCTCCACAAACCCACTAGCGCAGGGGTTACGCAACTACGGCTGCTCCCCCAATGGTCTGAAAACACAACTCCCCAGTTTTCTAGGCTTCTCCCTGTGTTGAGCAATCTGGTAAGTTATAGTTTTTCAAATATCCTGAAAGCCGTGTTGAGGATCCCGTCACTAGCGGAAATTAAACCATGGCAGGTTATGTTTCTACGCAAGGATCTTCTGTGCAATCACTGGGCACTGCAAAAGATGTACTATTAAATTGAGCGTGAGATTATGATAGTGGTGAGTGATGAGGCTTTTTCGAACAACCTTGTAGTAAGTCATAATGAGCCCCATTTAACCCTCCTCACGCTTGAGAATTAGATATTATGATGGACTTTGGCCTTTAATGTAGATAAACAACCTCAGGATAAGAATATCCCACAAATATCCCCCTTACAGTAAGTATTAAAAAGGGAAGCCTAGTAATATATAGGGAATAATCCACCCCTTACAGTGTATATAGTAATGGGATAATGCAGCCCCTTACATGTGTAATATCATAAGGGATACATACCCCCTTACAGTGGTAATATATAAGGGATAATAGCCCCCTTACAGTGTAATATAGATAAGGCTCGTATAATAAGAATCGCCCCTTACAGTGTAATATATAAGGTATACCCACAAGTGAATAAGGGATCTACCCCTTACAGTAAAGGAAGCCGTTAATATATAAGGGATAATGCACGTTAAAGGATACGCCGTTATGGGTCATTAGCATACGCCTTTCACATATATTAGATACCATACAGTGTGGGATAATCCAAAACACCCCTACAGTGTAATATGTAAAGGATACACCTTACTAATACAAGGGAATAACCTTAAGATATACGATACAGGCTTGAAGGAAAGACCCCTTCAGTGACTAAACCTTCGTTAAATCATAGGGATATGCCCGCCTTCCAGGTAATAAAGGTACTACTGGAAACTGATAAACCCCTCGTGAACTAGGGAGAGGAGCGCTTATTAGTATCAAACACTTTTACTTTTTAAGTAAGGTGGCAATGAATGAGCTGCCAAATTTCAGCCGTCTGCCTCCACAGCAAGTTGGGATATAGTGATGAAGTGAGGTGAGTGGATGCTGAGGGCTTTTGCCTGTTTTCGAAACGAAACCTGCTTACTTTGTAAGTAGTTTGTCACTGACTGAGCCCTGCAAATTTAGCCGCTGCATCCACGGCAATTTGGAGAATTAGTGATGAGTGATGGCAAGTTTGAGAATTAGTGATGAGTGAGTGGTGAGTGAGGGCTTTGCGCTTTTCGAAATGAAACCTGGCTTACTTTTGTAAGTAAGGTGCAATTGAGAGCCTGCCAAATTTAAGCCATCTTCCTCCATGGAAAGTTAAGAATATGTGATGAGTGAGGCAACGTGAGCATTAGTGATGAGTGTGAGTGTAGTGAGTGAGGGTTTTTGCCGTTTCGCAACGAACCCGCTGCCTTTACTTTAGTAAGTAAGGTGCACATGAATGTCCTTGCAAATTTAAGCCTCGCCTCACGGCAAGTTGGAGAATTAGTGCTGAGTGAGTGCGGTGAGAGCTTTGCCTTTTATTAGTCATAGACATACACCCCCTTACGTGATATAATAAAGATAAATGCCCTTACAGTGTAATAATAAGGGGATAATGCACCCATTACAGTGTACTTAATGCAGGGATAATGCACCACTTACAGTGTAAATATAAAGGATCAATCAAACCCCTTACAGTGTAATATATAAGGGATAATGCGGGGCCCTTAAGTGTATATATAGGGATAATGCGCCCCATTCGTGTAATATATAAGGGATAATGCACCCCTTACCTGTATATATCAAAGGGCAATGCAACCCCTTACAGTGTAAGATATAAAGGATAATGCTCCCCTTACAGTTGATTTTATAAGGGATAATGCACCCCTTACAGTGAAATACATAAGGTATACACACACCTTACAGTGTAATAATATAGAGGATATACACCCCTTACAGTGTCATTATATATGTGATAACAAACCCCTTACAGTGGTAATATATAATGGATATACACCCCTTACAGTTTAATATATAAGGAATATACAACCCCTTACTGGAATATTATATGGATAATAGCAGCCCCCTTTACAGTGTATTATATAGAGGGTATAGACGCCCCTTACACGTGTCATATCATAAGGGATCATGCAGACCCCTTACAGTAAAATATATAAGGGACTAATGCCCCCTTAACAGGTGTTGTAATATATAAGGTATACATGCATCCGCTTACAGTTATTAAATATATAAGGGTATAATGCACCCACTTACAGTTTAATATATAAGGGGATAATGCACCCCTTACAGTGTCAGTATAATACGTAATATAGGGATTAATACGCCCTTTACAGTGTAATTAAAGGGATAATACGACACCTCCTTACAGTGTATATATAAGGATAACACCGCCCTTTACAGGTAAATATAAGGTATAATGACACCCCTTACAGTTTAATATCATCATGGTATAATGCACCCCTTACAGTTTTAATATATAAGGATAATACATGCCCACTTCAGTTGTAAATATATAGGGATAATGACCCCTTACAGTGTAATATAATAAGTGATAATGCACCCCTTACAGTGTTACTATATAACTGGGTATACACCCCTTACAGTGTAATATATAAGGGATACATCGCCCCTTACATGTCATAGATAATGCGCATAGTGCATATCTAAGGGATAATACGCCCATTACATGTATTAGTTAGCATCCCTAGTAATCAATAGGACAGCCCTACAGTTTAATAATAACAATACCCCCTTTACGTGAATTGGATAATCACACATACAGTGTCATAAGTAACATCCACCAGGTAATAAATGGTACGCTCCTGTAATAAATGGGGAAATACGCCCCTTACAGTGTATACTAGTTACTACCATTGTACGACATACCTCATAAGCTCCATGCCAATTTCCTTCTAGTACTACACAGTCTACAGTAAATGTTTATTTCAAGGCCGCGCAGAACTCAGAATAATCTACATCTTTGCTCACACTCTTTATAGAAACCAAGCAAGTTAGTTTGAAAAGATCTATTTCCCCATGATTCCAGCTGGCTTGTGGCTGTTGTTCTGCTCTCCTCCTTTGCGTGTAAATGTTCACTGTTAAAGACAAATTTACTTCATGGAAACCCTGACAATTCCACAAACCACTCTAGCGCACTGGGTACACACAATCTACGGCTCTCCAGATGTTTTGAAAAACTAACAACTCCCAGTTTCTAGGCTTCTCTCCCTTAGTTGAGCAATGCTGGAGTTCATAGTTTTTCAAATATCTGAGAAGCCGTAGTTTTGAGGACCCGTCACTCTAGCGGAATGAACCATGGCAGGTTTATGTTTCCCTTACATACAGGATTCTTTGTGCATCACTGGCAAAAATGTACTAATTAAAATGCAAATTAATTTTTTTATTTGTGGTTTTTTTACTGCTACTACGTATTTACTATAATTTGATTATCCTATTCACACACATACCAGACCCTGGATGCTGGGGATATGGTTACTGGTTAGGGCCCTCACTGCTAGTTACTGAGAGAACTTCTGTTAATGTTGCTTGGTAAACCAATTCAAATAGTAGTGCCAGTTGTGGTCACCCTGACCATTTTGCATGTGACTCTGGACTCATCAGGAATAACCACTGATACCTTTATAAGATGGACACAGAAAAAATCATTTGACCATGGATAGTTGGAGAGAGGGATGGTGTTTTCTTCTGCTCTCCTGTCATGCCTGTTCAGACTTATATCTATTTATCAGATATCACACACACTTTTACGTTGACATGCTACACTACCTTTGTGAAGCCATTGGGAAATGTTTCCTTCAGAACCCCCCAATCCCACATTTTTCCTTTCAATGTATCTTAATCCCAGGTGAATTGGTAGAAGTGACTACAGGGATCCAGGAACATCAAGTAACGATCATTCATTACTTTGTTTCAACTACAGTTATTTTCTCTTAATTTTTGAACTTTTCATGTTGACACATAACGCTCAACCAATCCCTGTGTGAATGCCATTGGGAAATGTTGTCACCCCCAATAACACTTTTTCAAATTATCTTATCAGCCAGGTGAATGGGTAGAAGTGAACTACAGGTATCCAGGAAACTTCAAGTAAGATCAATTCATTACTTTGTTTCAGACTAACAATTAGGTTTTCTCTTAAATTTTGAAACTTTTTGTTGACCAACTGCCAACAATACCTGTGTGAGCCATTGGGAAATGTTGTACCCCCCAAAACACTTTTAAAATTATCTTATTCAGCCAGGTGATGGGTCGAAGTGAACTACAGGTTCCGGACATAAGTACGATCACATTCATTACTTTGTTTCCACAGATTACATTAAGGTTTCTTCTTTTAATTTTGACATTTACTCTCACCTCTGCTAATAACTACAGATGATGCGAGCGGATCTAAATTCAGAAACAATGAGGGTTTCCTGTGCCATAAACCAACAAATTGCATGATCTTCCCCTGATTGTCACGGAATGCCCTGGCTATACCAAAGGAACTGCAAGTTTTTTCTGAAGGCAAGAATTTCCATTCCAGTCACTATGAATTTCAACCAACCTCAAATAGAACGACTGCCATCAGGACAATGGACTTTACCCCAACGCTACAGAGAACAAGACTATGTAAATTACTCTATAAAAATATTTATTATTTGCCTGTAAAGTAAACACTTGTGTTTTCTCTCTTCCAAATCCAATTGATTTAACCAAGATTGACCTGGAACATTACAGCAAAGAACGTGGTCCACCCTTTTTACAGAATTCGGGGTGTTCTGTTCTGTATGGGGATATTATTTCCTGTATCAAACAGATAAGGAAGAAAAATAGTCCGCATGTTAATCATTTATACCAGAATGGAATCTGCTGAATCCCCAAAGCACACTGTGGTTACCATTTTTCACATCTCTCACGGAAGTCGTTGGGACTGTACAACAGAAGATTTTTATTTAAATGGTATCTCCACTGATGGAAAAACTTTTTTTTTTTTTTTCCCTATTTTGGAAAGTTCACCTTCACCCAACCACGCCCCTCCTACCTTTTTTTCTCCCAAAATGCAAGCTCTGTTTCTTTGCAGCAGCCTCTGCAAAGCTGTGTAGCTCTGGGGGTTGTGTCTGCTAACTGTTCTTGGCAGCTGGCATCAATGTGCCATCATCACATGCCATATTCATGATTCTGCCACTCCCCCTTGACCCCAGTGATCCTGGGGTTAAACAAGCCTTTCTAACCTGTCCTTCTGTGTTCCATTCTCTCTATTATTCCTGTCTCTATTCACAGCTGAGTAGTGCAGGGAGAGACCAGAGGGGGGAAGTTTCCACGTTTTTCATCAGCCCACACAGCTTTAATGTAAGGAGACTTTTTTTTTAAACTAAGCAAAAGTAATAGAATGAATTGCAAAAAGGGAATCAATGGTGGGGGGGGTGGAGGTGTGTTGTGTTGTAATGGAGACAGAAGTGTATTTTTCAGAGGGGGATGGCTGGACGTGTCACAAGTTGGATGGCAGGGGGGGGATCTGGGAAACAGAATGTTTTTATTTCCAAGAGGGGAAATTCGGAGTGGTCACAAGTTTGATTGCAAAAAAAGGGGGGGGAAATTACTATTACCCTTTGTCAAAGATACAAATTACATTCAGAAATTACCTTTTAGTGTGTCTCTTGAATTTTAAAAATTACAATAAAATAGTTTTACATTAATACTTTCAAAGTATCATTTTTAGGTTGGATGAATACTTAAATTACATATTTTACAGTCAACGTCTATACCACCCGACCCAAAAAATGCCCCGTGTAACTGTGACACAGTACATATAGCGTAATATTGGAGGTTTTATAAAGCCGACGTCCATTTTGTTCCAATCTTTATCTATCTCACCTGCGATCTATCCCTTATCTAACTATCTATCTATCTAATCTATCTATCTATCTAACTCTGCTTGCTTATCTATCTAATCTATCTAACTCTGCTTTGCCTATCTATCTATCTATCTATCTCTATCTATCTATCAGCTATCTAACTCTGCTTGCTAGATCTATCTATCTATCTATCTATCTATCTATCTATCTATCTATCTATCTCTCTGTTATCTATCTATCTATATATCTAACTCTTCTATCTAACTCTGCTATCTAACTCTGCTATCTATCTATCTATCTTAACTCTGCTATCTACTCTCTATCTATCTATCATCTATCTATCTATCTATTTCTAACCTGCTGCTATCTATCTATCTAATCTATCTAACTCTGCTATTTATCTATCTATCTAGCTATCTAACGCTGCTATCTATCTATCTAACTCTGCTATCAATCTATCTTCTATCTAACTCTTCTACTATCCTATCTATCTATCTATCTAACTTCTATCATCTACTAACTATCCTCTGCTTATCTATCATCTACTAATCTATCTATCTTCCTATCTATCTATCTATCTATCTATCTATCTATCTATCTTCTAGTACTCTGTGCTATCTTCTATCTATCTATCTATTCCATCTAACTCTGTCTGCTAAATCTATCTATCTAAACTCTGCTTGCTATCTAGCCTATCTATCTTTCTATCTATCTATCTAACCTGCTTGCTCTCTATCTATCTATCTATCTATCTAACTCTGCTTTCTATCTTCTAACTCTGCTTGCTCATCTATCTACTATCTAACTCTGGTCTTATTTTATCTATCTATCTATCTATCAACTTCTGCTTGGCCTATCTAAGCTATCTATCTAACCTGCTATTTATCTATCTATTCTATTCTCTCAAACTCTGCTTGCTATCTATTATCTACTAACCGCTTGCTACTATCTATCGATCTTTACTAACCTGGCTTGCTATCTTCTAATCTATCTATCTATCTATCTATTATCTAACGCCTGCTATCTACTATCTATCTAACTCTGCTATTAACTCTGCTATCTAGCTTATCTAGATATCTAACCCGCTATCATCTATCTATCTATCTAACTCTGCTTGCTATCTCTCTATCTATCGATCTAACCTGCTATTTAATCATCTAATCGATCTTATTAAACTCCTGCTATCTACAAAAAAAAAAATTTCCCCTATCTAATCTGCTGATCTATCTCTCTATCTACTAACTCTGCTATCTATCTATCTATCTATTCTATCTATCTATCTAACTATCTATCTTCTAATCTCTGCTCGCTATCTATCTATCTATCTATCTTATCTATCTATCTATCTATCTATCTATCTAACTCTGCTGGTATCTATGCTATCCTTCTATCCTATCTAATCCATCTAACTCTGCTTGCTTATCTACTATCTAACTCTGCTTGCTAATCGTTCTCTATCTTCCTTTCTATCTATCTATCTTGCTAACCTCCTGCTTGCTATCTATCTATCACTATCTATCTAACTCCTGCTATCTTCTATCTAACTCTGCTTGCTATTCATCTATCTATCTATCTATCTATTTATCTATCGATCTATCTATCAGACTCTGCTATCTATCTATCTACTAACTCTGCTCTCTAATCTATCTATCCTACTATCTCTGCTATCTATCGTATCGATCTATCTCTCGAACTCTGCGAATCTATCTATCTACCTCTGCGATCTATCTATCCCTCTATCTATCTATCTATATACTCTGCCGATCTATCTTACCATCTATCTATCTATCTATCTAGCTAGCTAATCTTATCTATCTATCTCTATAACTCTGGCTATCTATCTATCTATCTCATCTAACGCTGCTATCTATCTATCTAACCTGCTTCTATCTATCTATCTATCTATCTTATCTATCTATCTATCTATCTATCTATCTCTCTCTCTATCTATATCTGGCTGTCTGTCGATCGTCTAGCTATCCATATCTGTCTGTCTGTCTATCTATATCTGGCTGTCTTTCTGTCCTATCTATCTATCGAATCTTATCTATCTATCTACTATCTATCTAGTCTTTCTGTCTGTCTGTCTTCTATCTATTATCTACTATCTATATCTGGCCTGTCTGTCGTCTGTCTGTCTATAACTAATCTATCGATATCGTCTGTCCTGTCTGCCTATCTATATCTGGCTGTATGTCTGTCTATCTATCTATCCATATCTGGTCGTATAATCCATATCTCCTATCACTCTATCACTCTCCCTCTCCAAAGATTTATATTGTTACAACCATGCATATATACAATGTTAATGCACTGACAAGGCCCACAAAACAAAATATCTAGCTAAATAGATATACAATGCTGCCATATTTTCATTATCTAAATTTACATACTGTTATAGGAGAAGTTTTAGATGATTAACTTATCTTAATTGTTTAAACATTATCTAATGGGTTACATGTTCTGGTAAAAAAAATATAAATATATCCACACATAAGAGAGACTGACCTGTGCACCTGGAAAATGCTATTTTGGGTGTAGCCTGGCCCTGCCCATAGAATTAGGACTCCCCAAAGCAACCTTTACATTTATTACTGTGTCAGCTGCTATTAATCAGCAGCACAAGGGAGATAAAGTGCAGATGTTCTCTTTACATTTATTATTACTCTGTGTCAGCTGCTATTATCACAGCACAAGGGAGATAACGTGCCGATTGTCTCTACATTTACTGTCTCAGCTGCTATTATCGGCAGCACAGGGAGAGAATCGCTGCTTATCCAGCACAGGGAGTGGGAAAGTGCCGATGTCCTCTTGTTGCCATGGGAACAGGTGATGCCAACTTTCCCATTGGCTGTCGGCACGAAGACACTGGTTCAAGCTTGTCCCCTACTGAGGAAGTGATGAAGTGGCGCATGTCAGACAGGAGCTCGCGCGTCGGATGAATAGGACACAGGCGGGTGTGTCCCAGCCAGAGGAGTTATGCCGGCTGTGCATGGTAAAGGCAGCAGATCAGAGCAACATTGCAAAATTGAATGATATTGCAGGTAATGGCTTACTTTGCTAATAAACTGCTATTCTAGCAATGTCAATTTTTCCGTGGGATTACCCTTTTAAAATCTTCGGTCAAACTGGCCTGTAGCGATCGACAACAGATCATTTACATTGCCATGAACGTCAAATTTTTCAAAGAAAGAGTGAACACATTAGGATAAGACCAACCTTGCTCTTCGAAACCTTCGCTACCTTGATATATGGCCACTCTACTAAAGGATTCTCCAAGTTGGTATCTGAGCAGAGTCAGATTAAGGATTAATCAGACCAGTCGATCATGGTATATAATGGTTGGCCGATGTTGGCTAGAGAATACTTCGACAAAGGGATTTTGTCCCAATTATCGGAAAATATTGAAAAAAAAATGGACTTTATCCAATAACATCGTCATACAATTCTACTTCTGTAAGTTTTTTTGATCCCGTTGCACGCATATACCTGGTGAATTCACAAGATCTGAGAAGACTTGCCTCCACATTCTTACATATTGAACACTATAGCTTGTGATTTATGTATTATAAGTGAAAAGGAGGAAGAAGCATTGACGAAGACTTGTTCATAGTTTGTCTTATCACCATTCTGGACCCTTGTAGTCCTAAATGTTTTTCAATTGTTTATGATGATCCCCAAGACCAGATTCTGTGGATCAAACCACAGAAATGACTATAAAACAACAGACAAAGACACCAAAGTTCTCATCTCCACAAAAAAGACAGAATTATAACTAAAGACGGTGGCCTTGGAAAGAGAAAAGAAAAGGAAAAAAGAACTCTTGTTTATTTACCATATGGACATTGGATTTGATATTATCACTTGGATTTTTCTATTTTGACAGTTTATATGGATGGATTACGGACATGAAGTCCTCAAAAGAGTGCCTATGGCATTTCTGCCTAATTTTTCTATAGCTATTTGATTTTAAACCGAGTCAGTATTTTTAGGTATTAGTACTGGCCATGTTGATGTTCAACACTGTTTTGCTAAGTATTATATGATTCCCGTGGACGGTCCAAAAGCTACAACCCTAACAAGCATTTCACAGTCAAAGAAATGAGAGAAGGAAAATACCCATGTTTGGCATCAAGAATTCATCCATCAACACTAACTTTGAGAACGTCACGCATGCCAAAATTTCAACCTGCAGTTACTATGAACTGTTAGACAGACATTAGATGGCGTAATGACCTTCATTCAACTGCCAATAATACATAGAACTAATGTAAACGCTATACATAAGAGAAATGCTTTATATACTTGAGTATATACCTGAGGTGTTTTCCCCAGGGCTGGTAAAATCAGCCTGAAAACTTGACCTCGGTTTTACGGCGAGTCAGACTTACTTTACTTTACAATCCAACAGCCACTCACACTCACGCTTTTCACTGACGCGCGCCGGCTGACGTCCACTGCCGCCCGGCGCCGAGTGGGTGACATCAGTCCCTCAGCCATCGTGCCAGTACAGGTAGTAGCGAGCGGCTGCTGTATTTCTAAACTAGTTACTGAATTTTGGGTTAGCTTGAAGGATGCCCCCATCTGAATGATTGGCAGTTTAGCTGAAGGATTCCCACATCTGAAGTAGTGCAGTTAGCTGAAGGATCCCACATCTGAAGGATTGCAGTTAGCTGAAGGATGCCCACATCTAATGTGGGCATAATCCCAAAGTGGGGTACGGCATTTTGGGAAATCATCAGCTAGGAAACTTGCGGCTGCGTGGCCTGGGTGTTTTTTCTCATGGGTATGGTTATACAATGTTGATGAAATCTTAATAATTATGTAATTTTCTGATTAAATAAACTGACATGTTTTTGATCCAATAAGGTGGTTTGTGTCTTTATGATGAGGTAATAGATAGGTAAAGTGAATGTGGTAAGTAGTATTACGTGAGTGCCTCCCTTGGGTCATGTCTTTTAAATGGACACAAGAACTCATAACAGTCTCAGCCATCTCCAGTCTATTCCTGTATGGAACTTCTGCCTCCATTTAAAAGGGCACTACAGCCTAAAAACAATACTGAATCAGAAGGCAAGAGGGTCCAACGCGATCTAGTCAGGGTATTATCCCTTATGTATTACACTGTAAGGGGCGTATTATCCCTTATGTATTACACTGTAAGGGGCGTATTATCCCTTTATATTACACTGTAAGGGGCGTATTATCCCTTATATATTACACTGTAAGGGGTGCATTATCCCATATATATTACACTGTAAGGGGTGCATTATCCCTTATATATTGCCCTGTAAGGGGTGCATTATCCCTTATATATTGCACTGTAAGGGGTGCATTATCCCTTATATATTTACTGTAAAGGGCGTATTATCCCTTATATATGACACTGTAAGGGGCGTATTATCCCTTATATATTACACTGTAAGGGGTGTATTATCCCTA
>CM033476.1:128492780-128837022 GCA_019447015.1 Hymenochirus boettgeri | reverse complement strand
TTGATCGTTACTTGATGTTCCTGGATAACCTGTTAATGCACTTCTACCCATTCACCTGGCTGATAAGATAATTTGAAAAATGTGTTATTGGGGGTTGACAACATTTCCCAATGGCTTCACCACAGGGTATTGTTGAGCGTTTGTCAACATAAAAGTTTCAAAATTAAGAGAAACTTAACTGTAGTCTGAAACAAAAGTAATGAATTGATCGTTACTTGAAAGTTCCTGGGGATTACCTGAGTTCCCTTTACCCATTCACCTGGGGTGATAAGAAATTTGAAAAAATGTGTTATTGGGGTGGGAAAACATTTCCCAAATGGCTTCACCACAGGGTATTGTTGAGGGCGTTTATATATTAAACTGTAAGGGGTGCATTATCCCTTATATATTTCACTGTAAGGGGTGCATTATCCCTTATATATGACACTGTAAGGGGCGTATTATCCCTTATATATTACACTGTAAGGGGTGTATTATCCATTATATATTACACTGTAAGGGGTGTATTATTCCTTATATATTAAACTGTAAGGGGTGTATTATCCATTATATATTACACTGTAAGGGGTGTGTTATCACTTATATATGACACTGTAAGGGGTGTATTATCCCTTATTTATTACACTGTAAGGGGTGTATTATCCCTTATGTATTTCACTGTAAGGGGTGCATTATCCCTTATAAATCACACTGTAAGGGGAGCATTATCCCTTATATATTACACTGTAAGGGGTGCATTGTCCCTTATATATTACACTGTAAGGGGTGCATTATCCCTTATATATTACACTGTAAGGGGCGCATTATCCCTATATATTACACTGTAAGGGGCGCATTATCCCTTATATATTACACTGTAAGGGGTGCATTATCCCTTATATATTACACTGTAAGTGGTGCATTATCCTCATATATTACACTGTAAGGGGTTGATTATCCCTTATATATTACACTGTAAGGGGATATATTGTGTATATATTACACCTATAAGGGTGTTTCGTATTATACTAACTATAAAAGGCAAAGCTCTACTCACTCACTCATCACTAATTCTCCAACTTGCCGTGGAGGCAGACGGCTTAAATTTGGCAGGCTCATTCATTGCACCTTACTTACTAAAGTTAAGCAGGTTTCGTTTCGAAAAGGCAAAACCCTCACTCACTCACTCACTCACTCATCACTAATTCTCCAACTTGCCTCACTCATCATAATTCTTTAATGCCATGGCAGGCAGAGGCCTAAATTGGCAGGCTCATTCAATGCACTTACTTACAAAAGTTAAGCAGGTTTCATTTCGAAAAGGCAAAGCCCCCTCACTCACTCACTCATCAATAATCTCAAACTTGCTCCACTCATCACTAATTCTCCAACTTGCCGTGGATGCAGACGGCTTAAATTGGCAGGCTCATTCATTGCACCTTACTTACAAAAGTTAAGCAGGTTTCGTTTCGAAAAGGCAAAGCCCTCACTCACTCACTCACCACTCATCACTAATCTCCAACTTGCCGTGGAGGCAGACGGCTTAAATTTGGCAGGCTCATTCATTGCACCTTACTTACAAAGTTAAGACAGGTTTCTGTTTCGATACTAACAAGGCAAAGCTCTCACTACTCATCCTTATGTTATACACTGTAAGGGGTGATTATCCCTTATGTATTATACGCTGTAAAGGGCGTATATATCCCTATATATTACACTGTAAGGGCGCCATTACCCTTATATATTACACTGTAAGGGGTGTTTTACCCTTATGTATTACACTGTAAGGGGTATTATCCCTTAATATATATACACTGTAAGGGGGTGTATTATCCCTTATGTATTACACTGTAAGGGGGTGTATTATCCCTTCATATTACTATATTAACACTGTAAGGGTGTATTATCCCTTATATATTACACTGTAAGGGTGTATGTATTAATCCCTATATCTATTACACTGTAAGGGCGTAATTATCCCTTATTAACACTGTAAGGGCTATTATCCATTATATATTTACACTGTAAGGGCATATATATCCCTTATATTATTACAACTGTAGTAACGGGAGTATTATCCCTTATATATTACACTGTAGGGGGATAGATCCCTTATATTACACGTAAGGGCGCAATTATCCCTAATATATTACACTGTAAGGGGCGCATTATTACCCTATATTCACAGTTAAGGGCTGATATCCCTTATATACACTAGTAAGGGGCGCATATATCCCTTATATATTACACTGTAAGGGGCGATTATCCTATATATTACACGTAAGGGCCGCATTATCCCTATAGATCTACACTGTAAGGGGTGCGTTATCCCTTATATATACACCTGTAGGGGGTGCTTACCTATATATTACACTGTAAGGGGCATTATCCCTATATATTTCACTGTAAGGGCGCCAATATTTATATGTTATTATAATTACACTATAAGGGGTGTATTATCTATACTAATAAAAGGCAAACTCTCACTCATCACTCACTCATCCACTAAATTCTCCAACTTGCGTGGAGAACGGACGGCTTAAATTTGGCAGGCATTATTGCACCTTAAATTACTAAGTTAAGCAGGTTTCATTTCGAAAGGCAAGGGCACCTCACTCACTTCACTCATCCCTAATTCTCAAACTTAGCTCACTCATCACTAATTATCCAACTTGCCGTGGAGGCAGACGGCCTTAAATTTTGGCAGGCTCATTCATTGCACTTACTTACAAAAGGAAGCATGTTTGTTCGAAAAGGCAAAGCCCTCACTCACTCACTCACTCACTCATCCATTCTCCAAATTGCACTCATCTCATCACTAACTCGAACTTGCCTCATCATCACTAATTCTTTAAATTGCCATGGAGGCAGATGGCTAAATTTGGCAGGCTCATTCAATGCACCCTTACTTACAAAGTTAAGCAGGTTTCATTTCGAAAAGGCAAAGCCCTCACTTCACCTCACTCATCACTAATTCTCAAACTTGCCTCACTCATCACTAATTCTCCAACTTGCCGTGTATGCAGACGGCTTAAATTTGGCAGGCTCATTCATTGCACCTTACTTACAAAAGTTAAGCAGGTTTCGTTTCGAAAAGGCAAAGCCCTCACTCACTCACTCATCACTAATTCTCCAACTTGCCTCACTCATCACTAATTCTCCAACTTGCCGTGGAGGCAGACAGCTTAAATTTGGCAGGCTCATTCATTGCACCTTACTTACAAAAGTCAGGTTTCGGTTCGAAAGGACCCTACACTAATCAGGCAAAAGCTCTCCTCACTCACTCACTCATCACTAATTCTCCAACTTGCGTGGAGGCAGATGCTTAATTTGGCAGGCTCATTCATTGCACCTTACTTACAAAAGTTAAGCAGGTTTCGTTTCGATACTAATACAAGGCAAAGCTCTCACTCACTCACTCACTCATCACTAATTCTCCAACTTGCCGTGGAGGCAGATGGCTTAAATTTGGGAGGCTCATTCATTGCACCGTACTTACAAAAGTTAAGCAGGTTTTGTTTCGAAATTCCACCTGTAACGGTGAGTATCTGACATTGCACCTGTAACGGTGAGTATCTGACATTGCACAGACTGGTTGGTCCGATTTCAACCAAATTTGGTATGCATATACTCCTTTACCAGTAAAAGGTTAACAAAATATTTTTTTTAGGGTGGGGGTGAATAGGGGGGAATAGAATTTTGAACTCCTGCAGACTAACGGCTGGACCGATTTTTACCAAAAATTCAGGGTGTGTGCGGTGACTGGCTGAGTTGTAAGGGGAAGGGTTTGGAGGGTGGACAGAGAGGAATAGTGGGGGGTATTATTGGTGGACAGGGAGGGGTGGTGGAGGTTATTTTCACCAAAATTTCGTAGTTGAATAAAAAATATAATATTAAATTAAAGTTAATGAGTGTTGCATTATTGTAAAGCTTATTGAATTGTCTTTCTTTAATATATCAAGTGCCGAGTGATTACAGCAATCTTGATACATTATTGCTTTCTTACTAAAAACGTTATTTCAATACATCTCCGCTGTGAAGCGCGGGTATTTTGCTAGTCCCTTATATATTACACTGTAAGGGGCGTATTATCCCTTATATATTACACTGTAAGGGTGTATTATCCCTTATATATTACACTGTAATGGGCGTATTATCCCTTATATATTACACTGTAACAGGCGTATTATCCCTTATATATTACACTGTAAGGGGTGTATTATCCCTTATATATTACACTGTAAGGGGCGTATTATCCCTTATATATTACTCTGTAAGGGGTGTATTACCCCTTATATATTACACTGTAAGGGGTGCATTATCCCTTATATATTACACTGTAAGGGGTGCATTATCCCCTACCTATTACGCCATCAATCCTGGGCAAGCAGAGCCTACCTTTGTTCTGCTACCCTCTGTTCAGTGCTGAAGGGAGGGCATAACTTCCACTTTCACCCTTCAAGGAAAAATAAAGGCAGGGACGGGAAGGAAGTAGGTTTTGTGAAGTTTAAGTCGGTGACATGCTAGATATTCGCATCTATTACATATATATACATATACAGGGCCACGTCTAAGGTTTTTGCTGCCTGAGGCAAACTTTTGAATGTGAAGGTTCATCCTCATATAAAAGGAATGAGGCCCACCCTTCTGGTCTCAGCGCCCTATATTATAAGAAACACTGCTCCGGGCAGGTGCGGCAACCTGAAATGACAAGTAAGGATATCCTGAACCCACAGCCTGGCTTGTTCGTCTTTGTGTGGTGGGCAATAATTACCTTCTGAGGATATGTCTTGTAATTTTAATGTATATACTCGAGTATAAGCTGACTCGAGTATAAGCCGAGGTACCTATTTTGGCCCCCAAAATCAGAAAAACCTGATTGACTCGAGTATAAGCCAAGTCAGAAATTATGACCATTACTGCCTTCTGATTCTGTATGGTTTTGAGGCTTTAGTTGTCCTTTGAATGGACAGCAGAATTCCCATACAGTAGTCCCATACAGTAATAGCCATACTGGATTTGGCTATTACTGTATGGGAATTCTGCTGTCCATTTAAAGGGCAACTAAAGCCTCAAAACAATACAGAATCAGAAGGCAATATTTTTAACAACATATACTATCCTGATTCTATTTTTTTAAGGCATTAGTTGCCCTTTAAAATGTACAGAAATCCCATACTGTAACCCTAATACCTTTCCACTGTAGATGTTTGGAAACTACAACTCCCCACATGCTTTAGTTGCTGGGAATTGTAGTTTCCAAACATCTATAGTTGAAAGGTATTGGGGGTTACTGTATGGCATACTGTCCCCCACCTTAGAGCCCCCCCCTTCCCAGTTCAGTGTTCACTTACCTAGCCAGTCTTGGATCTTCCTTGGATCTTCGCTCTGTGCTCCGTTAGAGCAGGTGAGGGATATTTCCACTGGCAGGAAGGGACAATTACTGGCTCTGCAGGTCTCCGCAGAGCATCCAGCAAGGACCAGCCACGATGCCAACAGGACAACCCACACCGCTGCCATGGTCCCAACTCTTCACCTCTCTGTCGGCTGCCTCTCGCTCTGCTGCATCTCACTACCTGACGTCATTACTCGGCGCCGAGTAGTGACATTAGCGGGAGATGCGAAGCGACCAGCAGCAGACAGAGAGGTGAGTTTGCGGAGGACTCAAGTATAAGCCGAGGAACGATTTCCAGGCTTTTTTTGAAGCCTGAAAACCTTGGCTTATACTCGAGCATATACGGTATACCGTCCGGCGCCTGGACTAGATCTGCGTTGGCCACTATTGCCTTCTGATTCAGTATTGTTTTTAGGCTTTAGTTGCCCTTTAAATGGACGGCAGAATTTCCATACAGTAATAGTACTGGATATGGCTATTACTGTATGATAGTTCTGCTGTCCATTTAAAAGACATGACCCAGGTAGGCACTAACGCTAATATACTTACCACATTCAACTTTACCTATCATATTACCTCATAATAAAGACACAAACCACCTTTTATTGGATCAAAACATGTCAGTTTTATTTAATCAGAAAATTACATAATTTATTAAGCATTTCATAAACATGTCTAACCATACCCATGAGAAAAAACACCCAGGCCATCAGCCGCAGTTTCCTAGCTGATGATCACCATAAAGGCCCGCTACCCCACTTTGGGATTATGCCCACATTCAGATGTGGGCATCCTTCAGCTAACTGCAATCCTTCAGATGTGGGCATCCTTCAGCTAACTGCAATCCTTCAGATGTGGGCATCCTTCAGCTAACTCCAAATTCAGTAACTTAGTTTAGAAATACAGCAGCCGCTCGCTCACTCCCTGTACTGGCACGCTGGCTGATGTCACCACTCGGCGCCGGGCAGTGACGTCAGCCGGCGCGTCAGTACAAGGAGTGAGTGAGTGGCTGTTGGATTTGTAAAGTAAGTTCCTGACTCGAGTATAAACCGAGGTCAAGTTTTCAGGCTGATTTTACAGCCTGAAAACCTCGGTATATACTCAAGTATATAAAGCATTATCTCTTCTGTATAGCTGTTACATAGTTCTATGGTATTGGAGTTTGAATGAAGTCATACGTCCATCTAATGTCTGTCTAACAGTTACATAGTAACTGCAGGTTGAAATTTTGGCATGCGTTGACTTTCTCAAATTCTTTTTGATGGTTGAATTCTTGATGCCAAACATGGTATTTTCCTCTCTCATTTCTTCTGACTTTGAATGCTTTGTAGGGTTGTAGCTCTGGACCGTCCACGGGATATCATTATAATACTTAGCAAACAGTGAACATACACATGGCAGTAATAAACCTAAAAATACTGACTCGGTTAAAATACTTCTAGAAAAATTAGGCAGAAATGCCATTAGCCACTCTTTTGAGACTTCATGTCCGTAAGTCCATCCATATAAAACTGTCAAAATAGAAAATCCAAGTGATAATATCAAATCCAATGTCCATATGGTAAACAAGAGCTTCTTTTTTCCTTCTTCCTTTCTCTTTCCAAGTCCACCGTCTTTAGTTATAATTCTGTCTTTATTTTGTGGAGATGAGATACTTTTGGTGTCTTTGTCTTGTGTTTTATAGTCATTTTGTGGTTGATCCACAGAATCTGGTCTTGGGATCATCATAAACAAACTAGAAACACATTTAGGACCTACAAGGGTCAGAATGGTGATAAGACCAAATTTGACAAGTCTCTCGATCAATACTTCTTCCTCCTTTTTCACATTATAATACATTAAATCACAAGCTATAGTGTTCAATATAGTAAGAATGTGGATGGCAAGTCTCTCAGATCTTGTGAATTCACCAGGTATATTGCGTGCAAAGGGACCAGTAGTTGGGGGGATTATAGTTTTGGGGGTGGACATGCCCTTTAACCAAGAGCCAGGGAGGTGCAAAACTATTAGCTACTGTACTTTGTTTCTCCTACTAGAAAGATATTGCATCATTTACATATGCAGAAATGGTTAGGAAAGCAAAACCTTGTTCTAATCTGTGCTTTCTGATTCACGAATTAGATGAATAAATGCATTTTAACTTTTCCTTTGCTGTGCTTTCTAGTTTAATGGCAATGTACTTATTACTCTCCCAGTTGTGTTCAGCCCGTGTCCTTCTTTACAATTCTTTGCAATGTAGCAAGCTAAAATATTTTTTTTTTTTACTATAAGCAGAATAATTGGATTTTGTTTTTATACTGACCTATCAGCACCTTCCAGAATTCTAATAAATACTGATTACAGCCCTTGGAGGATGATACACACACGCGCATGTATAATGAGCAAATTGTTTCTACCTTTGACATTTTCTCACATATATTACTGGGCCTGGTAAATCTGAAGATCAAAGTCTCCCAAACTGTAGGAGACAGAGGCTTAAAATTACCATGAAAAAAATTGTTGATAATACATCTATAATTATATCTGCATCTTGCAGTCTAAGCAGTAGGACAGGACAAATCAGATGATTATATATATAATCACACCAGTTTGACATTATGGGGAGTTCACAGGTACAATTTCCTAATTATTGGTTATAAATCCTCAGAAATACACCAAAGGTGATTTCAAAGAGAAACAGGAATATATGAGAATAATCCCCAGACTTCACAGCATGGAACAGCAGGATTCTACTAACCATCTTTACATACATTAGAATGTATTCAATATATATCTAGGCATTACACATTGGGCAATAAGTGGCTTTATAAATCAAATATTAGGGGTTTTTCATTCTGGAGAATGTCATGGCAAAACGATCACTTTATATTAATACATCAATGGGCCTACAGATCGTATCAGAGGATACAAGGGCATTCCTACAGAATAAAACTAATAATAAACAGGAGAAAATACATTTTATCTTCAGTATTGCCAGTGGATGTGGCAATGGAAGGTTCATTAAACAGAGAGGGCTGGATAAGGGCTGAATATCGCAAGGTTTTGGTATTACTGGTAATACATACAGTCAAGTTCTTATTGATCCAGGGATTCTCCCAAATGATTGAGTCAGAAAGGAATCTGCCTCTTTTTTTTTGGGGGGGGGGGGTCTTCCTCTAGGTTAATGGAATAGTTCACTCAGAAAGTGATTGAAGTACAGGAGGTAAAGGAGCTAGTTAAGTAAAGCCAGAAACAATGGAAATGTCAGAGGAATCAGCGGTGGATTGCCCTTAAGGGTAAGTTCTGTATATCGATCCCAGTTCCTGTTAATTAAAGAATGGGAGGTAACACATGGCTCCTTCTCCTTTTGTTCTTCAATTGACGCTAAAAAGGAAAGGTTAATTTTCTGAATTAACCTATCCTTTAACTCTTAGACAATCATTGTGGCTAAGGTTAAAATATTGAATTAGATGGATTTAAATGGCATGTCCATCCCCAAAACTAAAATTTTCCCCACTACTGGCCCCACTAGTGCAAAAAATCCTTCCCTTTCCCCTCTGCTCCTTATTGTTGTCCTGCAGTGCCTATTAAAAGTCCAGGAGAGTGCAGAGTAGGAGCCTTCCTGTGTGTAAAAAGGTATCTGCCCCTTCCCTGTCCTCCTGGACGACTCTGGCATGTGCAGGGGAACCCCTACACCCCCCCCCCCCCCACCAGATCCCTCTGCAGTAATCGTAAAAAAGAAACAAACTTTTCTGTATTGTAGGCCATGAGCTATTACTCTGGATGAACCAATTGTGTTTTACCTAGTTTTAGTTGATTGGTTGCTGCATATAAAAAGTAGAGGAAAACCTTTTCAGCTCTTATTACTTAATCCTCTATGACTCTCCAAAGCCACCACAGCTTTATTAAATGAAGAAACAATGGATGGACTAGATGGACGTATGTATTTATTCAACCTCAATTACTGTTATTGTGTACACTTAAGGTAGCCATACACTCTAACGATAATGGGTAAATCCCATTGGGGAACAACAGCATTTACTCGTTATCAGCAGTGTGTGGGGGTTTTTCCCGACCAATCATAGTGCCGCTGAATGACTGTAGTCGGTCGGAAACGGCAGACAATTTCCACTGGTCAGTATTAGCTACCTTTACTATATCACGTATGGGGATCAGTCGGGTCCGTGTGTGCGGTCCCCACAGCATGTGTTCCAACAGATACCAATGTGATCTGTCGCTGGTGTATAGCCACCTTTAGCTAGGTGTCACCCAGCTAAGGTGGATTATGGGGACTGACCCCTGGTACTAGATAGCCTGACCAACCTCCCCATACCCTGTTATTGTTATTGGTTTTCTGTATTTTAAAAGTGCAAGTCCATTTAAGACAGATTCAATCCTTTTATATTTTAAACAACTTGTAAAACAATTGACTGTTAATTGCAAATGAATAAAAACAGAGCCACATATGGGAATAGATTTTCTTTGCTAATGAGATACCTTTATAATTGTAATTTGTAATTGATTTTTTTAAAACAATTAAACTAAAATCTCAACATTTCAAAACTTTGTCGGATAAATGTACAATTTACAGAGATTTTACAGCCTGGTCGAAAAAAAATTCCATTGATTCTGCAATCAATATAGATCCCATCTGGTCTATCAGACACAAAAAAGAATCAACTTGATCGTTTCAAGGAATCAAAAACACAGATTGGTCAAAAAGAAAAATTGATCTATATATCGATGGCTTGACTTTCAGGGAAACTGGACAATCTGTTAGCTGACAGCAATGGGTTGTCAGGATTAGAGATGGCAGAACTTCATAAAGTTCGGTCTGTTTTCGAACTTCAGTAAATGTTAAAGTCAAAAGAGGAGTAATAGTTCAAAAAGATACTTTTGAGGATTACCAAAAAACAAACGATACTTTCGAGGGTTAGCAAATGATACATTTTAGGGTTAGTGAAAATGATCCATACATTCAAGGGTTACCAAAAATGAACGATACATTCTAGGGTTAGCAAACGCCTCGCAAATTCGATAATTATCATACACCTGCAAGTCAGAAAAAACGAACTAGTTCTAGAACTAGTGCACGGCCACTCTCACTTTGTGCATCATTATAAAGTCCAGAGACTAAAGGTTCATACAAACGTGTGATCGCAGGTGCCGACCCGCAGCGCACAATGTGTATGAACAGCCGTTTCAGCCGATAATCGTGCCTTGTATGTGCACTTTATTGCCTGAAACAGGTCGCGCAACTATCCCCAACCGAACGGCCGTTAAAGTGTCCATACAAGGCACGATTACTGTCCGGAACGAGTCGCCCCCCACGATCACACGTGTGCATAAAGCTTTACATTGCAAAGAATGTGGGACATTTTACTACATTGTAAACATATTAGAACATATCACCTAGAATATTTAGTGCAGATTTCATTGCCATAAAAGTTTATTGCCGAGCTATGTAAAGCACAAAAGCAATTAATTATTAGAAAGTCTGGGCTTAAACTCAATGGAAAAACAGTAGCAGTCTGTGCTCTGGGGACCAGGGTTTCATTCAAACAAGATTATTAGTGGATTTCACCTTTAACTAAACAAACGGATTTTCCCTGAGCTCTGTTGTAGACCTTACTGCCAGGGGAGGATTGCTTGGCACCAATAATTAAACATTTTTCATTACAATGACATTAATTCATTTCAGTAGATTGTTGACCCCTGGAGAAATGTCTATTGCCGTTTAGCAGCGGGAAGAAACATTTTTTCCCATTGAAGCCAAATCCTATTGCTCCACTTTATAAATTCAACAGCAAGGAAATTATTTTATGGAACTGCTAATTGGTCGATTGGTCCAGATAAAAGAACTGTAACTATAGAAGATCCCCAGTGTACATCCAATGCCATGAAACACCGCACATTCTAATTGTCTCACAATAGTAAAAATTCACATAATGAAATGTCTTGACTCATTTTTCCTCTGCACCATGATTAGTTAAACTCTACCAGCACATTTCCACACAGCTGACATTCACTGTTTTATTTTATGTGACATTCTCGTAGAATATTTTGACTGTTATTGAGTGACTGATAGCAATAATGGTTTTCTCTGAACTGATGGGATATGTCAGATTGTGATGAGTCTATAGAGAGGAAAGAAACAATATATAACTTCTCATACCATATAAAGCTGAAATCAGAGAGGACACATTTATTAGTAATGCTCAATGCGTATTTTATATCTCCTGGGACTGAAAATTTCAAGAGGCTGAATTCAGGTGAACAATATTTTATAGAGAACTGATGTGTGGCCACAAATCTGGAATAAAAACAAGAACCTGACTGCCTCACCTTTACCCACCATGCCCCAGAACTTACTCACCTTTACCCCTGTGGCTGCATAGGTGCCTGAAACATTGCAGCACTCCAATTTGCTATCAAGGCTAATAGGTATGGTGGCCATGATTTTGTTATAGGGAAAGGATGACATACAGTAGAAGGAAATCTTTAAAGGGTATCTCCACCTTCCATACAAACTTTTTCTGTAGTGTAGGGGACACTATCCCACCCCCAACCACCATATTTGTTTGCAAAAAATAAATAATCACAAAGGTACTTACAGCGCTTCATTCCCCCGGCGTTCTGATCCGGGCCTCTGCTTGCAGGAGATTGCAAGCAGGGGGACAGACCGGCAGCTAATTGGATGAGAGGCAGTGAATATCTGTAAGTACATTACCGATTATTTATTTTGCAAACAAATATGGCGGTTGGGGGTGGGATAGGGTCCACTTCACTACATCAAAAGGATTTAAAGGTAGGGCACCAGGCAGCAAACAGGGATCGAGAGGAAGGAAGGGAGGGAGGGGGAAGGGCTCCAGTGGGCAAACCAGAAACCTCTCAGAGGACAGGAAAGAGGCGGAAACCTTTTCACTCACAGACAGGCTCCTGCTCTTCGCTTTCTGGAAATTTTGACAGACATTGCCGGAGAACCATTTGGAGCAGAGAGGTAAATCTTTTTAAACACTGCACAGTGGGGCCAGAAGTAGGGGATATTTTAGTTATAGGGGTGGACATGCCCTTTGTTACTATGTTTCTATTTAAAATATCTTCTATTGTTACCACCTGTTTCATGGTCAGAGCCCCAGACAGACAGCAGGGCAACTTGGTTCATACACACACAAAATAATTGTCATGAGAGGCTGAGAAACATCCAACCGATTTGAGTAACAATCTTACATGTGTTGCCAGAGTAGGTCAGTCATTGCATAGTGATCAGACATTTTGGCCTACTGTAGCTTACGTCTGTTAGGCTCAGTACACATGTTGAGACTATGTTGATTGCTCAGATCGTTCCCTGCGACTGACAGTGATTCCTGCCGGCCGACTGCTCAGGAGGGAAAATCCACCCGTGTGTACCCAAGCCTAAGACAGCTAAAGCATTTCAGCCAGTTATCAGGGGAATGCTTAATTGATGAAAAAGCTTTTCTTGTAAAACATCATTTCCTTCACCCTTTCCCCATGTGGGAGAAGACCGAACTACCTTACATCGAATTTATATTATTGTGCTTGCTAAACACTAGAACACTCATTTTTATGTTCACAGGAAGCTCAGGCTAGTGGTCTCATTACACGGGCAGTTACTCCTGGACCATGGATGGAGTTCCATTTGCCACACAGCAATATACATTTCTTAGAAAAAGGTTAAAATAATCATTGACCTTTTCCCATCACTTGGATCTGAAAAGCTTCGCCCCTTAAGCAGTTAAAGGATTTAAAGGAAAGTTGATGAATTCAGCTAAAAGCACCTTTTCCTTTTTCTCCTTCTAAATAATCTCAGTTGAAGGTATTGACTGTTTGAACTTCCTACAGATAAATCTCACACATTTTCCAATTGGTTTAATCAACCCCTACTGGGCTTACAAAGCAAATCCTCCAGGTCCATTAGGTCTATGCAGCCCTCTCACATCCATCTGATATACAAACCCTTGTGCAAGAAATGATCAGAAACACAAATATACATCAACAGCATTGTCTTTAACCCATCAGATTCAGACAGAATCAATACCGTTATGTAATGATTTACAGTCTCCCAGACGCGCACGGGTGACATTAGTGATTTTTTTAGACCTTCATGGCAAAACAAAAAGGAGAAAATGGAAACAAAACTGGGGCAATGATCCAATAATAGAAACATAAATATTGTAATTAAAATACTAAACTCTCCTCTTTGAGGACTTCTTAGTCATCAGTGATTTCTCATTTAAAGTGGTATTCTCAACTAAAATGTTATTAATGAACTAAAACAGACAAAACCTTCCCTAGAATTTCCATGAACTCTATTACCACATCCTTATTAGGACTCGGCATACCAACAAATGTTTACTTGCTACCCAATCAATCACAAGCATTGTGATTTGAGAGACTATGATGTACAGCAGGGATACTCAAACTACGTCCCTCCAGATAATTGAAAACTACAACTCCCAACATTCCTCAACTACAGAGGTAAGCCAGGGAATGCTGGGGGGGTTGGGGACAACGAGGGGGGACCCTGGGCTTGGGACGGGGGAGGGAAATTACTTAATTACTAGTTAATCATATTGGTGCACTTTAAACTGTCTGTGACATGATCTTTGCCTAGAAATGTTTCAACTAGCCTTTTACTGCTATAATTGGGGGCATTTGGGGGATTTTAACAAAAATGTAACTCTAACTAACTGTCTCTGGTCTTTGTGGGGACATTTTTATGTCTGTTTAATTAGTGCATTTGGGTTTCTTTATCTCCTACGTGGTGTTTTTTGTGTGTTGATATTATAACTAACTTAAAGCACCTTCATCCAAGGAAAACATCAGTTGTAAATAGAAGCTTTAATTATATAACGGAGATGAATGAATGTTCACAGATCGAGCAGTCTAATCTCTACTCTCTTGGTCCAAAAAAGACTAGACTGCAATAGGGACTTGTGGAGAAGACTGGACTGTGACCTAATGAAAGATGTTTCCATTTTAAACTACTGAACCTAATTCTCAAGTTTTGGGGCTGTTTCCACACATTCAACACAAACCAGGAAGAGTCCAGTGTGTGAGTAAAATGACGTGTGTCCTTCTGGCAACCAATCGGAATCTTTGTCATGTCACTGACATATTCAATGAGGGTGCAGGTGAGCAGGTGAGACTCCAGTCCAGGAAGAGGCTAGTGCATGCGCATAATTAGCATAGTCATGAGATTATTCACACGTCCATGGTTATGACGTGCAAACTCAATCAATACCCCGCAAGTACCTTACAGCATTAAGGCAAAGCCAAAGAGGAGGACCGGATGTTCCAACCTAGCAAATTTACGCGATCAATAAGAGGAAATAGGAAAGACTCAGAAACATTGTGGAGGTGCATAAGGTATCCTATACTTTTATTAAATATATGATACATGTTTTGTGGATGACTAGTTATTAATAGTAGGGGATAGATACTACATTATAATACATGAGTGGTACCCAGAGTTCCCTGACCTGTACCCTGACTCACCCTGTGCCTTGTACTTTTATATAGACACAGAAATCCTCAGTGACATCTAAATATATCTAAATATAAAATTTACAGTAGGGGATACATTATTCACTATATAACCCACACCTTCCATTAAAGGGCAAGTCCAACTCCCCCAAAACAAAAATGGAACCTTTTCAGTCACCAACCAAAAACCTGTTTTCTTTTTACTTACTCCCATGCTGAGATATTAAACATACGAAACCCTGATTCCTCGCTGCTGTTGCGAGCTGGATATGAGCACACACAGCAGCAAAAGAGGCTCGTTCAGTAAATATTTAGTAATAAAAAATGACTAATATTTTTTTAATTAATTAAACAGTTCTATGACTAAACATTCTAATTGTGCTCTAAAGCTACATTTTAAAAATGCAAATCCATGTGCTAAGGTGTTAACAGATGTGAATGACATCATTGTACATTGCACCAAGGTAACCCATGCAGGAATCCCCCCCCCCCCTTGAAAATTCTGCACTTGCCCCTGGTAGTACTAAAATGTCTGATCCCGCTGGCCACACAAACAATATATTTAGGGAGAACGTCAGGAACAGCTTTCAATGGAATCTGTTCGTAATCGCTATCAATCTGTACTGCATGTGTACCCAGCTTTATTGTACTGTAGGATGGAAGGACTGTTCTCCTGCCAGTGTCAACAATTTCTGTCTGCCTCTCCACTCCTCCTCACAGGGAAGGCAGCATACTGCACAGTCCAAATGGGCAAATCAGCTGCACAGTGCCACTCCTCCCTAGCTTGCCATCCCAGTCATGGCCTGTCCTACACAACTCTGCAGATTGTTTAACTCCCATTTTAATATTACAAATCTCACAGAGGCAGAGTTTGTAGAGTCTGTTTGGATTTATACTTAACGGATCTTTAATCTTTGCAGTGCTAAGCAGAAAAGCAAAGAACCACCACTTAGATAAATGGCTTGATACCTTTAGGCTGTATTGCATGTTATAATGCCAGCCATTCTCATTTAGCATCAAAGAATGATACTGTGTTTAAAAAAAAAAAAAAAAAAAAAAGAGGCCTTTTACCAACATACTGATTGTTAGCAGGCCAGCTCTGTGAGTGGCAATGGCTTAAAGTCAGCCTCATTGGGATTTAATTGTAATTTCAGGCTCAATGATAGAAATGAAATGCATATTCACAGCTGTGATCACCTCTGACACATCAGTCCATTAAAATACTATAATGTTATTTACCATTAAATACCTCTTAACATTGCATAGCTTTCTTATTCAGATGGGTCACAGCACCAGTGTCTGTCATTTTACTGCTGTAATCTCCAAAGTAAAGTTACCCTTGTCAATCATACTGGTAATGTCATTAGCTTTCCCACAGGCAAACTATTGCACAATTTATTGTATCAGCCCCAAAAACTTTTAATGGATTTTTACCAAATGAACATGAAAAAAAATTTGGTTTTTTTTCCCCTTTTGATATTTGAAATAAAATAGGCTCCCAGTCCAGCCAAAGTGGCTTCCCCATCTTACCACTGCTAAGTTTAGTACTGACTTGATATTTAGTGCTCAGAATGTCATTTGTACTATTATTATTCCTCTTTCAGTGGGATCTTGTATATGTTCAGATTCCAGCTATAGATTGTCTGTGCCAAGAGACACAAAAATGACAGATGATAATATGCAAATATATACCATCCATGTGTGTATGGAGAGGCAGCCAATCACAGATGAGGCTGCCAGCAATGCAGAGCGCAGGGGGAACGAAGCTATTTAAGTACATTTATGCTGCTTTTTTTTACCAAATGAACATGGCGGTTTAGGGTGGGCTGGGGTGTACTACCACACTACAGAAAAAGATTTTATAGGTAGGGCACCAGGCATCAATGATGGATTCAGAGGGATGGAGGGGGAGGCTCCCCTGTGCATGCCAGAATCCTCCCATAAAACAAGGAATAAGCAGGGAACGGATGACTCACAGACAGCTCCTACTCTTCACTTTTTGGAACTTTGAACAGGTGATACAGGAGAACCATTAGGAGCAGAGATGTAAGGTAAGGATATTCTAACACTACACTGTGGGACCAGAAGTGGGCTAAATTTTAGTTTGAGGGGTGGACATGTCATTCAAAAAAATCTAAAACTTTCAAAATATCTAGAATTCCTAATTCATACAGATCCAAGAAATGCTTCAGAACCGTATTCGGGTCAATCTCTACTAATGAAATGCTTCAGAACCGTATTCGGGTCAATCTCTACTAATCTCTACTATCCCCCAATTTAAAATTTTAGGATATTTGAAGTCACCACAGAATTCTGTGACCTTTATAAAACTACCCAGCCTTCAAATTGTGCATTTACATGGTCACATAACTCCACTGCGACCTCGAATATCCTTATAATTTACAGTAGGGGATAAATTATCAATATTTCACAAAAAGGATGCTGGAAGGTCTAGGGACTGCATACAAAGATGCAATTTTTTGAATACTGTAATGCCGTTTTGACCACAGGCAGTGTGGTTAGTAGCGAAATGAAGCAGTAATACACGGATACAGACTGGGTTTTACCATTTAAGTACAAAGAATGCAATATTATCATGATCTATTTATCATAACTGTATCCTTTTTTAATTACATGACAAATGACCATGTATCCCCTTATAGGTGTGAAGGACTTTGAATTGGAAACATTGATCATAAAACATTCATTCTCAGCACTATTATAAACAATTCCATTACTTCTGGTAAAGTCACACTGCAATATATTATCATGTGTTAGAAATCTTTCATTTGGTCCATTTACTGTATATCTGCAGCATAGTATTTCTAAAGCAAAATCCTAATACACATTGACCATGAGTTGATTAAATTGTTGATTAAAATGATCCCTTTTCTCTTAATATCAACTCTAACCAAGTAAAATCCTTCCATGCAAAAATCCCTGCAGTTCAGACCCTTCATAACTCAGTGAGCTCACACGTGCCCAGTGTGATTCACCAAGGGGCCAATAAAAAAGAAAGAGGAAATCTCCATTAATTACAACACTATGTATCATGCTGTGCTAAAGGAAGTAGGAAGAGGGGATAAACATGAAAGGACCTGTAGCACTTTTGGTGGTGAAAGATTTTATTGATTATGTGATTTATTTGGGAATCACATAGAAACACAAGTGATTTGCATTTAATTATTAGTTTCCAATCATTTGTCCATATTTCTGTCCCTAGGAGTAAGGAAAAATTGCATTTTTGGGTTGAAATCTTTTAAAATAAAGGGTACTTTCCACATTTGTGCTATAAAATAACAAAAATAAATACAAATGTATTTAAAGGGGATCGGAACCCCCCCTCCCCTTGTTTCAACCTCTCTCTGTGACTGGTGTTTCCCTGTTCTACCAGGCACAGTTTGACAATCCCATCCACTCTTCATTCATTCTGCTCCTTAATTGCTTCATTTTAAATGTTCATTCACCAAACCTTGGGCCCTGCTGCTTGACAACTATAGTAACCCTTTAGGGTTGCCATTCATAACCTGCTACTTTGACAACATGATTACTTGATTGTGAATGCAGGTTGTGATCATACTAGATGAATACAATGTCACGCCTGCCAAGCTATCGTAACACGGGTCCCTGTAAGCAAGGAGAGCAGAGCTTGGCATAGAGGATTCTTGTTAAATGGAAACTATTAAATTCCTTTAATGCCATAAACATAAAAAGGATTCTCATTAAATAGCCAGATTAACACGTGTAATAAAGCCTTTAATGACATTAGTAATAAATAGGGACTGCTGCATTCAGTACATTTTCCCTGTGAGATGCAATATGGACACACCTGCCTCAGCTTTGCTTGTATTATTATATGTAAAACTAACACCCCAGTAAGGAAGGTTAGTGCATTTCAGCATCTTTAGAAAGATTTATAATTAATACCTTCCTAGGAAACTCCACACTGTTCTACAAGATTCTAGTTCAGGAATGGACCTGAATGAATTCTGCATTATGAGTGAGGAGCCAGCATGACCCTATGTGGAACCCTGATACCATAGCAGGTCTGTTCTCTCTGGACCACTAACGTAAAAATGTTTCTCCTTTGCCCGTGTAGGTGGATCTTTGTACAACCGGTAACTGTTATGGCACTAAACAAATTTTTTATAAGTAAAAGGCTCACTGTGTTTTTTTTCATTTGAATGAAATAAAATATAATGCAGTATTAGGTGTAGTAAACGCAACAATGAATGGGGTTATAATGTGGATAGAAGAAATAACAAGCTGCTACCAAGGAACGTTACATGCAGTGCTTTGGTGATGAGGACAAAGCTCAAAAAATGCCTGGGTGATGCTACCTGTGTGAAAACGTGCCGCCCTAAAGATTGAGCTCCTACAGTCAAGGTCACTGTAGGACCTTGACTGTTCTCCTCTAACATTGGAGAACATATTTTAATGAAAGAGGGGGAGGATCTTGAAAACTGTCATTTGGTATTCAGTTTTATTGAAGAACGGGAGAACGGGAGGTAAAGGCGCTGTGGAGGAATGAGCGATTGGGTAAGTACCTTACCTTCTTTCCTGGCTCCTGGACGTTTTATTGAAGAACGGGAGGTAAAGGCGCTGTGGAGGAATGAGCGATTGGGTAAGTACCTTACCTTCTTTCCTGGCTCCTGGACGTTTTATTGAAGAACGAGAGGTAAATGAGCGATTGGGTAAGTACCTTACCTTCTTTCCTGGCTCCTGAACGTTTTATTGAAGAACGAGAAGTAAAGGCGCTGTGGAGGAATGAGCGATTGGGTAAGTACCTTACCTTCTTTCCTGGCTCCTGGACGTTTTATTGAAGAACGAGAGGTAAATGAGCGATTGGGTAAGTACCTTACCTTCTTTCCTGGCTCCTGGACGTTTTATTGAAGAACGGGAGGTAAGACACAGCTCCTTTACCCCCTGTTCTTCAATAAAACTGAATACCAACATTTTTTTTACTAGTGGAGATAGCCTTTAAGCATTATGTGGGTGGTCTACCAGCCACCTCTTCCCCTGCCTATAGAACAGAACAGGCTGCTCAACTAATACCAACTACACCAATGAGGCAGGCTGAAAAATCTGCTTCAGGTGCCAGAACCCTCTATTTTAACACCAACAATTGAGAGTAGGAGGTGGTGTCGGAGGCATTTTGTTCCAGACGCCAGTCCCCCTTGCAACACAATGCAAGCAGCCAGTCTGCAGATGGTCTAACATTCTTTGCCCAACGTGTGTACATTATGCTGACCATACACTACATAGTTATTAGATTGATTTTACCATTTATTGTCAAATCAATTTTAATATCTTCTCTCCCAATGTCCCCACTAATTACCAGCTGCGGCTCATTCATTTTTAATTCAAAATGTGTCCCAAAGGTTTGTCCAAGTGTTTTGGGGCATACGTCCTTAATCCATGGAATACTTTACATTGTATTTTCTTCACACATTTTTTCCTCCTGCCCTGTCCTCAAAATTCATTCTAAACACTCCAGTTAATTAGTTGCAAAATAAGATGAACAAAACTCAAATGGGTATTATTTTAGTATAATAGTGAAATTATAATTATAGTGAAATCCCCTACACCAATCACTTCCCTTCATAACCAATTCCTAACTATTTAAGAAATTGGTTACCATCTAAGGTACACTAGTGTTAGGTCAGTCTCCCTCATCCTTAACACAGGGATATAGTGAAACTTAAGCTAGGTACACACGATACAATAATTTGGCCCGACTGAATTTCAGTGTTTCGGTTGGTCAGGCCGAATTATTGTATGGCGGCTTTTTGCGGCCGATCGACGACCATTCATTCATATCGGACAAACGAACGATCGGGCAGGTAAGAAAATCACATCCGATTGTGCAAGCCTCTATGGACAACACGATCTGTCACGCCGTGACCTACAGTCCTTCCTCCTGGCCAACCGGTCGAAAGCAACAATCTGTCAGAAGGAAGGATTGTAGCTTTAGATTAGGAATCATATGGAAAGACAAGTGATACTGCAGATCAGTGTCCGTGTCTCAAAAAAAAAAAAAAAAGGATAATAAGGCAAGACAGGGACAGTCTAGCTAAAAAAGGGGTATTTGGGAGGTCTGTTTTAATATTTATTTTTCTTTAGTCCTCATTAATCAATAATATTTTTCAACATTTTAAAGGAGAACTAAACCCAAAAAAATGAAAGTTAGAAAGTACGTGCCACAACATCCTTCTCACCATGGAAGATTCCACTCAGGCGCCTTTTCTTTACCTCTATGAGCTCATTTTAGGTTCTGTTTGTTCCCCAACTCTGAAGCTGACATTTTCCCTTCCCTGCCAGTACTTTTACCTTGATTACATTTTCAGCACCTGTGTGATTTCCAGGAATATACTAAATCATCAGTATTCAAATTGGTGGTGCAGCTGATTAACCCTTTCCTAGTAGCGGTGTTGTAATGTGATGTATATAGGTCTGGGTATCTAGTGTGTCCGGTAATGAAATAATGTACGTCTCACCTACGGCTTTCACTCCACCAAATCCGATATATAAACAATAAATTGCAGGTGAAACATACAAAGACACAGGTCTGTAACTGTGAATATTGCAAAACATGCACGCTACATGTTTCAGACCCACTCAAGCAAGGACAAGTGGGTCAGAAACATGTAGTACGCATGTTTTGCAATAAACCTGCACTATTTACAGTTACAGACCTGTGTCTTTGTATGTTTCACCTGCAATTTATTGTTTTATGGAGGGCCATATTTAAAAACTTGTGATACCGCAGGTTTTCGTTACTGTACGACCGTGGCAGTAGTATACCATGCTGTAAACTACCGTAATGATATTCTATGGGCGGTCGTAGATTTACGTTCACTATCGTACATTTACAAGATTTCTGATAGTGATCATAAATTAATGATCGCTAAAAAAGGCGATACCACACCTTTACACCTCATAAATATAAAGGGTTAACAAGTTGCTTCCTTAATACAGATGGAAAGGGTTAACACCTTCCCCCACTCTGTTTGAGCAGGAAAATCTGCTAATAATATTCACTGCTATCTCTGAGGATTGGCTGGGAGACACTGGCAGGTGGGGACTCTGTGGTCAACTGTTACATGCAGCTTAGCATAAGGGGAGTGGGAAACAAACACAAGGTAGCTAGTTAGCATGTGCAGAAGGAGTTTTGGTACCTGGACCATCAGGAAAAGGCAACACTAGAAGCCAGCCGTGACATCATAGATTGCCAGAAATGTTCTATAAATGATTTCTACACTGAATTCAGAGATAAGAGACAAATGGTTTTACTAAGTGACAGTTATAGAGTCTGTGGAGCTGCCTTTGTATTTTGGGTTTAGTGCGCCTTTAAATATATTTTCTGACATGTGCTTATATTTTCAAAGGCGAATATGCTTTTAAACATTTATTACTAATTTCAGTATGGAGTACCCAAGAGAAGGTTTCTTGATTGCGTTCAACTGTGTCACAGACCTAATCAGCACGGATTACCTTCTCTTGATTGCGTTCAATTGTGTCCCAGACCTAATCAGTGCTGCTTTCTTTTGATTGCATTCAGCTGTTTCACAGATGCAGGATTTAAAACTTACAGCCTTTCAAACTTTAGAGACTTTCCCTTTCTAGTTAAAACACATTCCTGTTCCATTCCTATCACATACTGACTGTCATGGGAAGCAAATAGTTGTGGATTTCTAGGTGTAATTGTCCTATATACACAAATCACATGTAAACATTGCACTTGGAGTTTTGATTTCTTCTTGCCTACAGGGAATACACAAAATTGAAAATAGATATTGTGCTGTAATCTTTAGGGTCCCTTGGGTCAAGCAGTTGTGAAATTTCAGTGTGTGTACTCAGTTCTTACTTTCAGTTGCTGGCAGTAAGGTTGTGCTGTCATATGGGGCAATGTGATTACGGAAAGGCTTGTGGTTGACAGCATTCACATGGAACCATGAAACAGCCATTTTGCCCTTTATCACAAACGTGAATTTTTAATTATAATAACTACAAAAAATTCTGCATTTTAACCCTGGATTGTCATCAAGCAGTTTGTGTAATTATTTAGCCTCAGGGTCTTGAAGGTTAAATACATTTAATTTCCCTAGAGCTTTTATCTTTAGCCTCAAGACTTGGAAGGTAAATGCATTTAATTTCCCTGGAGATTTTATCTTTAAATTATGGAAAAGTTAAACCCCTTTGTTTTTGCTTTCAGTGTATGCAGATGTATTTGTTTTTCTAAACAAATCAAACTTTTCCCTGCAGCCCAACATCCTCATAAAGTTGTTTGAGTTTGGTGCTATCATCTGCCTTATTATGTGTGTGTTTGAAGCAAGAGACATAGAAAGCTTAGATACAGAGCATATTATCTACTCGTGGGGAATTGCATCCAGTGCCTGGGGGTTAAGATGCTCTACACAAAGCAAAAGGATTCAGACAGAATCAGAAAAAAGCAGCAGATCAGGAAAAAACAGTAGCAATGGACTTCCAGCCATGAGGAAGTCACAGTGCCAAGGTTTGATGTGGCAGCTGGGTCATAAAAGCACAGGATGGAAGAAGTCTGTTAGCAGAGATAGCAAACATTCAAAGGAGGGAACTTGAAGTAATGATATGATAAAGAAAGGGAGGTAAAGGCACAAAGACATTGGGAAATGCTAGCAAATGGATGGGGGTGCCAGTGAATATTCAACTGTTAATTATTAAAGAGGAAGTTAGAAAAGTAAGAGGAAAAAGTGGGAAATGGATCAGAAAAGACAGAAAGGAACCATATATAAAATACGGATATAGGCTTCATTCAGAGCTATGAAGATAGTTATGCACCAAGAAGACAATAAGGGAAGCCATGCAACATCCAGCGTACACTTTAAAGATAAGAAAGGAGGTATTACCTGGGGAAAAGGGAAACACCAGATATTGGAAGGAGAGATTCCATGCAACTTAAAAAAGAAGCTATATAAAGATCATACAAGTTGGACTGGTAGCAGGTATCAAAGGGAGGGAAGAAACACTCATGTAGGCATTAGAGCAGGGGTGGACAATTAAATTTCACAGGGGGCCGCATGAGATTGTGGCAATGGGCCGGACCAATAGGTTCAACAGAGATTGTAAAACTGGATTTTAAAAAGATTAAATCAATACCCCTGGTTGATTGGATTTTTTTATTATTAGTTGCAATATATAATAAAAGGTGTGCAATATCTATTTCATCTAATTCAATTAATCAATTCATCGGGTAGTAATTTTTAAAATAAAATGTAATAAAAATAAATTTATTCAGCCCCAGAATAAATGAATATTAAGATTCTATTATTGAGGGGCCAGTCATGGGCACCCAAAGGGCCCCATTTGGCCCCTGGGCCTTACTTTGTCCAGGTCTGCATTAGAGATATAGCAGAGGAAGGAAGAAATATAAAGGAGACAGAGATAAAGATAAATAGATAATTAAGATAAAGGCACCACATCCAAAGGAAATATATGAATTGCACAACAAATAAGGGAGGCACAGAGAGAAGGAAAAAGGGCAACAAGGAAAACCTTCAGTGACAGGTATACAGTAGTGGAGTAACAGTGAAAAGAGAAGGAGGGTATTTTGTGAGACATAATGAAGTAAAGGGCAACTTCTATGAAAAAGGATAAATAATAAATTTCTGCAAATGATAATGGCCATATTTATATAGCCGCGATGTGCGGCGGTAATTTGATCTATCTTTGTGGCGATACTGCACTTAGCAGTACAATACCGCCGCAAATCCCAAGATGGAGCAGGGGGTCTGGGAGGGGCTGCTGGGAAGGGGGTCACAGCAGGTGGTTGCAGGACAGGGGGGCGTACCCCGCCCTCGCCCCCCCCAATCTGATTGGTTAATGTAAACCATGTAAACCAAGCATTGAAAAATTTACCAATCGGAAACGGATTAGGGTTTTCTGCACAACTATATAAAGAGCTGCAAACCACTGAGGAGCTCAGAAGCCATCGCAGTAGATGGATGAAGAAAGAAGCGGCTAGCAACATCGGCTCCGCTGAGGCTGGCAGCGCCAGCGGGCTCACTCTGGCCGCCAGTGAGCCTGCCTGGTATAGGCGACCTCAGTGGTGTTGGTGTCGCTAGCATGAAAACATTGCGTCGGATTAAGACGCCGGTAACATCGGCCTCGTCGAGGCCACCGCAGGGGTACTTCTTGGGGCCGGTGGCCACGGCGGAGCTGGTGTCACCAGATGGAGGAAAAAAAAGACGTGGCCCAAGGGCTCTTTTAAGAGACGCTCGCACTTCTCAGTGCCGCAAGGGTCCCGATAGGGCAGGGGAAGGGGGTCCCAGTTCGAGCTGCGGGAACCCCTAAGCCTCAAAAGGCACTTTTCAGTGCATCCGCCTGGAGGGTCCCTCCGCCCCTCTCGGCGGGTCCCTCCCTTCCCCTCCCCGCAAGTGTACAGGGCGAGGGTCTGGGAGGGGCTGCTGGGAAGGGGTCGCGTATCACTGCCGCGCCCCTCTGATGAATGCGACCACCCGCGGCGATCCTTTCCCGGCATCCACTCCCAGCCCCCTGTAATCTCAGGCGTTTGACACCTTCAAGGTGGCGAAGTGAAACGGACGAGATTAACGTGGCGCATCAGTTACCGCCGTTTTATAAATAGAAGCGAACGGTAACTGATGCAAAGTTAACGAGGCGTTAACTTTTCGACCGGGTTTCGCTCATCTATAAATCGCGTTAATATCGATTTTTGCGAAAATGGCGGGAAACTTGGCCGCGAAAAGTTAACGATCATTTATAAATATGCCCCTAAATCTGCATACAGCACAAGGACATGCATTGGGGTTGAGGACAAAGTTATTTCCTACTACTACAAGATTTCAATGGTCTAAGTGATGTTCAGTCGGCATTACTGGAAAGAAAGTTGTCAATCTTGCTCTCAGAATAGTGGGATGCATTATGGAATGAACAGATCAAGGTCAAGAAATGGTAGAAAACAATTAAGAACCAACTGGTAAAAAGGGAATGGATGCAGCGCACATTCAATAAAGCACGGTGTCACAAAGGAGAAAAGGAGTCAGTTTAAAAAAAAAAATTATGCCCAGCAGGAGGTATCACAAGAGGAATGAGGGAGGCAAGTAAATTGAAATTGTGGTGACTCATAGCGTTAGACTGGCAGGATGTAGTCTTTCCTGTATGAAGAAACCTTCCATTTTCAATTATTTTCTTGTGATTATAACATGGAAATGACACACTTTAAAATGTGAATCAAAGAAAAAGCTTCACTGTTGCAACATCAACTGACCAGCAATTAGGTTGATTTGTCTAAGGCTGCCCATGCATGTGGCAATTGAACCATGATCATGCAGCCTAAAGCTACTTCCCAATCAAAATTCAGAGTTAGTGATCAAAGTACCTTGCACCATTGATCTTGAATAGGTATCATCAGTGTTGTGGCTGCTGATGGGACCCAGTGAAAATTTCAAACTGGTTAGATCAGCTTCAGTTTATTAAACTGCTGGACATGGAAATGGTTTGTTGATCAATTCAAATAAAAATCTGCTAAACACAGTGATAAGGAATATTACACTGGCACAGTTATAAGTCATGTTAAACCAGTTATTAAAGGAAGTAACAATCCAGCCGAAAAAACACAAAACAATTGGCTTTGCCAGTTCTAGTCCACCTTGCCATTACCAATGTTAAGGATTTTAAAACGAAAAAGAGAATCTCAATGTCACAGTAAAACAGCATTTGTTCAGATGCAAATAATGATCCTGACAAGTTAATCGAATGGTCTCCACCCCGTGGGCAGTAATAATGTTTACATGATTCCAAAATAAACACACCTGTCTCTGGAAGGTGCTTCCATTAGGCAGTGCAAGTCAAGCAAAGAATCAAAGATTAAAGTATGATGACCAGGAAGCTTTCAAAACAACTGAGGGATGAAGTACTAGAAGCAAACGGAACAGAAAGCATGAATTCAAATCTTTGGGTCCATCCATAATCACAAATATAAACATCCATTATTCTAATAGTAATGGGGCCTGCATATTCAAACAAACACTAAGCATTTGCTTCACGATTAAGGTAACTCCATAGCCTGACAGATTATTTCCCTCCATTAGCACAGGGTCACTTCCTGTTCCTTTACTCCTAACAAAGTTGATGTCCCTGGCATGCTTGCAGCTTTTAACTTCTGAGGCTCTAATGTGATGTTTACCATTACAGTGGCACATGGCAGGATACAAAGTGCTTGTTAACCCCTTGGTACAACTCACTGGATTAATATATTATGATCACTAAGGGCTAGGTCCTACTATGTTGCGTTGCTTTGTGTTTTGCATGCGTTTTTTGAATCGCAATGTATAATGGAAATCACAAGAATCAGTTTGCATTATATAATTTGGGTTCCGAATCTATTCAGCCCATTTTTTATCCGCATGCGTGCATGAATTTTGGTTTGTGTGTGTCAGAATCGCACTTTAAATGGCATGTCCACCCCCAAAACTATAATTTAACCCACTACTGGCCCCACTGAGTAGTGTAGAAAAATCTTTACCTTATATCACTGCTCCAAATGGTTCTCCTGTAATGTCCCTCCGAAGTCCAGAAAACTGGCCACCAGGAGTCCATATAGGCTTGCTCCTTGCCCCACCCCCCCCCCCCAACCCCCCCCCCCACCACCCCCACCCGCCCTCCTCCGGGAGAATTTGCACATGCTCATTGCAGCCCTCCCCCCTCCTCCCGTTTCTCTCTCCCTCCCCCTAGTGTAAAACCCATTTTCTGTAGTGTAGGGATCCCTCCCCCATCTCCTATAGTAATTTCTCTGAAAACTCTCCGGATCTATACTTACTTTGCTTCTCTCCTCCGACGTTCTGTGCAGCTGGAAGCCACGTCCGTGAATGGCTGCTTCTCAGCCAATCACGAACGCGGCTGCAGGTCCGGCCCCCTGCTTGCAGTTTCATGCAAGCAGAGGGCCGTGACAGAATGTCTGAGGAGAGAGGCAAAGTAATTATAGATTGGGGGAGTTTTCAGACAAATGACTATAGCAGTCCTACATTACAGAAAAAAAACTGTAAATGGGGTGGACATGCCCTTTAATAATTGTCTACGGGAACGCAAAAAAAAAAAAAAGCAGAGACACTGAACAAACTTGTTTTTTTGTGTTTTCTTCAACATTTCCTGTAATTTTCCAAAAAATGCACAGGAACACAAATGGTCCAGAAACACGGACACACGCAGACAAATGCATAGAAAAACTGCATGTGTGTTAACCTGCAAACGCAGACAAAATACATTGTCCAAAATGCACTCAAAATGCAGAACACAACTCACATAGTGGAAGCTAGCCCTAAATGGAACAAAATGCTTGTGTTTGTTTAAAGTGAAACTACTCCTGAACACAATTTTATTTTAGCAATATTTTGTCTACGCTGTTAATCTTTAGCAACCAATAGGATGTTATCAAAGGTTTACTAACTTTAGCAGCCCAGTAGAAAAGGAAATTTATGATTGGTTTGTATTCATTTCTGCATTGCCAATGGCATGTCTGTTTTAAGTGCTTATTGATATATGTTTAAAGGGCATGTCCACCCTTTATAGCAACTTTTAATATACTATAGTCCATGTTCCCCCAGCCTCTATAATTATAGTCTTAGAAAGAGCTGCAGTGCACATGCCAAACTTCTCCCGGAGGGGAGACAGGAGGCAGAGTCCTATATGGACTCTGCTATCCACCTGGTGGGCAGTTTTTGGGACTTTGGGGGGGGGGGGGATTACAGGAGAAACATATGGAGCTGGGATGTAAGTATTTTATTACACTACAGAGTGGGGCCAGTAGTGGGGGGGTTATAGTTTTGGGGTGGACATGCCCTTTAATCGAATAGTTTTATTTTAAAACCATCTCCCTTGGTGAAATACAAAGGTGATACCTGTACAAGATCTGTTTAGATTAAGTGTGATCAAGTGCTTTATAATGTTATTTTATTAACAGTAAGAAGTGATTCAAAGCTCTGTATGGTGGGAAATATTAGTGGAGATTCATTTATACCTGAGTGGGCATCTTGGTCGCAAGGGGACTAACTCATTATTTCAACAAAAGTTAATTTGTCTGTTCCATGTTGTAAAGTGAAAGGCAGATTATACAATTTGGGCACAGACCACATTCTGTGCATCATATGCAAAGGCAATTTAGAGGCTGGGTTGAGATTAGTTTGTAACAACTACAAAAGTCAATGGCTCGTATGAAGGAGAATAAGTACATTCATTCTGCAGTCAATTTCCAAACTTGCATGTTACAAGAAAACCAACTTCAATCAGCTGAAAGAACTAATGATGCAAAGAAAATACACCTTTCAAAAAGACAATAACCCAAAGGCCACAGCTAATCTGACTTGATTCAACATGAACAAAATGAGTGTCCTGTCTGTGGACAAGTCAATAAACCAATGTGACCCTGGCAAGAAATCTATTAAAGGACTTGAACATTCCTGTACACAATCTAACAGACAGAGCAGACAATTCTGCAAAAGAAGAATAGGCAAGAATAACCTCACCACAGGTACCGGGATGGTGGATTAATGGTTATTAATGGTTCATTAGCATTCACAGGGGCTCTTTACAACATACAACAGGTACATGGACAGTGGTGCAAAACAAATAGAATTTTTCATGTAATTAAAATTAATTAAAGTAATAACTATAAGACAAGGTAACTTTGGTTAAATCGGCCTTTGTGGGATAACCAGAGACATTGCATGGATCAGCCATGGGCTACTCACCCAAATAAACCTTAAATGCACAGAGTGGAGGACAGAGTAAAAACATTCTACCAATGAAATGAAACATCAAAAACGGGCCTCAAATATTCTACATAAAACAATTCATATGTGTCAGTAGAATGTGCCATATGGGCTCCCAACATTAACAAGTTTTTTGGTGTTAGCGAATAGTAAACAACTATTTTCATATACTGCAAACAAGTAGCTTGTATTTCTGTGACACTGAGCACAATTGGAAGTATGTTAATATTTCTGTAATGTTTAACTTTAAAAAAAAAAAAGCAATACTAACACATAAGAACAGCATGTTCCAACCCCCAGTCTGTTAATGTGCAATGAAGGGATGATGATACTTTATATATATTTCATGTTTAAAATGGAATTGTCATGGTAGTCACTATTACACAGTGACTGCACAGGGGGTCATTTACTATAAGGCCGAAAATTCTTGAACCAAGACCTTACACGCTGTTATGTTTATTAATGATGCATACTATATACCACATGTACCAACTTCTGGAAAAAAAAATGTACACCATGTAACAACCTTTTCACAAATACATCAACCTCTACAAACCCCATCTCACAGATACTCCATGTAGAAAGCCCTCACAGATAATCCATGTAGCAAGCCCGTACAGTTACTCCATGTTGCAAGCCCTCACAGATAATCCATGTAGCAAGCCCGTACAGTTACTCCATGTTGCAAGCCCTCACAGATACTCCATGTAGCAAGCCCGTACAGTTACTCATGTTCAAGCCCTCACAGATACTCCATGTAGCAGCTATATCAGATTCAGTGTAGCTTACGACAACACAGAACTTAAGCTGTGTTCAAAAGAGGTTTATTGATCAAGAAACACGTGTGCGTAGTAAGTATAAAAGCAGGTTTAGTAGAGAGCAATTTTTCCAAAAGGCCACATGTGGCAATTTTGGATAATCATTGAAGGTAGATACTGTTACATTCTGTTAAGTAGCAGCATATGATTACAATGTGGTTTAAATGAACACCATCAAATGCTTAATTAGCTACATTACAACCCATCATGAGTGATGTTGTTGATCTATACAAAAGAATTAGTTATTACTAATTATTTTAACAGGTGCTGAAAGGTATGGAATGAAAAAGACATTTTATGGAACTTTCTATGAGACTATTTTAGGACACTTGAACTATCACGTGTGTTGGTTGGACACTGTCACTGACTTTTTCCTGATTGAGATCTAATCGATTTGTGTTTTTAACCCGTTTGCTGGGCTTTTGATAATGTGGTTTACAGCTAACCGAGTTAAGTTGTGGTAACTCCAATATGGACACTTGGGTTGCACTTGAGATTGGGGAGGGGTTTTAGAGGTATGTCACTTCCTGTTACCTATAAAAGGTAACCGTTTTGTAAATTGTAGTGTGCTTGAGAAAGGACTTTGAGTCGGAATCAATAAAGCTCTTTTGAACACAGTTACAGTTCTGTGTCGTCGTAAGCTACACTGAATCTGATATCATATTTGTCTATTGATCCAGAGCGGTGGAAACTGGAGTAGTGTGGCCTACAGGAATTCTTAACCTTAGTACTTGGGTGCCTCAACCTACAAGGAAGATTATACTCTACATGTAGCAGCCACTTATGGATACTCCATGTAGCAGACACTCACAGAGTGAGCAAGGCAGATGTGCACACATAACAAGGTTTGGTTAACTCTTTAAAAACGATTAACCCTTTATATACTGGATTCAACACAGCCACTCCATGTAGCAGACACTCACAGATACTCCATGTAGCAGACACTCACAGATACTCCATGTAGCAGACACTCACAGATACTCCAGTAGCAGACACCCATAGATACTCCATGTAGCAGACACTCACAGATACACCATGTAGAAGACACTCACAGATACACCATGTAGAAGACACTCACAGATACACCATGTAGAAGACACTCACAGATACTTCATGTAGCAGACACCCATAGATACTCCATGTAGCAGACACCCACAGATACTCCATGTAGCAGACACGCACAGATACACCATGTAGCAGACACTCACATATTCTCCCTGAAACCATCTGACAACATATCACAAATATTATTTATACCAACATGTCACAAATACACCAAAGGCCAAATAACACAACATTGTAAAAATAGATATCATAAAGCTTACACGCTGTTCTGCTACATTATTACATTAGTACTAAGTGAGAATTTTAAAGGGAAGTTAGAGGGTAGGGATGTAATAGAGTTTTGACTTAAACCTGGAATTCATATTGTAATACCACAACCATAATCGCTTTGATGCATTGCAATAAAAGGGAAAATAGTGACAATTCTAAGACAACAAAACTTCTTTGCCTTTGTAACTCAACACCAAAAAGTTTTTTTTTCCTGACATTTTGCAAAAAGCCAAATGCCAGATGGGTTACTACTTCTACATCCTATTCTTATTCGTAAGCTGAGGAATGAAGGTCCCACCAACTCTCTCTGCTCAAATCATAGGAGCTTATGTGCCAGAAGGTAAAGGAAGAGAGGGAGCTGTCAAGTGCCAGTATGAACACTGACCTTATAGTATTCCTAGCTCCTTGGGATTTATTGATTTCATTTATGAAATGTCAGAAACTGTTAGTATTTCTTTAATGTAACTTTTTAGTTTATGGACCTGTAATCTAGAACATAGAAATTAAAGGGGGAGATACAATAAATCTCCCTTTCTCTATAACCCAATATAACATCGGTTTGCACTTAATTATCCATGTGCTATTGCATCTCCCTAAAAATGATAAAAAACAACACATCAGTTTACCATTAGCAGTCAAATGGTCATAGTACCATAGTAGGCAAGGGTAAGTTAAGATAAACCTCCAATAAATTCCTCCCATTTACCCTACAAACACAGACATGCTAAAAAGTAAAGCAAAAAAGACTTCTGTCTGACTGCACCAAGTAATAAAATGGCTTTATGGAATAATCCCCAGATTATATGTCATTTATTTATTAATACCAGTAGTGCTGGAATAGTACATTCTATCTATAAAGGCATCCAGCCTTGTTTTGACGCTTGAGCATGATGTCTTCAGAAAGTAATTACCATGGTTTCACTGTAAAATACCATTTCCTCACTTAAAGAAATAACCTTTCCTCTAATCTAAATAGCTGTCAATGTGTCCTATGGGAAGACCCATTTAAGAATATATACAGTGATCATGTAACCCTAAAAAGACTTTTTCTGCAATTTGAACAATATGGATGAAACAAACCCACAAGTGTTTATTTGTCTGGTAGGGTCGCAGAACAGGCCCAGGTTACAACACCTTTTGAAAGTCAAAATCAGTATTTCTTTGAACTATCAGAACTGGGATTGTCCAAAATCTGATACATCTCTTGAGAACAACCCTCATCTTTATTAATTTGTCCTTCCCTCAACCCTCTCGAGTTCTGTAATATCTTTTTTGTACACAGGATTGCACAATGACATTCATACTAGTCAGGAGAGCCAACAGGGGGAGTGGTGCCAGGAGATTGCTTTCTGTGCTGCTCCCCTTTCAATAGAAGTTAATGGCGGTTCGCTACCACGATCAATATTTCAACCTGCCTCATGGGTGTGGTGGCCCTGATTCCAGTGATTTGTAAAGGGAGAAGTGTATTTTTCTTTAATCAAACCTTATGTTTGTTTTACCTTCACTGTTCCAACAGGAAAGAACAATCAAAACACAGCGCATTACATATGAACTTGTAAAGGCCTAGTATAGCGAGCCTGGAAAGCTAACAAAAAATGGTTGGATGAATTTAGCAAAATCTGATACTATATAGCACAATTTGGTGATTGCCATATCTACTATACTTGGCATTACTTACCGTACATTACTATTTCTGTAATATTCAGGGAAGTCTGCAGTGTGAGAAGCAATGCAAATACAGATGGGTATGGATTCCATGTAAGGATGTGTGGTACATTGGCCTTGTTTGGGACAAGCCAATTTAGAATACTCTAAAATAACAAGCTAGGAGTTTTATTGGAAGAATTCATACATTGGAATACTTTTGCGTCAATAGGTATAAATATTAATTGGCTGCAAAATGCGTGGGAGGGAAAAAATAACCAAAAGAGGTGAAAAAACTGTTTATTTGCAGCCCCTCTTACAAAATAAACCTTAGATATTTATCATTGTTTTGACCAAATGTGACATTCTCCTAATTCTTTCTACAAATTAAGGGCTGCAGGGTGGACATCCCTAATACAAAATAGACACTTTCCTTTAATTCACATAATTAAATTCCTTTGGCTAATGAACCAATTATTGCTCATGTCTCCCAGTTATTTGTTTTTCTGTTACAGATTTGCTTAAAAATCATCAAAATTGTTGCAAATTCCCAACCGCAATATTAGGAACGAAGTGCACAGCTACACACAAACCATGTTATAAACACCGTGCATTTACAGGTTCCCTATAAAGGTGACAGAAACACTACACATAAGACAGGGTTTCAGCATCAACGGACACCGATTTCTTCTATAAGGCATGGTACACACAGCCAGATACCATCAGCTGTGATTTCTATCGCAACATAATGCTCTACAAAACTGGACAGTCCGAATGATCAGGCATGTCAGAAAATCACAGACAGTCACGCAGTTAAAATACTAACATGTAGGGCCTTCATCTACTGGTCTACTGTTGTGTACCAGGCCTTAGTTCTAACTGAGTGAAAAGCTTATGTCCCCCAATCCAGTTCTTTGATACCTTTTAAAGAATGAGGTTTAGTTCTCCTTTATGTGCTGTACTGCACATATACACAGATATAGAGATTGTAAAGCCGTTATAAACTCTATAGTTCTGAGCAATAAAAACCATTAGGACGGTGCAAAAACAACCATATAAATACTGAATCCTCTTTCCATTCAGATCTTAAGGAACTCATTTTTCTACAAATCTGCAAAGGCCAGTAGGCACCGGGTAATGGCCTACAGGGCACGCAAGAGATTAATAGACCTAGATTAAATGAGATTCAATTTCACACAGGAAAGTAGGAATATTTACTCCAAAGCAGAACAAAAACAAATATAATCATCTCTACCAGTAACTAAGAAAAGGGAATCTTGGCAACAAAGCTACCAGGGTAGCAGCAGGTAAGAGAGCACCATGTTGGCCCAGAATTTATGCTCACCCTCCCAAAGATAAAAGGAACCACACCTGATAAGCGATACACCACTGCCTACACTTAGCACAACCACAAATACCAGAGCAGACAGGGAACGGAACAGCAAGCAATAAAAAGAGAAAGGCATGTGTATGTAAATATCAGTTAACTCTATGTACATAATGAATGCAGCATACAGTACCCATCTCTCTCTCACTATGCATCTCTTTTTCCGTCTATAATAAGCAGAATGTATTCCTATTTAGACAGACTAGACTTAACACAAAACAATGAAAACCATACAATACCCAAAACAGCGCAGTGACAATTTCCAGTCTAAATATGTAAATAATATTTAAGATAATGTTGCAGCTATTTCTTTGCAGTTTTGGAATCTCCCTTTGCTTTATCATTGGTTGACAGCCCTTCCCACCTTCTAGTGTTGTTTAACTACAACTTTCAGCAATTCCTATGTCCCCCTGCCCAGTGCTGGTTGTGTAATGCGTTTACATGTGGTGTGTGGTAATCCACCCTTGTTACCTGCAGGAAATTACAGTTAAACAAAAAGCTGTGAATGTCTAGTTAAAGTACATTTACCACTGACTATGATGTGATCATATAACTTGCATTTGCCACTGCTGATGAACTTGCCTTTTACTATAAAGTGAGATCTATATAACAGTTATACTGGAAACCCTCAGTGTCCCCTTTAGTGAATAAATCATAAGAGAATGAGACTTCTGTCACTTCTATTTATGTGGCTGTTCTGGTAAGAACAATTCAAGGATGAATTTCCACTACAAAGTGCCATTCGGTATAGAGGACACGTCTCTAGGGGAATTGAGGATGAAGAGACCATGTGAACATCTCACTGACGTCACGTGTCTGTTTGTGACATATTCATAAGGAATCTCTGGGTCTTTTCTGAGTGACAGCAAAACAGCTAAAGAGATGCTAAACATAGAGCAAACAGAAAGTCTTTACTATGTAAAAATCTATTGAACTTTCTTCCATTAATTAAAGTTAAAACATAAATGACCTTGCATGAAGTCTATAAATGCTAATTAGCAGACAGATGCGTCTTTTTCCTGCAAATTCAGCAAAATTATGGAAAAAATATCAGCACTTTAAATCTACAGCCTCCAAACCTTACCAGAGTTGGTCACAAACCCTGGTCAGTATTCTAAACATTGGAAACAGGTAAGCAATATTCTAAACATTGGACACACAGGTAAGCAATATTCTAAAACATTGGAAACAGGTAGCAATATTTAACACATTGGAAACAGGTAAGCATTCTAAAACATTGGAAAAGGTAAGCAAATATTCTAAACATTGGAAACAGGTAAGCAATATTCTAAACATTGGAAACAAGGTAAGCAATATTCTAAACATTGGAAACAGGTAAGCTACTATTTATTAAACAGTGGAAAACAGGTAGCAATATTCTAAACATTGGAAACAGGTAAGCAATATTCTAAACATTGAAACAGGTAAGCATATTCTAAACATTGGAAACAGGTAAGCAATATTCTAAACATTGGAAACAGGTAAGCAATATTCTAAACATTGGAAACAGGTAAGCAATATTCTAAACATTGGAAACAGGTAAGCAATATTCTAAACATTGGAAACAGGTAAGCAATATTCTAAACATTGGAAACAGGTAAGCAATATTCTAAACATTGGAAACAGGTACGGTAAGCAATATTCTAAACACCCAGAATCCTCTAGGATCCGTCTTATTCTAAAGCCCCCCCCCCATACATGGCATCAATATTCCGATCAATTCTACAAATTTGGTACAATCAGCTGCAATCTAAATGTCAGTTTTTAGCCTACAAATTAACCTTTAAGGTGGAAAGTTTTCCATGACCCCATCTTCCAGAACACATATCCAGCAGATTGCATGCTAAAATCTATGGCAGATGGATGGTGCAAGGTGGGTAAAGATCGATTTTTACGATCAGATCTTGTTTCAGTCGATTGAAAATCCAATCGGAAAACCACCAGCCCATGTATGGCTAGTTTAAGTGAAATAAAGGTTTTAGGGGTATAAAGGCTTTCATGGCATGTCACAGTTCCCCCCATCAACCAGTGCACACCTTGAAAACACTATTTCTGATATAGAAGTAGAACAGAAAAAGGGAATAAACAATACTTAGAACTCAGTTGAATTTAATTAACAGAAACAACGAAAAGCAATACTGGAGATTTCTCTTGGCCATCCGCGGGATGTATCATTAATCATTATCAGGCCAGATGGCTGAGTCCAGAGAAGAGATACACAGATAAATGGGAAATCTCCTATCCCCATGTTCTTTAATACAGTTTATGTATTTGAAAACGAAATTTATTTTAAAATAAACAGCATAACACACATGCATATTTATATCGACACTTCCTGGATATCTACAGAAAAGACCACAGGAAAGAGTCAATCTGAACCAGGTTCTGCTTCATTCTTCGCTGCTGTGAGCGCAGTAAACAAATCACTGCATGACTGAATGAAAAGGTTCCCTAATATAGAGCGCTGCTGGTGGTACCTGCCTAATGAATATGTATTACAAACTCACTCTTAAGCTCTGATCCCTTGTGGCAACTTCATAACCACACAGGAATGGCTGTTGGTGAAGAAGAGTCTTAGTTAAAGAGAGAAAGGCGAATAAAAAAATAAATAAGTATAAAGAAAATCTAGGGATTATTACGCAGATCACGTGTGAAATGATGTGTGTGGGTTGTTTGGTCTTGTTTAACTTTTATTAAAGTTAAGCTGGGTACACACGAGCAGATATTTCGGTCCGATCGACCGATATTTCAGTGTATCGGTCGATCGGACCGAAATTATCGCATCCGAATGCTCCCATGTCCGACCGACCGTTCGTCCGAATCGGACGAAAGGACGATCGGACATGGTGGAAAAGCTTGTCCGATCGTGCAGTCCTTCCTCCTGGCCGACCGGTCAAAAGTATTGAACGGTCAGTCAGGAGGAAAAATCGCTAGGTGTGTACCTAGCTTAAAAGTTCAGTGCAATACCCGCTTCCGGGTTTAGTTTAACTATAGCCCACATTATCATGCATGCGCACTATAATTATACTTAACCCGAAAGTGGTCGGGACTTGTCAATGGAGCCAGTGGTGGATCGTGTGCAAGGTAAATATACTCATCTTGGTTACTGGCTCCGGGTCGATTGACTGAAGAACGGAAGGTAAGACATAGGTCCTTTACCTCCCGGTCTTCTAATAATACATTAAAGGAATAGTTCACTTTTTCAGTGAACTAGTCCTTTAAATCAATAGATTTTTCAAAAATCTATCATCTGTAGAATACCTAGGGATGTGTAAAATAAACCATTCATTTAAAATTAATGAATTTTTTCCACTTAACCAATTACAAGCTGCTGATTATTGTGCATTCACCTCTTGATGAGCACATTGCTTTCTCAGCCTTTATAAACATGGCAGAGCCTGTGTAGGCAGAAACAAAAGAAAATCACATTTCTAACTTTGTAGAGTGATAGTCAGTCTATCAGGGATAAGGTAGATAAAGTGCTTTCTCCATAATTGTTTAACATATATGTATACATGCTTATGTTAAAGCACATATGTCAATATGTTACTGTACCGTATACACAGATTAAACATGTCATTTAAGCACTGCAGTTCTAATTAGCCGAGGTTCCTAATGGTAAGCACTCTGCTTATCGGAGGAATTAGTGACAAGGACCGTTTACAAATTGAACTTTAAGATTATCCCAATTTATTTACAGGTATTTCATGTACGGTATATTTTTTTTGTATGGATTTGTTATAGACACACGTGCTAAGGCGGATCAAACAGACAAAGTTCACACTACATGTAAGTGCATAAAACTTAAACAGCTTTTAGATTTAGAAAAAAAAACAAACTTGCAATCTACTAGCAGGGCCAAAATTATTAAAGGGCATGTCCACCCCCAAAACTATAATCCCCCCAACTACTGGCCCCACCATGTAGTGTAGTGTAATCCTTACCTCACATCCCAGCTCCATAGGGTTCTCCTGTAGTCCCTCCCCAAAGTCCCAAAAACTGCCCACCAGGAGGCTAGCAGGGCTCTGCCTGCTACCTGGCCTCAGGTAGATTTTTGCCATGCGTACTGCAGCTCTTCTCCCCCTCCCGTTCTACTATCCCTCCCCCTAGCATAAAACCCCTGTAATATAGTAATCCCCCTGGGTCTTCCAGCCCAACCACATGGTTTTTAATTTTAGAAAGCTCCCCAAACCTACTTACTCTCCTCTCTCTCCTCTCTCCGCTGCACTGAATGACCGGCAGCCGTCCGTGATTGGCTGCTGCTCAGCCATCACAGACACGACTGCCAGTCCCGCCCCTCTGCTTGCATTCTCGCAAGCGAGGGCCGGCACGCGGCGAAGGAAAGAGGGGGGTAAGTAAAAGTTTGGGGGCTTTCTAAAAATAAAACAATGCGGTTGGGGCTGGGGGACCAGGGGGAAGGCAATATTAAAAAATAGAAATAAGGGTGGACATACCCTTTAAGTTGTGCAACCAGACAAGGGACACTACATACTCACCTTCTGAAATTCCCATATCTTACTTCAGAAGCTTGCACAATGTTTGAAAAACTGCCTGGCCCAGTTTATTTTGTAAACAAAATGAATTGGCCAGGCAGGAACGTTTTAGGGATGTTGGCAGGTAAAGTTGACCATACACTAGTTAGATGTTCAAGCCGATTAGACATTTGTTCTGCTGTATTTCTAATTGGCATTAACATCTTACTGCCTAGTAGAGATAGCTGAACTTCCTGAAGTTTGGTTCATTTCCGAACTTCAGTAAAATTTTGGAAGTTCAGAAACTAAGTAAAATAGCAAAGGTAACTTACTGTAAATGGCCGTGGCACCTGGGAAATGGTCTGGGGAACATGTACATATCACCAAAACATGTTTAATCACTTCTTTCCCCCACGATTGGGCAATTGTCGGGTTTCTGCATGCTACATTTGAAGGTTACCAAATGCTAATTTTGAGGGTTATAGAACAATACAATCGAGGGTTACAGAAATCAAATGATACATTCGAGGGTTAACAAAATCAAAGGATATATTCAAGAGTTACCTAATTCGAATGTTACAGTCAAGGGTTCGATTCTTACCACAATTCGATTATTATCGAAAATAAGTCTGCAAGTTCGGAAAACCCAAACTAGATTGAAGTTTGGACAGCTTAGGGTTCGGATAGTTTGAGTTCCTCCAAACTCAAACTGTTATGGCCAGCACTAGGCCTGGCTTATGGAGAAAGTTACAATTTTCTGTGCTGTATATTACAATGGAATACAAATAAGTTCCAGGCTATCAAAACCTGATGAACCTGAACATGAATTTGTTTAGTGTGGGTTATGGGGTGGGGTGGGAAACCCCAGTCAATAATTTGCCATAACATCAGCCTAATGCCCATGATTTACAGTAGATTGGAAGTGAAGGAGAGCTTTAGAGTGCAGACTGCAGGAGACTGTACAGTGGAGATTTGGACAGTCGGGCATTCAGCTTTATCTACAGGGAGGTAGTGGAGAGTGAAACAAACTGTAGTAAAATAATTTACTTATTTCAAACAGGGGGTGTAAATCCATATAGATAGAAAATTATGGGCTGAAAAAAAAGTAAATAGTCCACCAAATTCAACCCCTCCATCCAAAACTCAGCCTACCCAACCCAACAAGTCTTTTGGGAATGATGTCCCATGTTATCATCTAAAAAACAAATTAACACCTCCCAAAACCACTTTAAAATGATACAGTAATTACATATGCAACATCCAGATCTGTGCTGGACGCTAAAGTTCACCTCTTTCTATAGAATCCCTTGTAAACAGGAATGTTAAGACACACAGTATGCAAAGACTTACTGGCGTTTCCTCAAGGACTGCTGCTGGGGAACTTATGCTACAATGCTACAATGAGCTTTATTGGATTCTAGAATTCCTAACTACGTACAGACATTAAATAATTGTCAATAGTTTATTTGCGATTATTTAAACAAATGGTGGCTGTACAGACATGTTTCTTGGCTATCACTAAGAAGCCTGTTCTGTTTTATCTAAAGGGGAGGAGGGGGATTTTGGAGTGAGAGACCACCCGCTGCGGAAAGTATAACAGCCATCATTAACTGTAGTTGGTTACTGATCTGGTACAGGAGAGTATCTGTAGGGTGGCCTGAATGAGGTGTCTCTAATGAAAACCCATCATTGCTCTCTAAGTAAATAGGCCACAGACTGAATTTTGAGATCATCTGATTGGATAGGGACACACTCCATGTTATGGACAGGGCTACACTTATTACAGTGATTGCAATTACACAAACTTTTTCAATTAAAAGTCTCTCTGCGTGTGTTTTTTAATATGTGTCCCTACATGTTCCACTCATCTGGCAACCCTGGACAGAAATCTGCATAACTGCAGATTATTTCTCTACTTTCAAAGCCAATCATAACAATCTGCTTAATTAAAGAAAACATTCGGGTTAATAGACATTTTAGCCTTATTTGTCCTTCAAATCTGCTTTTTCCTATTACCAGAAATGCAACTCCCTTACAATTTGAAAATATTGAATTGATGTAACAGATGCAGCCCTGCAATGAAAAAAGTTTTGCATTAGTCTCTCCTTTAACCTTCCAAGGTGCCTATAAAGGATCTAGGTAAAGATACACTGTACATATACCGTACATAGCTTAGTCTGGTGTCGGTTAAACATAGCTTCCAGCAATCTCAGGGCTATAAATTTGACATTTGTGAATCAGTGGGAAATTCTGCTAGAGAGCAGCTAATGGAAAACGCATCTACTTACAGATCCTCAGATCTCAGCCTATCTAACAAGCAGTATAAATAAAACAACTGGCAAGTCAGGGGTTAACTGTCCACCTTATCCCCAACCCACACCTGGTTCTAGTTTGTGAGTGAAAACCAAAGTAATTGGGAGGAAAATGTAACCCCTGCAGGCAATTTATTTAAACATCATTCTCCAGGCTAGCAAAGGATCATCTATGCTCATCTGTGTGGAAATTACAGGTTCTATGGGAAAGTTAATTTCCATGCATTACATCTTTCATACACAGGACATGTCATTATTAATCTGCAAATGTATAAAGAACAAGGTAAAGCAATAGATTTACAATAAGAAAAGGAAAACATACACACCTTGCATTAAATAAGATTTCCATAGTAAGCTGCCTGACAGCACTGATCTCCCTTCTCCCATGTATTATAGTCTGCACCAAAGCTTGAAACACAATGTCAATTCCCACTATGTCAATGTTTAATTATAACAACCCATCCTGCCTATTCACATGGTCTATTAAGGTGAAACAGGGGGATGTAGAGTTCAGTCCAGATCCTTTGGGTTTTTTAAAGAGATAGGAAGCAAAGTGCATGTAACTTACCTGTAGCTGAGAGAAGAAGGGGAGCTAGAAAGAGCAGGAAAAGCATTCTGGTGTCACTGTGTAAGCTGCCAAACTGGACTGCAGGGCTGTAGGGAGTAGGAGAGAGGAAAAGAGGAGGGAGGAGATAAGCAGTTCCCTTCCCTGCTATCAGTGAGAATAGGGGAAGTCTTGAACATTCAGCACCTGGAACACAGCAGGTAGAGGGGGGTAACAGGGTTGAACAGAGGAAGTTTGGTTGCCAGAGAAAACTGATGGAAATGAACCCTTTAGGGTCTCATATCACTAAGAAAATAATTTTCTTTAAATTGTGATTTTTCTTACTGGTTCAAGGGCATAGAGAATGATATGTCACATAAACTGTGCCAGTGGTGCATATGGATTAGCTTTGACCTGTGATTAAAATAAAAAATTAGCCCTTTGTTTAATGTTCCATAATTGGGGATCTTTAAGCTGATGATAAGAGGAAATGTATTTCTACAGTAATATATGAGGACAATGTTACACTGCGCACTAGCAATGTTTGCTAAAATTGGCCATAAAACTAAGCATAACAGTAATTTTACCCTATAACCTCTTATTCCCTGAAACAGAAGATACATTACACACTATTCTGGAAGAAAGCAGTTTGCACACACAGGTCCATCTTCTTACCAGCACGTAGAGAGCATCTTATTAGCATGCAGTATCCAACAGAAATATTCAAACCTGCCTATCTGACCAAATAACCAATACCAATGGCAAACCAATGAACATTATTACTTTATCCTTATGTTTTATATTGTTGCCATGGCATACTTGGTATTAATTTGGCTTGAAAGAGCAAACCAAATTTCAGTTCATTTTTTTCTTTTTCCCTTTAAAAGGTATGTCCACCCTTCATTTACATTTTTTTGTATATAATAGTAAATGTTCCTCCAGCCCCAACCGCTAGAATAATTTTCTTAGAAAGTCCCCAGATAGTTACTTACCATGCCTCGCTCCTTCGCCGCACTGCCCCAGCCCTCTGCTTGCATGGAAATGCAAGCAGGGGGCGGGACCGGCAGACACGTCTGTGATTGGCTGCGAGGCAGCCAATCACAGACGCGGCTGCCGGCTTCTTAGTGCGGCGAAGGAGCAAGGGACTTTCTAAGAAAATTATTAAAGCGGTTGGGGCTGGAGGCACATTTACAATTATATAAATAAAGGGATTTACGCTAGGGGGAGGGAGACCAGAGTGGGTGGGAGAGGGAGGGGGAGAAGTGCTGCACTGCGCATGGCAAAATTCTCCAGGAGGGGAGACAGGAGGCAGAGCCTATATGGACTCTGCTCTCCTCCTGGAGGCCACTTTTTTGGACTTTGGGAGGGGATTACTGGAGAACCATTTGGAGCTGGGGTGTAAGGTAAGGATTTTATTGCAATACAGAGTGGGGCCAATAGTGGGGGGATTATAGTTTTGGGGGTGGACATGCCCTTTAATTCTTTCGCTTTTTTGGACTCCCACAGTTTTCAAGCTAGAGACACAAAATTTGATAAAAACCTGCGGGGCACTGGTGAAGTGTGCTCTTAACTAACTTTAATACCCGCAATTAGCTCCCGTTTCCATGGCAACAATACCAAAACTACCAATTAAGTTAGTTTTAGACTAAAATGCAAAATATACCCCTTAATACCACGCAAGACACAGGTACACAGACCTACTGATACACGCTACCTAACCTACCTTCCGATTCCATGGCAACCATACCAAAATTGCCAATAAAATTAGTTTTATGGTCTAAAATGCAAAACCATACCTCCTAACACCACACAGGCTCAGGTACACAGGTACCTTCTGTTTGTTTTTTTTACTGTTCTTCCTGAAATAAAAAAAAACATTTTCCATACAGGGGCATTGCGATCAAGGATGCAGAGGGCATGACCACACAACACACCTGGTGGATGCCCAATCTTTACACCCTCTGTAAGGGAAGAGGGGGTCCTTCACAAGAATATTAAAAGTTTATTTTAGGCTGGACATGCCCTTTAAATGAATATTACAGATATACCATGACCTGGATGAATGAATATTACAGATATACCATGACCTGGACGGATGATAACCTTCACAAGCAAATAACTCTAAATGTTGAAATTTAAAACCAGTAAGAAATAAAAGTGGTATACTGTACAATAAGGTATTGTATACTAAGTCCTACTGGTACTTACAGACAGGGTGTTCCGAGAAGCAATTTGAGGTATTGCAGCAGCTAGTGGCGTATTTAATGTAAAGTGGAGGGGACCTGGCGCTTTCTCTGAGGTTACAGAACGAGGGATTCCTACATTCTCGTCTGTAAAAGGTGAACCTGTAATCGCCTGTTTTTGAAAAGAGAGGAATAGTGATGTAATGGGTCACAAAAAGGAATTAGGATGTATCTGGCAAATTAATAAAAGAGAGAGCAAACTGCTCTATGCACTCTACCTAACACTGGGTGTAGACTCCTCTGGTAAATATAATAAAATAATAAAGATCATTAGTGAAAAATAACAATAATTATCAATAATGATCTTTATTATGCATGGATGAGTTTAGTATACATATTATTTTACAAACAAAATGTAATCCGCATACAGTTCTATAGCTCTTATGAGAATTTTATTAAATGGTGTTCTACAACTTTAACCCTTTCACTGCCAGGAGATTTTCAATTTTTTTTGCGTTAACTGCCAGAAGAATTTTCAGGATTTTGTCCTTAATCGCTTTAGACTAATTTTACAGTAGGAAACCTTGCAGTAAATCAGGAATATTATACATTGTTTTTTTCAGCACAAAGTCTACTTTAATATGGTAACAAAATTTTGTAACTTTTCTGGAAATTTTACTGGAATTATGGGTAAAATATGTAAAAAAAATGAAAAATTTGCAAATTTTCATGGATTTTTCCCATTTTTACTTATAGTTATCTTAAGGTTACACACAAAAATCTTACTGTTTCTAAAAGCTCAGATACTCCCGAGTACAACGATACCAGATATATGTAGGTACCCGACGTTTCCTGTACAGGAGACCCCCCCAAACTAAAACTGCACCTCCTAGAATATTACACCAAATTAAAATGTGTAACCACTACTGACAGTTAACATAGAATATCTACCAAATTATCTAAAATATCCCCCCAAGTGAGATATTTTTAGAAACTACACACTCGCAGGATTTTACGAGTGAGGTTAGTTTCGATCAAAATGCAGATACCCGGACGCAGCTCTTCGTCAAATTGTAAGTTACTTTCTCACATTTTCCTTTTTTTCCTCAACTGTAAAATCAGAGACAAAATCAAATGCGAATTTAGGGGGGCAGCTGAATGCTGCCCCCGGGTCGGCCCTAGCGCGCGGTGTTTTTCCGAATTTAAAGGGGAAGCCACAGATCGTATATTCACGATCTGTGGCAGTTAAAGCATTCTCTGCACAGATCGTGAATATACGATCTGTGGCAGGGAAAGGGTTAAAGGTCCCTTTTATGGGCATGTCCAGCCTAAAATAATCTTTTAATATTCTGGTAGAGGACCCCCCAAAACGTATTTCCGCTTTATTTCTAAACCTCAAAGATGCATCTGCAGGGACTTACCCAACCTATTCTCTCGCCGCCTGGGCGCCACCCCCTGCTCCTGTTTCGAGCAAAAACAGGAACAGAGAGCCTCTGCACTGACAGTCGCTCTACTTGCTGGTTGTGGCGCAGAGGAGGAGTGGCAATGGACCGGGTCTGGCAACTTTGAGATTTGTAAATATTGTGAAAGTGTGTGTGTGTGTGTGTGGGGGGCGGGTTTTACAAGAATGTTAAACATTTACTTTAGGCTGGACATGCCCTTTAAATAATTAATTCTATGTTAAGGGAGTGATTGGTGCCCAAAAAATGTTTAACTAATACAAGGTTGGTTCATCCACTCACCACACCTCCCACTTTTAAGAATCTGTAAGTGTATAATATACAAAGCACAAGGTTGGGATATTCAGTTAGCCTTTGCAACACAAGATGGCTCTGTGGGTAACCTACTAAAACTGCCTATTGTGAGTAAATTAACACCAGAGTAAAGTTACATAAAGTCTAGAGGAGTAGTGACACAATGAGTGGTCTGCTGTATATTTGCACTTCAAAGGGAAATTGAGAATACATATAGCAGGTTTATTCCACAAAAAGACAAATAGGAAAGCTTAACTTGCAGCTCCATGTTGTTAGACACTACCCCATCTTTCTTGTGGAGGTTCTCCTTCATCCAGGTCATGGTACATCTGTTGTATTCATTATGTCTGCCATGTACAATGTTTTAACACATAGGCATTCCTATAACACCTCTTAGCCACAATACAATCACGCCTTGCATACAGAAGGTCCCTAACACCTGGCTGTCATTTGCTAATTGGGGGATTCCAAGGTACTTTAATTGGCAACAGATTCTTGAATAAGTCATTCTGAATTGGATGGATTGCGAAACATCTTCAATAACTGAATACAACAGATATACCCTGTCTTTCCTTCTACTGTGGTGATAACCACTGAGCATGACTAAGCCATTGGCTTGGTAAGGAGGAGGGTTAGAAGTGTATGTAGGGGTTCACTTTACACATGTGTATTATTTTGAAAGACATTGAGGGAAATTTACATACAGCCACAATAGCTCCTCGTAATTCTCTGTTTCTAAATTCAAAATGCGCTTTGTGCATGTAGGTAACAAGATGTATCCTAACAATTAGCTGGTGTTAAAAAGTCACGCTTTTATATTTACAAACCACATATTAAATTAGTTAGGGTGGCTGCGCAGGTGTCTTTCTGGACATTTTGGGGGCCTGTGGCGTTTTGTATTAAAGGGGAAGTTCAGTGTAAATACATATGCTTTTCAGAAAAAAGAGCAGTATTTTTTCATCCCAATGACCTTAATCTGCCAATTCAGCATTTTGTCTGTGTATAAATAAATGCAACGGAAATACTGACTCCCTGTTTGCAGGACCCCTAGTAAAGACCGTTATGGTCTTGTCCTTGACCCAGCGCCTGGGTTGATTCAGTTGCTCAGTAGAGATCTGAGCATCTTTGACCCATCCAACAGCCAATCAGTAGAAATTACTGTTAGGAACATTCCAAGGATGTGGTGCATCCTGGGAAGAAGAAGGACTGTTAGAACCTGAAATGTCAGCTCACTAATGTCAACAGCAGGGAACAGCAAAGGGTATGAAATCAATAGATTTTTTAAAATGGGAGAGAATGTGTAGAATAACTAAGAAGGCATTACACAAACTAACAATTTAACAAATAGAGCATTTCCACTGAACTGTCCCTTTAAGGCAGGTATCCCACCCCTCCCGGGAGTCGCGGGAGACTCCCGCAACCCAAACCTACCTGAGTGTCCGCCTCCAGAACGCCTTCTTTCTTCTGGCCACGCCTCCTATGTGACATAAATTACGTCACACAGGCCAGTTACGCTCCTAGCCACGCCTCTAACGTGATGTAATATATGTCTTGTTAGAGGCGTGGCTAGGGGCATAACTGGACCCTCCCCTGACTCCACCACGACCCTTTAGTGACATCAGTGATGTCACGTCACTCGGCCACACCTCCTTCTCCCCACCCTGCCCGGAAGCCAGGGATGTCTGCTTTAAGGGCACAGGTACCCGATATAAAATTTTAGGTGTTACCTTCTCTTGTTCCTTACCTTCCGGGTTCCCGTTATTCAAAATTCAAGTTGTGATAACCGATAAATAAGTACATCCAAAAGTAAGGGTTATGTATTGGTTTTAAGATGTTTAGATGTTATATTGTGTGTATTTATGGGATTACGGTGCAATAAAGGTTGTTTATTATAGTTAAATTATATATAGGTTATATTAAATATGGGTTTATAAGGCTTTGTGTTGTCAAATAAGCTGCTGCTTAGGGTCTGTGCCCTGACATTTCTATAGTTCGGTTAATTTGTCCCTGATAGCACTGCAATATTGTGCGTTGCCATACCATTAAAATAGTGTTGCACACAGAGTTATCAATGTAACTTGTGCTAACCGATATTAAATATAACACCAATAAATTGCACAAGCTGCTGTTAATTCCCCTGATTTTCTTCACAACACAAAATGTTCAGAAATGTATCAGAAAATGAATAAATAGATAAATACAAAATGTGTTTTTAACTAGAGAAACTTGGTTTCTCTATTGAAGTTGGGCAGTATGGTGGCTCAGTGGTTAGCACTGATGCCTTGCAGCACTGAAGTCCTGAGTTCGATTCCAACCTTGGACACATTTGTATGTTCTCCCTGTGCTTGTGTGGGTTTCCTCCGGGCACTCCGTTTCCCCCACAATCATAAAGACATACTGATAGGTTGTATGTGTCAAATAAATGTAGTTAGATTGTAAGCTCTTCGGGGCAGGGCCTGATGTGAAAGTATACATGTAATTGTAAAGAGCTATGGAAGATGTTGGCGCTATATAAACCCACAATAATAATAATAATAATAATGAAAGGCCGCATTTTGCAGTTAACATATATTTCCATATAATAATATATCCATATAATATCCATAATAATAAGTGCATAGGGGGACATGTATCAATAGCCATTGTATGGCAGCTCCCACCCATATTTATAAATACAAATATAAAGAGAGATGTTGTCTAATGGACTAGCTGGCAAGCTGAATGACAGACTGGCTGGGAGGTTTCACAAGATTTTACACAAAAGCAATGTACATCTCTTCCTATTACAGTTCATCTCCCCATGATAGACTAAAATACACTGAATAATGGCTGCTAAGAGTGGGTCAGAGGTTTAACTAAGCCAGGGGGCTGGGCCAAAATGAAATCGTTGTGATTGGGCTTTCAGGGAATTATATGTCCTTGAAGAATTTTTCTCTGCTATAACCCGTCTGTGAAGTCCACATTGCAATTAAGCAAGTTAAATCTTGAGTTTTAACCATACACATACTGTGTTATGAGATCAGTTTCATGTATTGGCATCTTAACCTAGGGAAGCACAACATATGCACTGTACTGTTGCATAGCTAAATAAGGAACAAAGACTTCTGGGTAATTTCCATGTTTCCATGGTAGCCCTTACAAAATGCTTCACCTAATAAATGTTTTTACATCATTCCACAAGATAAATGCAAAGCCTTTTATTAGGAGAAGCATTTTGTGAGGGCTACCATGAAACATGGAAATTACCCATAAGTCTCCGTTCCTTATTTGCTCCTCCCCCCATGGCCCTTTTGGCTACCACACCCCAGCACTTCCCTAACCCCGCCTCCCTCCACCCCCTGCTGATTCTGGCTCTGCATGTAAAGGCTGTTTTCACACAGTTTTCTGTAGAGGGGGGTATGGGTCTGATGGAGGGGCTATGGGGCCCAAAATTGGGCAGAGCCACAAACCAGTGAGTGGGGACACAGGGACGTGAGTGGGTGGGACTGCAAGGGGCCATGGGGCTCACAAGTGGAAGTGGCCATTAGGGCTGCAAGGGATGGGGGTTTGCAAGGGGAGGAGGAGACACAGGGAAGAGGGACTGTCACATGGTTTCATAGCAGGAAGTAGGAAGTGCAGGGGATCTGGTTATGCTGCTACCACATCACAGACAGAAATGTAAATATCTTAAAAATAAAGTAAAAAAAAAAAAATGAAACTAAATTGCAAAAATACACAGGAAAGCAATTCCTGTTTTTTTAAATTGCATTAAGGGAGAACTAAACCCACATTTGTAAATCTGAACATATCCCCTCTAAAACCACCAATAAACTGTAAAATAGCAATACAATAAATAGCATTAAAATAAATGCTATTTGAAGAACCGGATGAAATAATTGTGTATGTACAGTGACTGGCCACACCCCTGATCTCAGTCACATGCGCCCATGCCCATTCTGTCCTGTAAAAGGATTGGCTAGAGGCTACTAGTGGGTGTGACCAACTGTAACAAGTTCCTGCAGTATCTTAGGACTGAGCATGTGTAAGGAACATATTGGTCAGTGACCACACTGTGTGATACTGGAACACTGGGAATTTAACTCAAAGCTCATGTTAGAAAGTTAAATTTCTCAACAACCATATTAAAATGAGTGGTGAGAAACTGATTACTGCTTTTATAACAAGGAGATCTGCCTTCTAATTCAATGTTGTTCTGATGCTTTAGTTGTCCTTTAATAAGTAGCATCTATGTTTAAAACAATATACTCTGCAGATATGAAGAAGATTATCAACAGACCTATGGGGGATTCATAAGATTAGCTACAGTAGGAACGCAGAAAGCACTTGCTGTTACCATGGATTTTAAGGGAACAGCTTAGAAACATATAAATGATTAGCTTAAAATAACCTAGAATATAGACACATGTTTATAGAATTGCAAATGGTAGGGCGACAGTGGTAAAGCTGTCACTTAAATTCCTGCAAATCTATTGTTTGAAAATGCTGATCTCAGAGATTGGTCTTTCCATAAAAATATTTTTTTTAATGAAAATATAGAATATAGATACATAATTAGTTCTGGGTTAAAAGCAAAGACAGCCCATAAAGTTCAACCCCCTCCTCAAAAAATCCCCCAGTCCTCCCAAAACAAACAAACAAAAAAACAGTCTCCTCCATTCAACACTTGTCCAACTAGAAAATCTTCCATTAAAGGGCATGTCCACCCCCAAAACTATATATCCCCCCAACTACTGGCCACCATGTAGTGTAGTTTAATCCTTATCACATCCTAGCTCCATAGGGTTCTCCTGTAAACCCCCCCCAAAGTCCAAAACTAACCACCAAGGAGGATAGCAGGGCTCTGCCTGCTATCTTGCCTCCGGTAGATATTTGCATGCGTACTGCAGCCCTTCTCCCCCTCTCCCCCTCCTCCCTCCCGTTCTACTATCCCTCCCCTAGCACAAATCCCCTTAATATGATGTTCCCCCATGTCCCCCAGCCCCAACCGCATATTTTTTTTTCAAAAAGCTCCCCAAACTCTACTACCTCTCTCTTCCTCCACTGCACTGAATGACCGGCAGCCGCGTCTGTGATTGGCTGCGCTCTCAGCCAATCACAGACGCGACTGCGGTCCCGCCCCTCTGCTTGCATTCTCGCAAGCAGGGCCGGCAGTGCGGCGGAGGAACGAGGGGGCTTTCTGAAAAAAAAAATTATGCAGTTGGGGCTGGGGGACATGGGGGAGCAGCATATTAAAAATCAGTTTTACGGGTGGACATACCCTTTAATAACAATCCTTTGTAATCTATCCTTTAGATCAGTTTTCAATCCAAGTATAAGTAGTAAAGGTTAAAGGGTATCTCCACTGGTAAAATCTTTTTTTCCCATTCAGTACGGACTCTATTCTATGCACATGAGCATCCCATACAGTACTAAAAGCTCGTACACGCACAATGTATGTCCCGAGCCATGACCCCTGACAACCTATGGCTACACGTGACAAATGGCCATTCTGCCCAAGAATCGTCCATGTGTATGCGTTCGGGGTATTCGTTCGTTGATCCACCCGGCAGATCAGCACGCAACCCCCGATCGAACGCATACATACCCCCAAAATGGCTGTTTGTCGCGTGTAGCCGCCAGGGTCAGGGGGATGGGCTCGGGCGCATATTGAGCGTGTGTACGAACCTTAAGTCTGTTGGGACCTGTCAGAGGACGCGATGGAGAAGCGAGTGATCGGGTAAGTTCCTTACCTTCGTTCCTGGCTTCTGCAGGTTTTATTGGAGAACGAGAGGCAAGACACAGCTCCTTTACCACCCGTTCTTTAATAAAACTGAATGGCAACATTTTTTTTTACCAGTGGAGATTCCTTTAAGTTCCTTATCTTACATTATAATCCTATCAAAGGCTTTTGTATAATCCAAATAAACCACATCCAATAACCCCCCGAGATAGATCCTTCAGAGGAGTTGTTTTCATTTTAAGGGTAATAACCAGAGAAGAGCAGTCTGGGCAATTACCACAATACTTGTTTAATAAGCTTGCCTGACAAACAATCTGTTTGTCTAGCACTTTGCAGGACATCCTATGGCACTGCATGCATGCATCTAAAATACTATTATTAATATATCAAATTATACCAAATCATATTAAAGCTACAATAGTGTTATTGGTCTGAATAACTGAAGCCAGTAAGTAGGAAAATGAGTTAAAGGGCAAGTCCAGACCCAAAATGAAAACTTATTTACAGGTAAATCACCCCCCAAAACCCTAAAAACGGTAATAGTTTGAAACCTGAAATATATAAGTCTAACCTGAAATCCTGCACAATGTCCTGTTTCCCCTATTTCTGCTTCCTGGTTCTTCCAGTTAGTAACTGTCAGATATGGATTTGACAGTTGACATCACAGCCAATGACTAAATGTTAATCCCCTGTCTGCCTCTTTTGAGCATGCCCAGGCTCAGTACATGCTCAGTACAGGTTTCTAAATTGTCAGTTTCCATGAGGCATCCAGAAGCATAGCAGGCATACAGTAATGAATTCATAAGACAAAGTATGATATATTAACATATTTTAAGGAGGCCATTCTTTCTAAAAAATGTTATTATGAGGGTGGAGTTGTCCTTTCATAATTCTTCTAAAAGAATCCGTCTGTATAATTTCAACTGTCCATAGCAGTCTTCTACTAAATCTCCTGCCACCTTTCTGAATTTTATAGCATCACACAGTGTGGGTACTAAACAAAGCTCTATCTCTAAAATCTCTAAGTTTTTACAACCCAGAGTAGGTAAACAGTGTCGTTTATTGGCAACACCAAAAGATTGAAAATCTGCTTAATTGTGAAGATGGCAATAAAACCTGGACAAAACACAACACAATGGTTTACTCAATCCTACACTTTGTGAAAGTATCTGCTGTGTAAGAAACCCCACCCCCCCCCAAAAAAAAAGCTATTTAAAGGGGAACTGTGGTCTCCAAACAAGTTTATTTTAAATGAAAGGCCAGGTTCATACCTTTAAAACAAGCCATCAACCTCTCTACATGCTACACAGCCCAAAATATGAAGAAATCACTGATCAGAAAGTTAGGGGGTGGGAGGTTCTGAATCTGCGGTCAGAAATACTATTTCCTCCTCTAATCTGCGGTTGGCACTTGCTCAGTGCATGACTGAAGGGTAGGAGGGGGGTGGGGAGAACAGCACGGCCCACAGAACTGTTTTTAATGCCTCCCACTTGCTGGCCCTTCCCAATCATGGGCCCTGTGTCCCCTCCCCTTGCAGCCCCTCCCACTCATGGCCTCTGTGGCTCCGCAAGTGGGAGGAGCCCTGGGGCCCACATGTGGGAGGGGCCCTGCGAGTGGGACAGGCCACAGAGCACATGAGTGGGAGGGGCCACGGGAGGCTGCAAGGGAAAGGCCCAAGGGGCTGCAAGGGGAGGGGCCATGGGGGCCCACGAGGAGGAGGAAACACGGAAGAGGGACTGTCACATGGTTTCAGTGCAGGAAGTGCAGGGGATCTGGTGATGCTGCAACCATATCACACACATATAAATGTAAATATCTTCAAAACTAGGTAAAATAAATAATGAAAGTAAATTGCACATATCCTCAGGAAAGCAATTCCTGTCAATTTTTGGACCACAGTTACCCTTTAAAGGCAGTAACAGTAGTAGGATACAACTGGGCATGCTCAGTGGATGTGATGTGGCAAGGGGGTCAGAGCAATGGAGCTGGTTATGTCACAGCTCAAAGAGCTACCTGGAAACACCACCCTTTATACTGCTGTAGGTTTGCATTGTTTGCAGCTAGAAGCATGATCCTGGAGTCATTTTAAAGGAATGTGCCACAGTTCACCTTCAAGCCTAAGGTTGGGTACTCACGGGGATATTATTTGTCCCATCTGAGCATTTGCTGTGAGTGAGGGATCGTCCAGGACAAATGACTGTCGGTCACCGCAATAGTGGCCGCAGCCGACAGTGCGTGCGACCAATCATGCAGTCTCATAGGGAACCACACTATTGGCCGTGATTTTTACCGATCGCCTGTTTGGATGAATGGGTGACCGAGCTTGGTCGCGGCCGGCCACCCCACACCGACCAATCCACGGCACTATCCGTCAGTTGGCCGGAAATATCTGCTGGTGTGTACCCAGCCTTAGAATATGGACTGTGCATGAATGCTGCAAAATTAGGTTGTTACTTTTTCATTAAAATATCCACGCATTGATGTATCTACAGTAACTAGTATAGACCACTCAAGCACCAAAGACTAAAAGGGAAATCCTGTAATAAACCAGTAAATAAACAATTTAATTTTATTGACACTTTTCCTAAAGTAGGATCTTCTGGTTCCTTTCAGCATGCCAATATAACTGGGTAGCTAATGACACAAAGCTTAGCCTGTATACCCTGTTAAGATTGTTCTGTTATATTAATTTTTATTTCAATCCACACAAAAGTGAAATTGAAAAGTTAAAAAACAATGGTCCAGGTTACAATGAATGTAAAACTGAATGTAGATTTTTGAGGATTTGTGAATGTTTTTTAAAAGGTCTAGAAGCCTAAAGGACAATTGGACTTTTATACCTAAACTTTTTACTTTTTACCCCCTCACAATAAAAGTAGCCAGGGTGAGGACCTAAAATGGGTACGGTGTGGATATAATAAACTGCTGATTGGTAAATAAACTGTATTGCGTAGTTAACGTTCATTGTTGGCTTTGGGGGGAGAATTGCTGATGAGTCTGATGTAATTACATGGAGAACTAAAATAATACAATACACTCCCCTCACATATACTATAGATTAACCTGTTTAGTAGAAATGATAAAATGGAAGGTGGGATGTTAGTTCTCCTTTAAAATATTTTTGGAGTGTTCTTCTTTAAGGAAACATCTCTAAAGACTAGTGGCTAATTTTAAACCATGAAACTTTGCACTTCAAATAATTATAGTCTTTTTTTATATTCTACTTACAGCACTTCAACAGTTCAAACTATCTTCTGACTCAAGAGAGAGAGATGTAGAGTTGTGGAACACTGAAACTAGCCAATGGAATGGGACTAATTTTTCTCCCATTTCATAGCTATACAAACTGTTATTTCCACCAAAAACAAGAAACAGACTTTTATATATTTATATAAAAAAGACACAATACCAAAGCAACTGATTGAGCTCTCTATTGCTTAAAAGGTTCCTGACAAATGATAGCAGAATACTGTACATTTACCAGCATTCTTTAATGGGTGGATATTCTAGAAAACTCCCTAAATTCAGGAATACAACGATGCATTTTTGCTACTATGGTCAAAAATTTTACTTCAGATTATCACCTTATTAATTAAAAACATTATAAAAGGCTTTGTTGAACTGACCCACAACAATAGCCAGAAGTACTGCATCAGTATAATACACATTTAAGATGGTTCCGTATATATATCACACTGACAAAGTGTGAGTCATTCTCTGATAAGCATGCAATAAAGGGCACAAGGACTTTCACCATAACAGTGATTTCTTCTGTACACAGAATACATGAGGAGAAATAATAGTATTTAAAGGGGCCAACCCATTTATTAAAACATTTTCTTTATCTAATACATTATGTATGTAACCAACTCTGATTAGTCTGAGCTGTGACACTGATGGCAGATCTGACCAAATTTGATGAATACTGTCGGTATCTAGACCTATTGTGAAAGATGGAAAATTTCTATAACCAGTTTTACTACATTAGAGCGAGCTGATAACATCGGACCATGTATGGGAACATTAAATGATTGTTCTGTATAAAGAATATACTGATCCTGAGCCATCGCTCATGTGTATACAGTATATATAATGTAATGCAATGTTACCAATCAGCTATTCAACCACCTGCATGATTTCTTAATGTCCCTCTTCCTACTCACCAATCTCTGTAACAGTCAATGTGATCTCCGTAACAGTCTATGGGCACCAGGAAATATGGAACAGTAGACCAGGGTTTTTGTCGGGGCACACTGGTGTGACTTCAAAGATCCAGAGGTTTGCCTCAGAATTTTAGTAGTGGAAATATTTTCACCAGTTTAACTTACATTTTGTTTTTTGGTATTATATATACACTGTAAGGTGCATAACACATGAGTAATTACCAGAGGTCCCACATTAAGTGCACAGGTGTGCCTCAACTAAAATTTGCATTGTCAAGTGCACCGCGGTCTAAAAAAAAGAGAACCACTGCAGTAGACTGCAAATACAGCTTGATCATTGCAACCAGCCACACACAGTTAGGAATTCTAGAAAATCTAAATGCATTCTAAGGCTGGGTACACACCAGCTGATATTTCCGGCCAACCGACCGATGCCGTGGATTGGTCGGTCGGCAGGAAATATCTTATTGTTTGGGGCAACATTAGCACCGTTTTAAAAAAGTTCAGAACTTTTATTAAATCTCCCTTCCTGTCTTTAATTTCATATTGTGATTCTAGTACATGAAAAGGTTAATGCCAAACAAATAACTGGTGTTGAAATCACACATCGGTTAAGACAAAATAGGGATTCGTCAAAAAATGGCAAAGCGCCTGTAGAGGAGAATGATTGCGTCTCTCCCTAAATGTCCCCACAATGTTCCTATTGTAGAAAATGTCAGCTCTAACATTTAAAAATGTATTGCTTTAATCTGCCTGACATTAGCCAGAGAATTTCTGTTTGCAAGTTTTTGCACCAAGTTAAAGCGAAGGAGAACAGATCTTTTATTGCTTTCATTTTGATTACACATATCATTACCTTCAAGCATAACATGGCTTCTGAATATGTAAGTAAAGAAATACAAGATCACATTAGTTCCATCATAGGCCATCCTTTTTCAATGTACACAAAGAAAAATGGGATTATATTTTCCATTAAATAGCTAGCTGCACAGCATTTCAATCTGTGTTCAGAAACCACGATAATTACATGAAATGGTTTTATAACCATGATTTCAACTTGGAAATCAATTCACTCTAACTTAAGGGAGAACTAGAATGTGCGCGGAGAAAGGCATGTGTAAGTGTAGTGCATTGAATGAAAGAATTTCCTGCCTGTGAAATTGATTTCTGCAGGAGAGCTGTGGCCATGTATATATGTGAAAAGCTCAGCCTGTAGAAGCTGATAAAATCAACATTATATATTAATACCAGTAACAATGACGCTTCCAAGTGGCTAAAAGGCATCCAAGTCTCTTCTTTATCTAATACAGCGAACACAAGTCATGATAAGTGTTTATAATTCTTTCTGATTGATATAGGAACATGCAGTCCACCCTGAGCTTCCTTAACATTTATATATTATGTGTTTCTTCATTTAATAAGGAAATCCATCCTTATTCACCCAGAGACGCAGGCACTCGCACTACTAGTTTAAGTTGCGGTAGCAGTTCCATGACTGTGGCTGCGAGAGTAACACAAGATTCACTCGTCAACTGCCACAACCTATTCACCAGAGGCTGCACGGCTGTGCAAACACAAGTATTTAATGTCAGTAGGTAGTTGGCGTTAAATACTTATGTAGGGTAAGATTCACCCAGAGCCACGCTGCCTCTGGTGAATCTGTTATGGAAGATTTGCCTGCAGTTCTGCATGAATTTCCCCAATCATGTTTATTAACCCAACAACCACATATTGGACTTATTTTAGAGGTGCAAATGTTCGTGCTGTTATTGGATGTTTTTATTTGCGCACCCATGACCCTTTCCTCCGAATCGGATGAAAGGGCGATTGGACAGGTTGGAAAACCACGGGCGATAGTGTGGTCCTCTATGTACCGCACTCTTGGTTGCAGCAAACTGTCAGCCACTGCTACTTTTGCCGCGACTGACAGTCCTGCCCAGTCAGTCCGGTAGCAAGTGTCGAATGGTCAGCCGGGACGAAGAATCCCATCATGTGTACCCAGCCTTAATCTGCAGCAACCAATCAGATGATGTCCAACTGCAATAGACCAGTAAAAAGTTAACATTTGATTGGTTTCTGCAGATAAATTACACAGGCAGATTTCTACTCTTCTTATTACATAAGCCCCTTATAATATAGTGACAGTCACTATTACAAAGTGCTAAATTTGTGGACATTGCCGAACTACAATATTTCATCATGCATAAGAGGAACGCTGATTGGGTGATGACAGACATATCTTGTTTATGCACCTGAGATGACAGACTATTTAAATTGTAAATCTACCCATCTGCTTTCTCCAGTAGTCATGTTAATGCTCTAAATGATAGCTGAAATCTGAAAACAATGAAAGTCATCCAGTCTGGTGAACAGGCAGAGGATTACAATCTTTCCAACTAGAAAAATTAAGATTTTATAAAAACCATTCTCAGGAACAAAGGACACGTCGCTTAAATTACTTAAATGAACAGCAGTCAGATGTTTTCTTTGCAACAAGGGAAATCAGCAAGTCAAGAAACTTCTCTCCCTGTGAGCTGTTCAGAACATTTGGAAATAATTGAAACAAAGCACAGCAAAGGGGAAACAACAGTAGATAAGGTTTTATTAAAGAAAAGTGCAGACACATGGCATAATAGCATTTTGCATTGACAGTTTATGTACCTCCTGCGCCTATCACACAAAGCCGCATAACATATGCCAAATGTGTTGGTGTGTTACTCATGCGTTTGTACATTTTGTCCTGTGATATTGTCATCACCTTGACATAGGGGTCTATTGTCTGTGGGTAACTAGGAAAGATTTTAAGATTTCAACACAGCTTGTTGTGTTTAGAATAGCATAAAGCAACACAGACACATTAATCAAGGCCACACTGCAACGCACCAGAATCGCACACACTATTGCGCACATTATTGCACGCAATTGTGTGTTCGATTACGGTTCAATTGTGAGATTTGCCCATACCATTGCATGCGATTGCACAAAAAAAATGCATGCGGATTGGGATTGCATATGCGTTACCAAATTTGCTAACGTATGCACGATTCGCAACACATGCAAAATCTCAAAATTTGTGTGCATTGCCGTTAAGGTAAAAATTGCATGCACAATCGCAGCGGCAAACGCACAAAAAATCACGTGTGGCCCAGCCCAATAGGGATTGCTCCATTGACTTGTTAACTAAGCTTCACAGGTGACCATCAGGTGTGAGTGAAAAGCTGCAGTGGGAACATTACTTAGGGCAAATGCGATATAGAATGTAAGAACGGATTAGCATTGGATTGAAGCTCATTTTTAAAGGCCTGCAAAATGGCCACCTAATGCAATAAAATTGAAGTTAACTTTTATCGGATTGGGGTTCGAAACAAGCACATCTTTCCTTACCACGCTCCTGCGATGTGGTAACTGCCACAGTGTTTTCTGCATTGAGAGAGCATGGTATGGTAAGGACTGTCACCGTAACATATTGCAACTATATTCATAACATTGCATGATCCTATACACTGATCAGTTTATCGCCTATGGGATTGATTGAGGACAGCAATTTGCTGCATATCTTTCCACAAATAAATACGTAATCTTTAAAGGAAATCTTCACCCTAAAACAACTTCTAATAGAATAGAACCCAGTTTCGAATTGAATCCGAGGATTTCGGAGTCCCGACGAAACTTTCGGAACTCTCGGAATTTACGAAACCTGAATTTTCCGAGTTTTCAATTTTTATCGAAAATTCAATTCATTCTTGAAATTTTAAAGTAGGATTTGATTATCAAAGTAAGATCCTTTCGGAATTCGAAAACGATACTCCAACATTTTTCGAACATCCAATCACAAAGAGATTGTCTCTAAACCTTTCTGAGTGTTCTGGTTCCTGAACCATATTTTCAGAAAAAGAGTATGCTGTTTTATAATTAACTATTGAGTAATTAATGCTGATGTGTAACTTTTCACTACTGGCCATCACATTTGTGAGCACTAAATTAATATATTATCAATGCACAATTCCCCATCATAGTCATCCCCCACTGCACCGCCCTGGGTCCCATCCCTCCCTGGCTCCCAGTCTCGCGACCTAACCAAATCCGGCACAATCCGTCCACAGACATGCATCCCCACACTCCGTTTCATCGTATAAGCCCATCGCAACTAAATTTATGCCAGGCCACGGTCCCACTCCAGCAGCATAATGGCTACGAGGTGAACCGCCTGACGCGTTTCGGGCTAAGCTCTGCCCTAGTCATGCTGAACACCCTCCATACAGGGCGAACTTAAAAGTGCCTAGATATCCCCATGATGCTAGGCTATACAACACACCTTAATTAGCTCCGCAATGCACACGATAACAAGCCAATTACTCATCAAAGGCCAGGTAAGGGATCTAGGCCTTTTTTAAGTTCGCCCTGTATGGAAGGGTGATTCACATGACTAAGGGCAGAGCTTCGCCGCGAAACCGTCATGCGCTTCACCTTGTAAGCCGATTATGGGCTTATGACCGTTGCCTTTGCATAAATTAGTTATTTCTTATTACCTATATCAACGTTCCGTGTGGATCCTGTCTGATGGATGGATTGCTCTTCACTTTGATTTTGATCTGGAAAGAACCTTTAGGAGGGTTTCGGGGCATCTTCGCACCCGGACCAAGAGACCAAGAAGCGTGAGTGCTAGCTTGCTTTCTTTTATTGTGGCGTTTTTCGCCTAATACTACCGGTTTAAACTGGACGTCCCATTAATGTGTCAGTGGGAGGGTTTCTTACCTGTTATTCCACGAGGGTCCGTGGCTGTGTTTGCACCTGGGCCACCTTGATTATAGAAAAGCACACTAGCTTTTCCATTGTGTTAATCTATATGTTCTGATGGGTCCTATCAAAACTTGTTTGTATTTTTACAACTCAATTATCCTGCTAACATGGGCAACAAAGCACCTATATATATCGGAATTCCATTGAAAATTACTGTTCTAGTTCAATACTTGGTGTAATAAGACAAGGTAAGTAAGCAGTATTGAAATCTCTCGTCAACACTTGATTGGCTAGATCACCATACATTCACAATATTTAATTGTTTAAGAAATGATGTTAATTGGTAAACATATAAATTGGGACCCGCACCACGCGGCAACTAGAAATTGTAGTTTTCTTCTGACTTTATCTTGTACTAAAATGTTTGTGTGAAGATATTCCCAGCAAGTTGTTGCCAGCAGGAAAGACACTTGGCCTCCTCTTGGATCAAGAGTGTGTTTTAATGCCGACATGCAACAGGGCACCCACTGTATTAAATACTATAAGTTTAGTAACAAAGATCCACCCAAATGCTTGTAATAAATTCAATTTGCAGCTAAGACAACATCTCACTTCATCAAGTCTCTCCATTAAGTAGCCTTCATTTTCTGTTTACCAGTATAATATTTCCACTCCTCATAATAAACCTTTTTCTTCAGTTTACAGCATCCCTTGGATCCCAGTCTCGGCTTCCCCCTTCCAGCCCGCGACTATTCAGCTCACTGCCACAAACGCCTTCCTATGCTCTTGACCAGCCCAGGCCCTTTCACGCTGCTGCATATATACCTTTTCGCATATTCACAGTTCATTTTTTGCTGTTCAACATCATGTGAATGAATCGTGGTGAATATCTCTCCTATCACACCTTTGACCTATCCCTGGCCGTCTGACCATTCTTCACTCAACCAATCGTTGTAGAAACTAAAAGTGGAAGGATAAAGTTCAGAGCAACATAATCTAATGCAATTCCTCAAGTGTAAAGGGCATGTCCACACCCTTCAATATTGACTTTGATTTATATGGGAAGGCATACCCTCCCCCCCTAATGAATTTTCCCCAGTCCAACCCCAATCTTCTCCCCCACTCCGCTCATGGTTTCCCTAAACCTTGCTCGGTCCCTGGCTCCCCCTGGGGTCGGGTGAACAAGGGCCCAGCGGGGCCACAGCCGCGCCCGCACTGTGATTTGCTTAGAGGCCGCCAAATCACAGCCTCCCCGGCTCCCAGCCGCGGCACCGCCGGCAGTGGGAGCTGTAAATACAGTTATAAAGATTTTTTTAACTTAATTAGTGGTTGGTTGTAGAGGTTTTGCCCTACAATCTGCATGAAGTCTGTTAAAAAACGGATACAACAAGGAGGTGCATGTGGAATGATATCTCTGATACAAAAACATTAACACATGTTAAGAGGTGTTTTATAAGAATACATACACTGCACCACCCCATTGACAACTCTCATCAACCTTAACAAATAAAATTTTTAAGTTAATTTCCACAGAAAATGAACATAGCATCGGACCTAATACGTAGAATCAATGCTAAGGCAGCGACCGCCGCACTGAATTAGACATCACTGGCGCAGCACCGTCCCACTGAGTAGAATTTGCAGCACAAGCACCCTCCCCGAATGACGAAGCAGCACCGCCGCCCTGAAGTAGTAAATCAGCTAAGCAGCACCGCCAGCCCTGAAAATAGAAATCACTGTGCAGCACCGCCGCCCTTAAATAGAAAGCAGCTGAGGCATGCAACCCGCTCCCTGACATAGAAACATCAGCTGAGCGCACCCGCCGCCCTGAAATAGAAATCAGCTGAGCAGCAACGCCGCCCTGAATAGAAAAATCAGCTGAGCAGCACCGCCGCCCTGAAATAGAAATCAGCTGAGCAGCAAAATCACCGCCGACTGAATAGAAATCATCCTGAGCAGCACCGCCGCCCTGAATAGAAATCAGCTGCGCAGCACCGCCGCCTCAATAGAAATCAGCTGAGCAGGCACCAGCCGCCCTGAAATAAGAAATCAGCTGTGGCAGCAAAAAAAAAACAAAACCTCCGCCCTGAAATAGAAATCAGCTGAGCACACCGCCGCCCTGAAATAGTAAATTACACTGAGGCAGCAAGCACCGCCGCCCTGAAATAGAAATCACTGAGGCAGCAGCAACCGCCGCCCTGAAATAGCAGATCCGCTGAGCACACCGCCGCCCTGAAAAAGAAATCACTGAGTCAGCACCGCCGCCCCCCCCCGAATAGAAATCACTGAGCATCACCGCCGCCCTGAAATCGAAATCAGCTTGACAGCAATCACCGCCGGCCCTGAAATAGAATCACTGAGCATCACCGTCGCCACTGACATAGAAATCAGCTGAGCAGCACCTCGCCCTGTAATCGAAATCGCTGATCATGCAGCCCCGCCGCCCTGAAATAGAACATCAGCTGAGGCAGCCACCCGCGCCCTGAAATATAAATCAGCTGAGGCATCAACACCGTCCGCCCTGAAATGAAAATCAGCTGAGGGCAGCAAGCCCGCCGCCCTGAATAGAAATAGCTTTAGCAGCACCCGCCGCCCCCCCTGAAATAGAAATCAGCTGAGCAGTCACACCTTCTGCCCCTGAAATAGAAATCCTCTGAGCACACCGCCGCCCTGAAATAGAAATCACGCTGCGCAGCCATCCGCCGCGCCTGAAATAGAAATCAGCTGAGGCACCGCCGCCCTGAAATAAAATCACGCTGAGCACGACCGCCGCCCTGAAATAGAAATCAGCTGAGCAAGCAACAAGCACCGTCCGCCCTGAATAAAATCAAGCTGAGCATCAACCGCCGCCCTGAAATTAGAATCAGCTGAGCAGCACCGCCGCTGAAATAGAAATCACTGAGCAGCACCGCCGCCCTGAAATAGAAATCACTGAGTCAGCACCAGCACAACCGCCGCCCTGAAATAGAAATCAGCTGAGGCAGTTCAACCGCCTCCCTGAACTAAAATCAGCTGAGCAGCACCGCCGCCCTGAAATAGAAATCAGCTTGAGCAGCACCGCCGCCCTGAAATAGAAATCACTCTGAACACACCTCCTCCCTGAAGTAGAAATCAGCTGAGCAGCACCGCGGCCCTGAAAGTAGAAAATCAGCAGAGCAGCAACACCGCCTCCCTGAGGTAGGAAATCAGCTGAGCAGCCAGCATGAAGGAGAGCCCTGGGGCCCAGAGAGCCTTTCCAGTCTAGAGGCAGGGATTGCAATCATTAGATCTCCAGAGTTTGAAAACTACCACCCCACGCTCTTTAGTTAGGGAATTCCTGTGAGTTGTAGTTTTTCAAACTCTGGAGATCTACTGTTTGCCCTATCCCTGCTCTTAGAGGAATTAATATTTTGTCAGCATGTTGTTAAACACTAGCTCAGAGATAAGTAACATACTGTATTGTTCCGATTTTTTCAGGCTAAAATTTGTTTAGGCCTGAAACTTAAGGTGGCCATGACACATTAAGCGTATTAAGGCAAATTTCCCATTGGTTCCCCGACAAGATTCCTAATATCGCAAGTGTACGGGCCGAATTCCAACCTACATACTGCAGATAAACCATACTTGGTTCGCTTCAGTCGATTGGGTCAGAAAATAAATAAAGAAGTCAATACCGTCGGTCCATATTGCTTATGGATGACCGATTCCCATAAACCGTTGTTGGGCAATCATAGTCGGTTTCCATGGTGTGTGGTTACCTTTGCATGTTCCGACAGATACCAAGTGATCATGTGTATGGCACCTTTAACCTTTTAATGTTTGATCTTTGTTATTTGCCTGGAAGTGGTAGGCGATCTTTCGGTGAATTACTATGCACTGGCTTGTAGAGTGTTGCGCTTATATCAAAACATTTTATCTGTTTTTATTATAACAGTAATAGTGCTCAAATTGCAGATAGATCATATACCATTTTCTATTATAAACAAGAGGAAGCAATATTTGTTGACTTTGTTTATAGAAATATCACAGAAGACAAAGCAGCTTGAAAGCACCACCTGGATTCTAACCTAATTCTGTACCATGAAACAGATAACAAATCCAATGTGAATCTTTCACTTGTCATGAAAATCCCCTGTTGTTTTCTTTGACTGATACTGTAACTCCAATAATGATTTTACCGGCACATTCCACAACCGCCAATACTACTACTTCTTATAGTAGGTACATTGGATCTAGAATCTTTTTACTTGCACTAAGTAACGATCATTAGGGATTTGTCTTTTATAGATTCCGCACTCGGGAGCCATTCAAATAATGATGCATTCTGGGGTTTGTTTAGAATTTTGGGGTAATTGGGTAATTAAGTGGTTGATTCAGGATCTCATTAAATAATTATCAGTTTATTTGTTATATAGAACTATATGGTTATTGTACGGTGCAACTTGCTGTTTATATGAGAAATTTTAATAATTAAATATTAGCGGACAGCAGGGGGATGAGAAGGAGATGATTCCCTACTGTGGCCTATGGCCTAAGGCCTAAAATATCAACTTTTGCACAGACATCACTTATAACTTATTTAATTTTGGGCTCTTCGATACTGGGCCAGACCAGGCTTCTTAAGGGGAACTAAAGTCTCAACAACCATTCTGCACAACACAATGCCAACCATTTTGATTTTCAACCAATGTCTTGTGCCAACTTGAAGGCAACAGACAATGTCAACCATTTACCACTGCCCAATTTGCCAACATGTTACCAATGTCTGGTAGCCAAGTTGACAATTGGGAATGGTAAAATGGCATTGATGCACAGACAATGCTAACCATTTTGATTTTACCATTGTCTGTATGCCAGTCCGACACAAAGACAGAGCTTAGGCCAGGTGATGACACATGTTGTAGGCAGCAGGAGTCAGAAGTCACTGTGGTATGTGCAGCACCCCAGCCACTCACCCCCTCATATCTCATCTGAACCTGACCTGAGGCTGAAACTTATTTTAAATTCCGATCCTTTTCCTGGTTGTTAGCAAGTTGTGCAACCAGCCTGGCCGCGGGCGCACGTGCCTAAATAATTGATTAGAAGCGCAGGTGAAGGGACAAATTTAAATTTTTGGCCTGTTGTGGGCCCCCAAGGACATGATCCCGGTCCACTATTGCAACCTCTGTGACCCTGTACCTAGCCACTGCGCCTAAACTTATTAACCCTACCTAATAGTTGATCCAGAGAAGGGAAAAAAACTAGCTGAAAAGGGAATTCCTTCCTGACGCCAAACGGCAATCGGAAAGTATCCCTGTACCAACCAAAACTACGTATAGTATTCATACCAGTAAATTCTCATATTATATAGTAATCCCCATACCACCAGAAACTACAGTTTATCTATTCATACCCAATAATGCTCAATATTATATATTATCCCTGTACCAACTAGACTACAGTAGATGTATTAATACCTATAATTCTCAATAATTATTTAATAGTAATCCCCCGTATCAATCAAACCAGAACTCCAGTAATAATGTATTCCATATCCAGTAATTCTAAAATTATATAGTATCCCTGTACCAACCAGAACTACAGTATATAGTATTAATACAGTAACTTTCTCAATATTATATAGTATCCCCCGTAATCAACCAGACTACAGTATTGTACTTAATACCAGTAATTCTCATATTTATAGTAATCCCCGTATCAAAGAGCAACCAGAACTAAGTATATTTATTAAATACCATAATTCTCAATATTATATAGTACCCGGTACCAACCAGAACTACAGTATCTGTTATTAATACCATTAATTCACTGAATATTATATAGTCTCCTTTACCACCATAACTCCAGTAATATGTAATTAATACCAGTGATTCTCAATATAGTTTTAGAAACTTCTCCAGCTATTCATCACTTGTCCATTATCTTCTTGAAAGACAGTTCCAATATGAACGGACCCCAAAGGTTTTTTAAAAACTGCCGATTTACCTCTTAATGGCATGTCCAGAGATGATTTGTACCCTGCTTACCACTCAATAACCTATTAGGCGCCCACTACTAAAGACCCTTCAGTTTGTTTGCGATTTGCTGAAATTACATTGACCGAAATATTAATGGTTGTCAGTCGATCAGGCTGAAATATCCCCTGTGTTTTACCTTAGCACACACAAAAAAAAGCCCCCTTTATAGTGTCAGCTGCATATTTTTTCAGCACAGGTGATTTCTTTTAGCAGTAGCCCATCTGACAATGCAGCAATTGCACTTATCTGTAGTTTTCAATCCCCTACATATTTTTGTGTCCATCAGCAACACAGAGACCTGTCCACTACAAGGGGGATACAGGGGAAATCCCCAGAGGATCCATAGTCCATTCATGCAGGAAGCCAGATACTTGGTTAAAATTTATTACAGTGGCATGGGGGGGGGGGGGAATACATGCTAAGGGCTAGGCCGCACTGCTGCAATTTTTATGCATTTGCGTTTTTTCACATCATTGTAATCGCGGCGAACGCATCGCGAAAACGAGCGTTTTCGGGGCGATGCGAGTGCCTCTTTGCATTACACCCTTTAAATGCAATCGATGAGTTTTTTTCCAATAATTTAATAAAAACAACGCATGCAAAATCGCACATGAAATCGTCGATTCCGTGTGCACTTGTGTTTGTGTTGCAATGGTGTGCTGTGCCCCTAATAACTGTAAGATTCAGAGGATCAAGCAGATTTGTAAAAGAGTGAGAAATGTTGAGATAAAGTTTGAGTGGGCCCCAACCACTTAACATAATAGAACAGACTATAAGGGTTTCCGTTTAGAACTTAACAAAGCTGACGTTTTATTACAACTATTGATTGGTGCTCTTTGCACAAATTATCAAATAGTTTTCTACAAATCGTGCAAAATGTGGTATTTCAAGGCAACATAAGGACACATCTACTACTGTTTCAGATCAAAACTCTTGCTCAGGAATGTCGACAAGATCGATTTCCATTACTTCATTCTGATTACTCGTATGCACAAACCTGCTGGGTTTATTCATCTGAATTTAATTTAAAGTAAAATAATGTATAACTTTAAGGAAGAACATACCCACAATGCTTCTTACATGTAGAAAGACTAACCATTACAGATGAACGCAAATCCCTAATATGTGTAATATACGTATATACTCGAGTATAAGCCGACTCGAGTATTAAGCCCCGAGGCACCCATTTTTTGCCTCAAAAAAATAGAAAAGATGATTGACCCCGAGTATAGCCAGGGTATACATAAACCTAAACCTTTCCACTGTAGATGTTTGGAAACTACTACAACCCTCCCGACACATGCTTGTTGCGAGTTGTAGTTTTTCCAACCACCTATAGTCAGAAATGTATTGGGGTTTACTGTATGCATACTGTCCCTCACCCTAATCCTTTTCCACTGTAGATGTTTGGAAACTACAACCTCCCACATGCTGGTGCTGGAGTTGTAGTTTCCAACCACCTATATAAAAAGATAATGTGGGTGGTCTGCAATGCATACTGTCGCCTCCAACCCATCCCCCGTACCCCATCCCTCCCTCCCAGTCCCCCCCCCAGCTCCTTACCTGGACCTGGTCTTCAAGTCTTCCTCGCTCTGCAATCCAGAGGTCAGCCGCAGTCCGGCCCGCTTTCCCATTACTGCTTCGCGGCTTTGGCGATGACTCATCTCGCCCGCCAGCGTGCGAGATGACGTCACGCGCAACCGCGAGGAACTACTGGGAACTGCCGGCCGGACTCGCGGCTGCCCTGGATTCAAGGTAGTTTCTTCTGTTTTCTCTGACTCGAGTATAAGCAGTCCCCAAGGTTTTTAGGTTAATTTTTAAACCTAAACACCTGTCGGCTTTACTCAGTATATTTACGGTAATCTAATGCAAATAGACAAATGCCAGTCTCAGAAAGGAACCCAGAAATGACAAATAATGAAAAGAACAAACATGAAGTAAACCATATTAATTACACAGAGACAAAAAGTAACAATCTTGGCTCCTACTACAAATCATTAAAATGTGATGTAGACTGCCATTAATTGATATATCCAGTTCCTAGGTAATGTGCTGGGGAAATGCACAGCATAAGGAGAATGCTGGGGACTGTTTGCTTTCCTTGCCGCAGCCGACTCCCCTATAGGGTGACTACCAGTTGATGAGGGAAATTTTCGGTTTTTCACCAAATGGCGATGGGGCGGAACGGTCAGCGGCAACCTTGTTCAGGAAGCCGCTACACACAACTATGATTCAGCCTATGACTAAGGGCAGAGCTTCGCCCGAAACGCGTCAGGCGGTTCACCTTGTAAGCCATTATGGGCTTATGTACCGTGCCTTTGCAATAAATTTAGTTATTTCTTATTACCTATAAACGTACGTGTTGATCCTTGTCTGATGGATGGATTGCTCTTCACTTTGTTTTATCTGGATAAGAACCTTGGGCCCTATTTATAAAAAATCGTTATCGTTATCGTAAAATACCGATCGTTATCGTAAAATAACGACCGGGGTGTTACCGATAACGGTCGTTATTTACCGATAACGGTCGTTATTTACTGATAACGACCGTTATTTACCGATAACGTTCGTTATCGTAAAATAACGACCGTTATCGGTAAATAACGACCGTTATCGGTAAATAACGACCGGTATTTAACGATAACGAATGCAATACCTTATTGAAATTTGAAAGTAGATGATTATCAAAAGTAGATCTTTCGGAATTCGAAAACGATAACTCAACAGTTTGAACATCTCAATCACAAAGAGATTGTCTCTAACCTTTCTATGTGTTCTGGTTCCTGAAATATTTTCAGAAAAAGAGTATGCTGTTTATAATTAACACTTAGTAATTAATGCTGATGTGTACTTTTCACTACTGGCCAATCACATTTTAGCACTAATTATATATTTATCAATGAAAAAATTAAAATAAATAGTAATCACACTGCAAACATTGGGATAATAAATCCAACTAAATATCAGGATAAACAAAGTGAAGAGCAATCCATCATCAGACAAGGATCCACACGTACGTTATAGGTAAAAGAAATAACTAAATTTATTGCAAAGGCACGGTACATAAGCCCATAATGGCTTACAAGGTGAACCGCCTGACGCGTTTCGGGCGAAGCTCTGCCCTTAGTCATCGGCTGAATCACCCTCCATACAGGGCGAACTTAAAAAGGCCTAGATATCCCATGATGCTAGGCTATACACCATTAATTAGCTCAGCATGCACCTGATACAAGCCAATTAGCTAATCAGCCAGGTAGGGATCTAGGCCTTTTTAAGTTCGCCCTGTATGGAGGGTGATTCAGCCTATGACTAAGGGCAGAGCTTCGCTCGAAACGCGTCAGGCGGTTCACCTTGCAAGCCATTATGGGCTTATGTACCGTGCCTTTGCAATAAATTTAGTTATTTCTTATTACCTATAAACGTACGTGTGGATCCTTGTCTGATGGATGGATTGCTCTTCACTTTGTTTTATCGGATAAGAACCTTTACGGAGGGTTCGGGCAATCTCGCCAGGACAAGAGAAAGAAGTGGTGAGTGCTAGCTTGCTTTCTTTTATTGGGCGTTTCGCCCATATAACGGTTTAACTGGAGTTCCATTAATGGTGCAGTGGGACGGTTTCTTACCTGTTATTCCACGAAGGGCCCGGGGCTGGTTTGCACCTGGGCCACCTTGATTATAGAAGTAAGCACATAAGTTTTCCATGTGTGTTAATCTATATGTTCATGGGGTCCTATCAACGTTGTTTGTATTTTTACAACTAAATTATCCTGCTAACATGGCACGAAACACCTATAATATACCGGAATTCATTGAAATTACTGATTCTGTTCAATATTGTGAATAAGAAATGTAAGATGCATATTTAATCTCTCGTCAAACACTTGATTGGCTGAGAACACATTTCACAATAGTAATTTTTAAGAATGATGTTAATTGGTAAACATATAAATGGACACCCAACAAGCAGGCGACTAGAAAATTGTATTTTCTTCTGACTTTATCTTGTACTAAAAAGGTTTGTGTGAAGAATTCCCAGCAAGTATTGCCAGCAGGAAAGCACTTGGCTCCTCTTGGAGCAGAGTGTGTTTATCCGACATGCAACAGGGCACCCACTGGTAATTAATACTATAGATTTAGTACAAAGATCCACACCAAGTGCTGTAATAAGATTAATTGCAGCTAAGACAACATCTCACTTCATCAAGTCTCTCCATTAGCCTTCAGTTCGTTTACAGTATAATATTTCCATCCTCATAATAAATTTTCATTAGTTTGCATCCCTTGGATCCACAGGTCTGGCTTCCCTACCAGCAGCAGAATATATTAAGCTAACTGGCCAAACCTGCATTACTATGTCTGACCCAGCAGGGCCTTTCACCTGCTGCTGTGATTATAGACCTTTAACAGAAAGTTATTTCTGCTGTTAACATCATGTGAATGAATCGTGGTGATATATTACCTATACACTTACCTATCCTGGCCTCTGAACCATTCTTAATCAACCAATCTTTGGAAAACTAAAAAGTTGAAGGATAAAGTTCAGAGCAGCAATAATCTAATGCAATTCACTCAGTTAAAGGGCATGTCCACCCTTCATATTGACTATTATCTATATGGGAAGGCATACCCTCCCACCCCTAAATGAATTTTAAAAATCGCTCCCAAACTCTCTTACATCTCCTGGTTAAACCTTGCTCTGGTCTGGCTCCCCTGTCTGAAATACAAGCAGGGGGCACCAGCCAGCAGCCGCAGCTGTGATTGGCTGAGAGCAGCCAATCACAGCCGGGCTACCAGCCGCTGGCAGCCGGGAGCTGTAAATACAGTTTGAGAAGATTTTTTAACTAGGGTTGGGTTGAGAGGGTTTGCCCTACCTTGCATGGAGTTTTAACGCTACAGGAGGTGCAGTGGAAATATTCTTATAAAAAAAACAACTACATTAAGAGGTTTTATAAGAATACATACCACTGCACCACCCCATTAAAAACTCTATCACCTTAACAATAAAAATTTAGTTATTTCACAGAAAATGAACATAATGCACGGACTGAAGTAGAAATCAGCTAGCAGCACCGCCGCACTGAAGTAGAAATCAGCTGCGCAGCACCGCCACCTGAAGTAGAAATTAGCTGAGCAGCACCGCCGCCTGAAAGAAATCAGATAAGCAGCACCGCCGCCCTGAAGTAGAAATAGCTGAGCAGCACCGCCGACCTGAAATAGAAATCAGCTGTGCAGCCACCGCCGCCCTGAACTGAAATAGAAATCAGCTGAGCAGCACCGCCGCCCTGAAATAGAAATCCAGCTGAGCAGCACCGCCCGCCTGATGAATAGAAAAAATCAGCTGGCAGCACCGCCGCCCTGAATAGAAATCAGCTGAGCAGCACCGCCGCCCTGAAATAGAAATCAGCTGAGCAGACCGCCCGGCCGAATAGAAATCAGCTGGCAGCACCGCCGCCTGAAATAGAAATCAGCTGAGCAGCACCGCCGCCCTGGAATAGAAATCAGCTGAGCAGCACCGCCGCCCTGAAATAGAAATCAGCTGAGCAGCACCGCCGCCCTGAAATAGAAATCAGCTGAGCAGCACCGCCGCCCTGAAATAGAAATCAGCTGAGCAGCACCGCCGCCCTGAAATAGAAATCAGCTGAGCAGACCGCACCGCCCTGCCTGAAAAGAAATCAGCTGAGCAGCACCGCCGCCCTGAAAGAAATCAGCTGAGCAGCACCGCCGCCTGAAAATAGAAATCAGCTGAGCAGACCGCCGCCCTGAAATAGAAATCAGTGAGCAGCACCGCCGCCAGAAATAGAATAGAAATCAGCTGAGCAGCACGCGCCCTCGAAAATGAGGGATTGTGTTGTTCCCGGCTGGACTGTTGGTTGTGTGGGAAAAAGTCAGGTCGGATGGAAGTGGGAGTGGTTAAAAAGGGAGGGGGAGGATACTGCTTCTAACCAAAATGTGGCTGGATTGAAGGCATGCAGCAAAAACACGCAAACCAGAGTATATGTATTTGCACTGAACTCCCCTATAAGGGACGTTCAGTGCTAATACATATGCTTTTAAAAAAAAGAGCAGTATTAGAGATTATTCTGCACTGCATGTGGCAGTTTAATGGTTTATAGTTCAGTATTAGGAAGGATGAGGTTGATGTGGCATTTAATGGGTTATATGTTCAGTTTAGAAGGATGAGGTTGATGTGGCAGTTTATGGGTTATTGTTCAGTATTAGAAGGATGAGGTTGATGTGGCAGTTTAATGGGTTATATGTTCAGTATTAGAAGGATGGTTGATGTGGCAGTTTAATGGGTTATATGTTCAGTATTGGAAGGATGAGGTTGATGTGGCATTATATGGGTTATATGTTCAGTATTAGAAGGATGAGGTTGATGTGGCAGTTAATGGGTTATATGTTCAGTATTAGAAATTAGAAGGATTGAGGTTGATGGGCAGTTTAATGGGTTATATGTTTCAGTATTAGAAGGATGAGGTTGATGTGGCAGTTTAATGGGTTATATGTTCCGTATTAGAAGGTGAGGGTGATGTGGCAGTTTAATGGGTTATATGTTCAGTATTAGAAGGATGAGTGGTTGACTGTGGCAGTTTAATGGGTTATATGTTCAGTATTAGAAGGATGAGGTTGATGTGGCAGTTTAAGGGTTATATGTTCAGTATTAGAAGGATGAGGTTGATGTGGCAGTTTATGGGTTATATGTTCAGTATTAGAAGGATGAGGTTGTGATGTGCAGTTTAATGGGTTATATGTTCAGTATTAGAAGGATGAGGGTGATGTGGCAGTTTAATGGGTATATGTTCAGTATTAGAAGGATGAGGTTGATGTGGCAGTTTAATGGGTTATATGTTCAGTATTAAGGATGAGGTTGATGTGCAGTTTAATGGGTTATATGTTCAGTATTAGAAGTGAGGTTGATGTGGCTTTAATGGGTTATAGTTCAGTATTAGAAGGATGAGGTTGATGTGGCAGTTAATGGGTTAATGTTCAGTATTAGAAGGATGAGGTTGATGTGGCAGTTTAATGGGTTATATGTTCAGTATTAGAAGGATGAGGTTGATGTGGCAGTTTACAGTGGGTTATATGTTCAGTATTAGAAGGATGAGGTTGATGTGGCAGTTTAATGGGGATATGTTCAGATTAGAAGGATGAGGTTATGTGGCAGTTTAATGGGGTTATAGTTCAGTATTAGAAGGAGAGGTTGATGTGCAGTTTAATGGTTTATATGTTCAGTATTGGAAGGATGAGGTTGATGTGCAGTTTAATGGGTTATATGTTCAGTATTAGAAGGATGAGTTTAATGCCGTAGTTTAATGGGTTATATGTTCAGTATTAAAGGATGAGGTTGATGTGGCAGTTTAATGGGTTATATGTTCAGTATTAGAAGGATGAGGTTGCACTGTGGCAGTTTAATGGGTTATATGTTCAGTATTAGAAGTAAGAACGGAGTAGCATTGGATTGAAGCTCATTTTTAAAGAGCCGCCAAATGGCACCACTAATGCAATAAATTGGCAAGTTAACTTTATTTGGATGGGTGTTCGAAACAAAGACAATCTTTCCTTACCACCTCCTGCGATTGTGTAACTGCCACAGTGTTTTTTCTGCATGGAAGCATGGTATGGAAGGACTGTCACCGTAACATTTGCAATACACTATCTTCATAACATTTCATGATCCTAACACTGATCAGTTTATCGCCTATGGATTGAGTTGAGGACAAGCATTTGTGCCATATCTTCCACAAATAAATACGTAATCTTTCAAGGAAATCTTCACCCTAAACACTTCTATAGAATAGAAACCCCAGTTTCGAATTGAATCCGAGGATTTCGTAGTCCTCGACGAAACTTTCGGAACTCCCTCTCCGGATTTACGGAAACCTGAATTTTCGAGTTTTTCAATTTATCGAAAATGTCAATAATTATTGAAATTTGAAAGGAGATGATTACAAAAGGAGATCTTTCGGAATTCGTAAACGAACTCAACAGTTTCGAACAGCTCTATCACAAAGAGATTGTCTCTAAACTTTCTATGTGTTTGGTTCCGAAATATTTTCAGAAAAAGAGTATGCTGTTTATAATTAAACTACTTAGTAATTAATGCTGATGTGTACTTTCACTACTGGCCAATCACATTTTAGCACTAATTATATATTATCAATGAAAAAATTAAAATAATAGTAAATCACACTGCAAACATTGGGATAATAAATCCAACTAAAGTTTATTCAGGATAACAAAGTGAAGAGCAATCCATCCATCAGACAAGGATCCACACGTACGTTATAGGTAATAAGAAATAACTAAATTATGCAAAGGGCACGGTACATAAGCCCATAATGGCTTACAAGGTGAACCGCCTGACGCGTTTCGGGCGAAAGCTCTGCCCTAGTCATAGGCGAATCACCTCCATACAGGGCGAACTTAAAAGGCCTAGATATCCCAGAGCTAGGCTACCCATTAATAGCTCAGCATGCACCTGATACAAGAGCCAATTAGCTAATCAGCCAGTGTAGGAATCTAGGCTTTTTTAAGTTCGCCCTGCCTGTATGGAGGGTGATTCAGCTATGACTAAGGGCAGAGCTTCGCCCAAACGCGTAGGCGCTTCACTTGGAAGCCATTATGGGCTTATGTACGTGCCTTTGCAATAAATTAGTTTATTTCTTATTACTATAAACGTAGTGTGGATCCTTGTCTGATGGATGGATTGCTCTTCACGTTGTTTATCGGATAAGAACCTTTAGCGGAGGTCGGGGCAATCTCGCACCCGAGACCAAAGAGAAAAGAGCGGATGAGTGCTAGCTTGCTTTCTTTTATTGGGCGTTTCGCCCCTATATACCGGTTTAACTGGAGTCTCCATTAATGGTGCAGTGGGACGGTTTCTTACCTGTATTCCACGAAGGGCCCGCGGGCGTGTTGCAACTGGGCCACCTTGATTATAGAAGTAAGCACATAAGTTTTCCATGGTGTGTTAATCTATATGTTCGTGGGGTCCTATCAAACGGTGTTTGTATTTTACAACTAATTATCCTGCTAACATGGCACAAAACACCTATAATATACCGGAATCCATAAAATTACTGATTCTGTTCAATATTGTGTAATAAGAAATGTAAGATAGCATATTAATTCTCTCGTCAAACACTTGATTGGCTGAGAACACATTTCAACACTAGTTAATTTTTAAGAAGAATGATGTTAATTGGTTAAACATATAATGGCCACCCAACAAGCAGGCAACTAGAAAATTGTATTATTTTCTTTGACTTTATCTTGTACTAAAAATGTTTGTTTGTGTGAAGAATTCCCAGCAAGTGTTTGCCAGCAGGAAAGACACTTGGCTCTCCTTGGAGCAGAGTGTGTTTATCCGACATGCAACCGGGCACCCACTGGTAATTAAACTATAAGATTTAGTACAAAGATCACACCAAGTGCTGTAATAAGATTCATTGCAGCTAAGACAACATCTCAATTCATCAAGTCTCTCCATTAGCCTTCAGTTCGTTTACAGTTATAATATTCCATCCTCATAATAAATTTTCATTAGTTAGCATCCCTGAGATCCACAGGTCGGCTCCTAACAGCCAGCAGAATATATTAAACTACTGGCAAAACCTGCATTACTAGCTGACCCAGCCGGCCCTTTCACCTGCTGCTGAAATTATAGACCTTTAACAAAGTTATTTCTGCTGTTAACATCATGTGAATGAATCGTGGTTGAGATATTAACTATACACTTTGACCTATCCTGGCCTCTGAACCATTCTTAATCAAACCAAATCTTTGGAAAACTAAAAGTTGAAGGATAAAGTTCAGAGCAGCAATAATCTAATGCAATTCACTCAAGTTAAAGGGCAGTCCACCCTTCATATTGACTTTATTTATATGGGAAGGCATACCTCCCACCCTAAATGAATTTTAAAAATTGCCCTCCAAACTCTACTACATGGTTTAAACCTTGCTCTGGTCTGTTGTTCCCCTGTCTGAACTCAAGCAGGGGGCCAGACCAGCAGCCGCAGTGTGATTGGCTGAGAGCAGCCAATCACAGCCGCGGCTACCAGCGCGGGCTACCAGCCGCTGGCAGCGGGCGGGAGCTGTAAATACAGTTTGAGAGATTTTTTTTAATTAGTGGTTGGGGTGAGAGGGTTTGCCCTACAATCTGCATGAAGGTTTTACGCTACAGGAGGTGCAGTGGAATCTTATCTTATAAAAACATAGTTAGAGTTTTTATAGAAATAACATACCACCTGCACCACCCATTGAAAAACTCTATCACCTTAACAATAAATAATTTTAGTTATTTCCACAGAAAAATGAACATAATGCACGGACCTGAAGTAGAAATCAGCTGCGCAGCACCGCCGCACTGAAGTAGAAATCAGCTGCGCAGCACCGCCGCACTGAAGTATAGAAATTCAGCTGCGCAGCACCGCCGCACTGAAGTAGAAATCAGATAAGCAGCACCGCCGCCCGAAGTAGAAATTTAGCTGAGCAGCGCTCTTAGTTGGGAATTCTGTGAGTGAGTTTTCAAACATCTGGAGATCACTTGTTGCCTATCCCTGCTCTAGAGGAAGTAATTTTGTCAGCATGTTGTTTAAACACTACTCCGAGATTAAGTAACATACTGTAGTGTTCAGTTTCAGGCTAAAATTTGTTTAGCCTGAACTTAAGGTGGCCATACACATTAGCGATATTAAGGCAAATTTCATTGGTCCCCGACAGAATTTACCTAATATCGCTAAAGTGTAGGGGCCGAATCCAACGACATAATGCAGATGAACATACTTGGTCGGGCATTACAGTCGATTGGGTCAGAAGATAAAATAAAGAGAGTCAATACCGTCGGGCCATATATGGCCGTATGGATGACCGATTCCCATGACCGTGTTTTGGCAATCATTCGATCCATGTGTGTGGTTACCTTAGCAATGTTCCGACAGATACCAACTGTGATCATGTGAGGCCACCTTTAACTTTCATTTTTGATCCTTGTATTTCCTGGAAGTGTTAGGCGAGCTTCAGGTGATTACTAATGCACTGGTTTAGAGGTTGCGCTTAATCAAACATTTATCTGTTATTATAACAGTAATTATTCCTCAAAATTGCAGATAGATACATATACAAATTTCAGAGGAAGCCAAGAGGAAGCAATATTTGTTGACTTGTTTTATAGAAATATCACAGAAGACAAAGCAGCTGAAAGCCACCACATGGAATTCTAACCTAAGTCTGTACCATGAAAACAGAATAGGACAAATAACAATGTGAATCTTTCCTTTGTCATGAAATCCCTGTTTGTTTTCTTTGACTGATACCGTAACCAATAAATGATTTACCAACCGGGCATTTCACACAGCCAATACTACTAACTTCATAGTAGGTACATTGGATCTAGATCTTTATCTTGCAACTAAGTAACAATCATTATGGGATTTGTCTTTATAGATTTTCACGCACTCAGGACCATTCAAATATGATGCATTCGGGTTGTAGTTAGAATTTTGGGGAATTGGTAATTAAGTGGTTTATTCAGGATCTCCTTATAATTATCAGTTTATTGTTTAAATATAAAATAGAGTGGTTATGTACGGTGCAACTTGCTGTTTATAGGAGTTTTAATTAAAATTTAGCTGGAAAGCAGGGGGCTGAGAAGGAGATGATTCCTACTGTGCCTTATGGTAGGCGTAAAATATCACGTTTTGCCACAGACATCACTTATAACTTATTTATTTTTGCTTCTCGGAATACTGGCCAGACCGGCTTCTTAAAGGGGAACTAAAGTTCTCCAGACAACATTGCTGCACACACAATGCCAACCATTTTGATTTTACCCAATGTCTGTGTGCCAACGTGATGCACAGACAATGTCAACCATTTACAACTGCCAATTTGCCAACCATTTACCAATGTTGTATGCCAAGTTGACAAATTGGAATGGTAAATGGCATTTGATGCACAGACAATGCTAACACATTTGATTTTACATTGTCTGTATGCCATCCGCGACACAAAGACAGAGCTTGGCAGGTGATGACACATGTTGTAGGCAGCAGGAGTCAGAAGTCAACTTGGTATGTGCACAACCCCGCCACTCACCCCTCAGTATCTCATAGACCTGACCTGAGGCTGAAACTTATTTTAATCCGATCCTTTTCCTGGTTGTTAGCAAGTGGTGGCACCAGCCCTGCAAGGGTGGGCGCACCGTGCATAATTAATGAATTGAAGCACAGGTGAAGGGACAAATTTAAATTTTGGGATGTTGTGGGCCCCCAAGGGTACATGAGCCCGGTCACGATTGCAACCCTGTGACCCTGGGACCTAAGCACTGTAGCCTACTTATTAACCCTACCTAATAGTTGATCCAGAGGAAGGGAACAAAACTAGCTGAAAAGGGAATTCCTTCCTGACTCAAACGGCAATCAGAAAGTATCCCTTACCAACCAAAACTACAGTATATGTATGAATACCAGTAATCTCATCAATATTATATAGTATCCCCATATCAACCAGAACTACAGTATATCTATTAATACCAGTAAGTTCTCAATTATTATATAGTATCCTGTACCAACCCGAACTACAGTATATGTATTTAAACCTATAATTTCAATATTATATAGTATCCCCGTATCAACCAGAACTACAGTAATGTATTAATACCAATAATTCTCAATATTATATAGTATCAGTACCAACCAGAACACAGTATATGTATCATAAACCAGGAATTCTCAATATTTATATAGTATCACCGTAAATCCACAGAAAACTACGAGGATATGTATTTGAATACCAGTAAATTCTAATTAGATAGTATCCCCGTACCAACCAGAACTACAGTATATGTATTAATACCAGTAATTATCAATTTATATAGTATCCCCGTATCACCAGAACTACAGTATATGTATTAATACCCAGTAATTCTCAATATTATATAGTATCCCTGTACAACCAGAACTACAGTATAGTATTATACCAGAATTCACAATATTATTATAGTATCCCGTACCAACCAGAAATCACAGTATATGTATATACCAGTAATTCTCAATATTATGTATGTATCCCAGTATCAAACAGAACTACAGTATATGTATTAATACCAGTAATTCACAATATTAATAGTATCCCTGTACCAACCAGAAATACCGTATATGTATTAATACCGTATGTCATTCACAATATTATATAGATCCCCTTACCAACCAGAAAACAGTATATGTATTAATACCAGTGATCTCAATATAGTTTTAGAAACTCTCCAGCTATTAAATAAACTTGCCATTATCTGCTGGAGACAGTTCCCAATATGAACAGACAGTACTCGATATGACCTATTAAGGGCAATGTACCAGAGAATGATTTGTACCCTGCTTAACACTCAATAAACCTATTAGGCCCACTACTAAGACCCTTCAGTTTAGTTTGCGATTGCCTGAAATTTACATTAACCGAAATATTATGTTGGTCAGTCGATTCAGGCTTGAAATATCGCCCTGTGTTTACCTTAGCACACAGCCATTTATGTGTAAGCTGCATATTTTTTCAGCACAGAATTTCTTCTAGCCCATTCTGACAATGCAGCAATTGACTTATCTTTAGTTTTCAATACCCTACATAGTTTTGTGCCATCAGCAAACACAGAGAACTGTCCCACCATACAGGGGGGATACAGGGGAAATCCCCAGGGATCCATAGTCCATTATGCAGGAAGCAGATAAACTGGTTAAATTTATAACAGTGGGCAAGGGGGGGGGGGGGGAAACATGCTAAGGGCTAGGCCGCACTGCTGCAATTTTTGCATTTGCGTTTTTCAAATCATGGAAGTCCGGACAACGCAGCGAAACGAGCGTTTTCGGTGCGATGCCATTGCGATTTGCATTCCACATTTTAAATAGCAATCGCATGAGTTTTCCAATATTTAAAAAAACAACGCATGCAAAATGCACATGAAATCGCATGCGATCCGTGTGCAATTGTGTTTGTGTTGGAATGTGGCTGTGCCTAATAACTGTAAGGATTCAGGAGGATCAAGGCATATGTCAAAGAGTGGAAATGTTGAAGTAAAAGTTGAGTGGGCCCCAACCACTTAAATTAATAACAGACTAGAAGGGGTTCCAGTTTAGAACTTAAACAGAAGCTGACGTGTTATTGACAATATTGGCTCTTTGCAAAAATATCAAATAGTTCTACAAAATCTGTGCAAAATGTGTGTTTCAAGGCTAACAGACACATCCTACTGTGTCAGAATCAAAACTCTTGCTCAGGATGTCAGACAGATCGACTTTCCCATTAATTCATGCTGATTACTCAGTATGCCCAAACCTGCTGGGGTTATTTCATCTGAATGTAATTAAATTAAATATGTATAACTTAAAGTAAACATACCAACAATGCTTCATTACATGTAGAAAGAATAACATTACAATATGAACCAAAAATCCATATATGTGTATAATCTAAATGCAATAGACAAATGCAGGCTAGAAGGAACCCAGAAATAGGACAAATAATGAAAAGAACAAACATGAAGTAAACACATATACGTTACACAGAGACAAAAAGTAACAATCTGGCTCCTACTAAAATCATTAAAATGATGATGTTAGACTGCCATAATGGGTATACCAGTTCATAGGATGTGCTGGGGAGAAATGAACAGCATAAGGAGGAATGCTGGGGGACTGTTTGCTTTCCTTGGCCGCAGCCGACTCCCCTATAGGGTGAACTACGTGGATGAGGGAAAATTTTCGGTTTTTCCCAAATGGCCGACGGAAACGGTCAGCGGCCACACGCTTGTTCAGGAAAAGCGCTACAACACACTAGCAATAAAGCCTTGACACTTCGAATCGGACGGTATCGGTCTTTATGGTTAGTGTGTGTAACTAGCATTAGCTATAAGAAAAGATATTCTTCGATCCAATATCAGTAAGCACGACTTTAATTCCCAGTTTGCGCGAGTATCGAAAGTATCGAATGTGAGCCACTGCAAGCCTTTATACCAGAGACTAGCCAGCTAATTGCTACCTTTAAATACTTACATGCGGGTGAGATTACCTAAATCCAAGAGATTGCCCTGAGCAAGGTTGCTTGGGAATGTGTATGTTGCCCTCCCCTCTTTCTTACTGCATCTTTTTATGCGTCACTTCTAATAAGCTAATTTATACATTTGAGTTTTCTATTAACCATTTCCTTGGTTCAACAACAAAGGATTGAACAACTAACCTTATCATATAAGATTTCTCATCACCTGGGCAAAAATAACATTACCATATCTGTCAATCGGCTGTGATCTGTCCATTTCAGGTGCCGTGGAGACTACTGATACGGCACGGTACCAGACAATAGCAATGTCCACAAGATTAGATAAGTATATTTTTGATTTGAATCAAGATATAAGCAAAACTAAAATGAAGAACAGTGATTATGACGTCTAATGTAAAATACCCTGCAGTCTAATATGTTTCATAGTAACAGAAGATCATCAGATGGTGTTTTATATTAAATGGCACATAAGGATTTAAACAGGCAGTAAAACTATGTTGGAATGTGTGTGTAAGCCATATAAGACCAGAGGTAATGTCCATTCAAAGTTTTGATTCAACTAATGTTGGATTATCATATTCATGCAAATGGCAAATTTTACCTGTTATGTCCCAGCCTGATCGTGGTTTGTGATCGACATTATGTTGTAAATAAGCCACAAAATGACCAGGCCACGCAGGTTGTTGAAATGTCGTGGGGACAATCAGGGGTAAGAATGTAATGATATGCCAGCTTAGGGCAAGGTCCACTAGGCAGTGCACCAAACCACGTTAACATAGTGCAATGTCACGAGATCATGTGCGCTACCCTGTGCATGCACTGCGACTCCTTTGTGTCACCCCAGTACGCATGCAATGCGCACCAAAAATGGTGATCGCATGCGCAGGAAAGGGTAAGGGTAGCATCTCAGGGCAGCAGGGATATTAGGGCCATCCCCTTCTATTGTGGGGCATTAGGCACTGCCGTATTACAGATGGGAACCGGGTCCGAAACGAAACTGGATCTGACATGAAACTCCTTAGTTCGAAATCCAATGATCCGTCCGAATCCCGATGGACTGTCCGGATTTCGGGACTTTGGAGCGCATTTTCGATTATATGCAGCTATTTTTGATAATAGCATCAAACTTTCGAAAATCCTCAAAAATACATTGGAAAACTTGAAAAATGGGCTCCGATCGTGAGGTTGAGAATTTTCGAACGTTTCAAGGCTTTTCAAAAATATCGAAAATAGCTTTGTGCATTCGAAAAATTAGCGAAAAATCGTTCCAGTTTCAGATCAGAGATCTGGGAATCCGAAAACAGACCAAAACTAGTGAGTCGGTCATCTTACCACAGAGAACACCAGCTTCAGATAGTAGGGTGTCTATTGTGCAAGCCCATAAGCTGCAAGTCATATTGTCCAAGAACATTTCAGAGACCTCTAACTAGGAAGATCCTACCAGTGAGATTCATTATCAAGCTCTGTGTGAAATCTCTAAATCTGTAGAAAATGCATCTACACTATATCTGATTCATCTTTCTCAGAATCATCTTATTAATAAGGCAAACTTTGCCTTTTTACCATGACAAAACCTATTTACCTGCCACAGATAAAATGAGGGGTGGATTACAGGTGCCCAGAATCCCCCCTTCTGTTGGCACAACACAAAATGCTGTTCGACACTATATATTGATATGCAATTTCTTATTTTTGCCCTTATTCTCCTGCTATGGGGCATCAGTACAGTAAATGTGTTATAATTTGGAAATACAAAGACAGTAAACAGCCCACACAATGGCACCAGTTTTTTTGGTGTGGTGTATCCAACACCTATCGTATGTCTTTAGGGTCTCCAAGCAGGTGAAAGGAGACTCCACGCTCGAGTATTGGTAACAAATTTGTGTACAGTGAATTACTGCGTGGAGTCTCCTTCCAACCTATGGCTTTTCCCTGAGGTGGCAGTGATTGGCATAAACAGAAATCCAAAGTCTAATCACAGTGTAATGAGTCTAATGTATCAATTAAACCCCTTTAGCATAGCTGCAGCCCACAATTTTGCCCACTGTCCTAAGCTTTTATATAGGCACAGAAAGAAACAGGCATACAATAAGGCAATATTTTAATATACTGAGATTGCTACCTGCAATGAAAAGTCTTAAAAGTTGTTTATGGCCACCCATGTCACTCTCACACACCCTCTCCCAGTAACCTAAACCACAAGATCATCACCCTTACCTTGTCACTTGAACCATCCCTCCAAAGCCAAATTCTGGAAAGCCATCTTTGGACATGCTCCCTTCACTTCCGCATATTCAACCACATGGGAATGCAGAGCGTGGATGCTATTGATAAGCCTTGATATTGTCAGGACTATGGCAGGGGAACCCTGAAAGCAGCTTCCCAAAGCTTAATTTGCAGGGCTTTTTCCATTCATCACCCTCGTTTCCTAGAGGCATCAGTGGAAGTAGTCCGAGATTCTTTGTGGGGCAGTTTTAGTATTAACCAATCTTTCCCTCTCCACTACAAGCTGGATCCCCAGAGTCTACCAGCAGAGAAGACAATCTTGAAATAGTCCCATGGTCTACAAGAGAGAAGACAACCTCTGTATGTAAGCGGAATTGTGCTTTCCTATTGGCTGCTTTGTCACAGTATAAAACATATTATAGGACACTGCAGAGGAAAGGCAAGAAAAAACAGAAAGGCATACTTTAAGGTAGGGGTGCCCTTAAAAGGGGACGTTGTGGCTGCAATTGTGGTGCACTGACTGTGCAAATTTCACCTGGAAATCCTGGGCTTGCCCCTAACAACACGGAAGTAGGCTATAACTTTAGTCCAATATTCACATGGGGATGTGAGGGGGTAGTGCTCATCTTTTATATATATGACAAAACTAATTAACAGGCTTTTATATTTGAAAGCAGCATTGTTTAAAATTAATCTTCCTCTCAAGCTATTAATGTAAAGTTATTTATAGGTCTGCCTGTTGAGAGGTTTTGGTAGACAAGTACATTTGTATTTCAGAACAGATTAAGAGTTTCGGGCTGAACATCGAAGATGATTGTTATTAAATATAAATTTGAGTCCCAGGTGACGTGTATTTCTGGAACACCATTTTCTGTAAAACTCAAGTCCACATGCAGCATTGTGGTGTTTATTTATCCTACATCAAATCAAACAATACTGTAATTAAACCAGCCAATCAAAGAGATCTTTAGTTTGGTGAAGAAGTTTGTAAAAAAAAAAAAACAAAATATCTCAAGATGTTTATTGTGCATTCACCTTAAAGTGTGATAGTATTAAACATAAGCATATCTAATAACAAACCATTAATGGGGAGATTACTCAGGGACACAATCGATAAATCCCCCCAAAGTCACACTAAAGTGGTACAGATGGAAGATTCCTCCACAACGCCCAACCTCGGTAAAAATAGTCCGTTACGGCAAAAATAGATCATCGGACACCCCAAACCCGCTCATCCATACACAAACTGATTTCTGCCCGTATAGGACCATCATCAGGTGGTTGGGACTTGTGGAGGAAACATTCCCTCTGTACCTAGCTTAATGTGTTGTGGAGAATTTATCAAACATCAGCCACCACAAATCTCATGACTAAGATTTGTGGTGGCTGTACCTTATCAAGTGATTTAATATTGTATTGCGTCTATTTTGTGTGACAATTGTTATGCTAGCTATAAATCATGCAAAAAAAAGGAGAAAAAATGCATTATGAACGTCCAAAAATGCATATTAAATCCATGCTGCCGTTGTGCAGGGGACCAATTCATCCCTTGATAAACCTTCCCATTTGTTTTTTACTTGTTATTTTTTATTCTATATAGCATTGGGTCACTGGCAAACATTCTTGACCTATCTGGTAACCAGCACAGTATATGATATGATGTTTATTACACTGCTTAAAGGGACTTCCACCCCCAAAACTATTAATCCCCCCACTAATGGCCCCACCCATGTAGTGTAATAAAATCCTTACCTCACATCCCAGTCCATATGGTCTCCTGTTAGTCCCCCCCCCAAAGTCCCAAAAACTGCCCACCAGGAGGATAGCAGAGTCCGAGTCACAATACACTAACAAATGTATATGATGGAAAAAAATAAGTAAATACAAAGAAATAATAGAATAAAAAACAAAATAAGCAGTAAGTAAGCACCAAAAAAAACACTTTTTAAATTGGAAATGCAACACATATAAAAGGAAATAACAATCCCTTTAAGGGACAGTTCAGTGGAAATGATCAATTTTTGTTAAATTGTTAGTTTGTGTAATGCCCTTCCTAGTTATTTAAAAGTAATGATGCTCCGGCTTTCGATTCCTCCTGTAGACTGCTAACGTTCTTGTCCCCAACTTAGATAAGACAAATGTCACATTTGAGAAAGGGTTCAACCCGAAACATGTGAATAATACTGAGCATTGGAAAGATTTCTGCCGAGTCTTATGTTCCTGTATATCTTTCTTCATTTGTCTTCCTAGTTATTCTACATATTCTCTCCCATTTTGAAAAATCAGTTGATTTCATCACTTTGCTGTTTCCCTACTGTTGACAATAGTGAGCAGCCATTTCAGGTCTAACGGTCCTTCTTCTTCCCAGGATGCACCACATCCTTGGAATGTTCTAACAGTAATTTCTACTGATTGGCTGTTGGATGGGTAAACATGCTCAGATGTCTACTGAGCAACTGAATCAACCTAGGGCTGGTTCAAGAGGAAAGACCATAACAGCGTTCTACTAGGGGTCCTGCAAACAGGACCATTTTATCATTTTATTGTTGATCTGCCCCCTATTTCTAGATATCCAATCTTAAAAACTTCTTATATTTCAGCTGTCAATCAGTTCCTTGCTCTCAAAAACTATTCTTCTGTGCATAGTTTTTTAACTGTAGCTGAATGGTGACAGAGTTTTGACAGTTGGAATGGATATGCTGTGTCGGCTGACTGTTGGTTTGTGGGAAAAAGTCAGGTCGGATGGAAGTGGGAGTGGTTAAAAAGGGAGGGGGGGATACTGCTTCTAACCAAAATGTGTGCTGGATTGAAGCATGCAGCAAAACACGCAAACCAAAGTATATGTATTTGCAACTGAACTCACCCCTATAAAGGGGACGTTCAGTGCTAATACATATGCTTTTAAGAAAAAAGAGCAGTATTTTTCCATTCTGCACTGCATTGTGGCAGTTTAATGGTTTATATGTTCAGTATTGAAGGTGAGGTTGATGTGGCATATTAATGGGTTATATGTTCAGTATTAGAAGGATGAGGTTGATGTGGCAGTTTATGGGTTATTGTTCAGTATTAGAAGGATGAGGTTGATGTGGCAGTTTAATGGGTTATATGTTCAGTATTAGAAGGATGGTTGATGTGGCAGTTTAATGGGTTATATGTTCAGTATTGGAAGGATGAGGTTGATGTGGCATATATGGGTTATATGTTCAGTATTAGAAGGATGAGGTTGATGTGGCAGTTATGGGTTATGTTCAGTATTAGAAGGATGAGGTTGATGGGCAGTTTAATGGGTTATATGTTCAGTATTAGAAGGATGAGGTTGATGTGGCAGTTTAATGGGTTATATGTTCAGTATTAGAAGGATGAGGTGTTGATGTGGCAGTTTAATGGGTTATATGTTCAGTATTAGAAGGATGAGTTGATGTGGCAGTTTAATGGGTTATATGTTCAGTATTAGAAGGATGAGGTTGAGTGGCAGTTAAGGGGTTATATGTTCAGTATTAGAAGGATGAGGTTGATGTGGCAGTTTATAAGGGTTATATGTTCAGTATTAGAAGGATGAGGTTGTTGATGTGCAGTTTAATGGGTTATATGTTCAGTATTAGAAGGATGAGGGTGATGTGGCAGTTTAATGGGTTATATGTTCAGTATTAGAAGGATGAGGTTGATGTGGCAGTTTAATGGGTTATATGTTCAGTATTAAGGATGAGGTTGATGTGCAGTTTAATGGGTATATGTTCAGTATTAGAAGTGAGGGGTGATGTGGCTATTAATGGGTTATAGTTCAGTATTAGAAGGATGAGGTTGATGTGGCAGTGTTAATGGGTTATATGTTCGTATTAGAAGGATGAGGTTGATGTGGCAGTTAATGGGTTATATGTTCAGTATTAGAAGGATGAGGTTGATGTGGCAGTTTCAGGGGTTATATGTTCAGTATTAGAAGGATGAGGTTGATGTGGCAGTTTAATGGGGTTATAGTTCAGATTAGAAGGATGAGGTTAATGTGGCAGTTTAATGGGTTGATATGTTCAGTATTAGAAGGAGAGGTTGATGTGCTCGTTATCGTTAAATACCGGTCGTTATTTACCGATAACGGTCGTTATTTACCGATAACGGTCGTTATTTTACGATAACGAACGTTATCGGTAAATAACGGTCGTTATCAGTAAATAACGACCGTTATCGGTAAATAACGACCGTTATCGGTAACACCCCGGTCGTTATTTTACGATAACGATCGGTATTTTACGATAACGATAACGATTTTTTATAAATAGGGCCCAAGGTTCTTATCCAGATAAAACAAAGTGAAGAGCAATCCATCCATCAGACAAGGATCAACACGTACGTTTATAGGTAATAAGAAATAACTAAATTTATTGCAAAGGCACGGTACATAAGCCCATAATGGCTTACAAGGTGAACCGCCTGACGCGTTTCGGGCGAAGCTCTGCCCTTAGTCATAGGCTGAATCAGATGTGGGTGATCCTGGAAGAAGAAGGAATGTAGAAACCTGAAATGTCAGCTCCCTAATGTCACAGCAGGGAACAGCAAAGGGTATGAATCAATAGATTTTTTAAAATGGGAGGAGAATGTGTAGAATAACTAAGAAGGCATTACACAAACTAACAATTTAACAAATAGAGCATTTCCACTGAAACTGTCCCTTTAAGGCGGAGGTATCCCACCCCCTCCCGGAGTCGCGGGAGACTCCCGCAACCCAAACCTACCTGAGTGTCCGCTCCAGAACTCCTTCTTTCTTCTGGCCACGCCCCTATGTGAAATAATTACGTCACACGGCCAGTTACGCTCCTAGCCACGCCTCTAACGTGATGTAATATATGTCTTGTTAGAGGCGTGGCTAGGGGCATAAGGACCCTCCCCTGACTCACCCCCACCACGACCCTTTAGTGACATCAGTGATGTCAGTCAACGGCCACACCTCCTTCTCCACCCTGCCCGGAAGCCAGGGATGTCTGCTTAAGGGCACAGGTACCGATATAAAATTTTAGGTGTTACCTTCTCTTGTTCCTTACCTTCCGGGTTCGTTATTCAAAATTCAAGTTGTGATAACCGATAAATGAGTACATCCAAAAGTAGGGTTATGTATTGGTTTAAGATGTTTAGATGTTATATTGTGTGGATTTATGGGATTACGGTGCAATAAAGGTGTTTATTATAGTTAAATTATATATAGGTTATATTAAATATGGGTTTATAAGGCTTTGTGTGTCAAATAGCTGCTGCTTAGGGTCTGTGCCCTGACATTTTATAGTTCGGTTAATTGTCCCTGATAGCACTGCAATATTGTGCGTGCCATACCATTAAAATAGTGTTGCACACAGAGTTATCAATGTAACTTGTGCTAACCGAATTAAATATAACACCAATAAATTGCACAAGCTGTGGTAATTCCCCTGATTTTTTCACAACACAAATGTTCAGAAATGTATCAGAAAATGATAAAAGATAAATACAAAAGTGTTTTAACTAGAGAAACTTGGTTCTCTATTGAAGTTGGGCAGTATGGTGGCTCAGTGGTTAGCACTGATGTTGCAGCACTGAGTCCTGAGTTCGATTCCAACCTTGGACACATTTGTATGTTCTCCCTGTGCTTGTGTGGGTTTCCTCCGGGCACTCCGTTTCCCCCACATCATAAGACATACTGATAGGTTGTATGTGTTCAAATAAATGTAGTTAGATTGTAAGCTCTTCGGGGCAGGGCCTGATGTGAAGTATACATGTAATTGTAAAGAGCTATGGAAGATGTTGGCGCTATATAAACCCACAATAATAATAATAAATAATGAAGGCGCATTTTGCAGTTAACATATATTTCCAATAATAATATATCCATATAATATCCATATAATAAGTGCATAGGGGGACATGTATCAATAGCCATTGTATGGCAGCTCCCACCCATATTTATAAATACAAATATAAAGAGAGATGTTGTCTAATGGACTAGGTGGCAAGCTGAATGACAGACTGGCTCGGGAGGTTTCACAAGATTTACACAAAAGCAATGTACATCTCTTCCTATTACAGTTCATCTCCCCAGATAGACTCCAATACACTGAATAATGGCTGCTAAGAGTGGGTCACGAGGTTTAACTAAGACAGGGGGCTGGGCCAAAATGAAATCTTTGTGATTGGGCTTTCAGGGAATTATATGTCCTTGAAGAATTTTCTCTGCTATAACCTGTCTGTGAAGTCACATTGCAATTAAGCAAGTTAAATCTTGAGTTTTAACCATACACATACTGTGTTATGAGATCAGTTTATTGGCATCTTTACGTAGGGAAGCACAACATATGCACTGTACTGTTGCATAGCTAAATAGGGAACAAAGACTTCTGGGTAATTTCCATGTTCCAGGTAGCCCTTACAAAATGCTTCACCTAATAAATGTTTTTACATCATTCCACAAGATAAAGCAAAGCCTTTATTAGGAGAGCATTTTGTGAGGGCTTCCATGAAACATGGAATTACCCATAAGTCTCCGTTCCTTATTTGCTCCTCCCCCCATGGCCCTTTTGGCTACCACACCCCAGACTTCCCTAACCCGCCTCCCTCCACCCCCTGCTGATTCTGGTGCATGTAAAGGTGTTTTCACACAGTTTTCTGTAGAGGGGGGTAGGGTCTGATGGAGGGGCTATGGGGCAAAATGGGCAGAGCCACAAACCGTGAGTGGGGACACAGGGACGTGATGGGTGGGACTGCAAGGGGCCATGGGGCTCACAAGTGGAAGTGGCCATTAGGGCTGCAAGGGATGGGGGTTTGCAAGGAGGAGGACGGAGAACAGGGAAGAGGGACTGTCACATGGTTTCATAGCAGGAAGTGAGGAAGTGCAGGGGATCTGGTTTGCTGCTACCACATCACAGACAGAAATGTAAAATCTTAAAAATAAAGTAAAAAAAAAAAATGAAACTAAATTGCAAATACACAGGAAAGCATTCCTGTTTTTTAAATTGCATTAAGGGAGAACTAAACCACATTGTAAAATCTGAACATACCCTCTAAAACCACCAATAAATGTAAAATAGCAATACAATAAATAGCATTAAAATAAATGCTATTTGAAGAACCGGATGAATAATTGTGTAGTACAGTGACTGGCCACACCCCTGATCTCAGTCCCATGCGCCCATGCCCATTCTGTCCTGTAAAAGGATTGGCTAGAGGCTACTAGGGGTGGACCAACTGTAAAAGTTCCTGCACGTATCTTAGGACTGAGCATGTGTAAGGAACATATTGGTCAGTGACCACACTGTGTGATACTGGAAACCCTGGGAATTTAACTCAAAGCTCATGTTAGAAGTTAAATTTCTCAACAACCATATTAAATGAGTGGTGGAGAACTGATTACTGCTTTTATAACAAGGAGATCTGCCTTCTAATTCAATGTTGTTCTGATGCTTTAGTTGTCCTTTAATAAGTAGCATCTATGTTTAAAAACAATATACTCTGCAGATATGAAGAAGATTATCAAAGACCTATGGGGGATTCATAAGATTAGCTACAGTAGGAACGCAGAAAGCCTTGCTGTTACCAGGATTTTAAGGGAAAGCTTAGAAACATATAAATGATTAGCTTAAAATAACCTAGAATATAGACACATGTTTATAGAATTGCAATGGTTAGGGCGACAGGTAAGCTGTAAAGCTGTCACTAAATTCCTGACAATCTATTGTTTGAAAATGCTGATCTCAGAGATTGGTCTTTCCATAAAAATATTTTTTAATGAAAATATAGAATATAGATACATAATTAGTCTGGGTTAAAAGCAAAGACAGCCATAAAGTTCAACCCCTCCTCAAAAATCCCCCAGTCCTCCCAAAAACAAACAAACAAAAAACAGTCTCCTCCATTCAAACATTGTCCAACTAGAAAATCTTCCATTAAAGGCATGTCACCCCCAAAACTATAATCCCCCAACTACTGGCCCCACCATGTAGTGTAGTTTAATCCTTACCCACATCCTAGCTCCATAGGGTTTCCTGTAAACCCCCCCCCAAAGTCCAAAACTAACCACCAGGGGGATAGCAGGGCTCTGCCTGCTTATCTTGCCTCCGGTAGATATTTGCCATGCGTACTGCAGCCCTTCTCCCCCTCCCTCCCCTCCCTCCCGTTCTACTATCCTCCCCCTAGCACAAATCCCCCTTAATATGATGTTCCCCATGTCCCCCAGCCCCAACCGCATATTTTGTTTTTCAAAAAGTCCCCAAACTCTTCTTACCTCTCCTTTTCTCCAATGCACTGAATGGACCGGCAGCGCGTGTGATTGGGCCGTCAGCCACAGAGCTAGCAAGACAGGGGGCCTCCCGCCCTCTGCTGCATTCTCGCAAGCAGAGGGCCGGCAGTGCGGCGGAAGAACGAGGGGCTTCTGAAAAAAAAATTTAGCAGTTGGGGCGGGGGACAGGGGGAGCAGCATATTAAACATCAGTTTTACGTGTGGACATACCCTTTATAAAATCCTTTGTTAATCTATCCTTTAGATCAGTTTTCAATCCAAGTATAAGTAGTAAAGGTTAAAGGGTACTCCACTGGTAAAATCTTTTTTCCCATTCAGTACGGACTCTATCTATGCACATGAGCATCCCATACAGTACTAAAAGCCGTACACGCACAATGTATGTCCGAGCCATGACCCTGACAACCTAGGCTACACGTGACAAATGGCCATTCTGCCCAAGAATCGTCCATGTGTATGCGTGTCGGGGTATTCGTTCGTTGATCCACCCCGGCAGATCGGCGCGCAACCCCCGATCGAAAGCATACATACCCCCAAAATGGCTGTTGTCGCGTGTAGCCGCCAGGGTCAGGGGGATGGGCTCGGGCGCATATTGAGCGTGTGTACGAAACCTTAAGTCTGTTGGGACCTGTCAGAGGACGCGATGGAGAAGCGAGTGATCGGTAAGTTCCTACCTTCGTTCCTGGCTCCTGCAGGTTTTATTGGAGAACGAGAGGCAAGACACAGCTCCTTACCACCGTTCTAATAAAACTGAATGGCAACATTTTTTTTACCAGTGGAGATTCCTTTAAGGTCCTTATCTTACATTATAATCCTATCAAAGGCTTTTGTATAATCCAAATAAACCACATCCAATAACCCCCGAGATAGATCCTTCAGAGGAGTTGTTTTCATTTTAAGGGTAATAACCAGAGAAGAGCAGTCTGGGCAATTACCACAATACTTGTTTAATAAGCTTGCCTGACAAACAATCTGTTTGTCTAGCACTTGCAGGACATCCTATGGCACTGCATGCATGCATCTAAATACTATTATTAATATATTCAAATTATACCAATCATATTAAAGCTACAATAGTGTTATTGGTCTGAATAACTGAAGCCAGTAAGTAGGAAAAGAGTGTAAAGGGCAAGTCCAGACCCAAAATGAAAAATTATTTACAGGTAAATCACCCCCCAAAACCCTAAAACGGTAATAGTTGAAACCTGAAATATATAAGTCTAACCTGAAATCCTGCACAATGTCCTGTTTCCCCTATTTCTGCTTCCTGGTTCTTCAGTTAGTAACTGTCAGATATGGATTTGACAGTTGACATCACAGCCAATGACTAAAGTTAATCCCTGTCTGCCTCTTTTGAGCATGCCCAGGCTCAGTACATGCTCAGTACAGGTTTTAAATTGTCAGTTTCCATGAGGCATCAGAAGCATAGCAGGCATACAGTAATGAATTCATAAGACAAAGTATGATATATTAACATATTTAAGGAGGCCATTCTTTTAAAAATGTTATTATGAGGGTGGAGTTGTCCTTTCATAATTCTTCTAAAAGAATCCGTTCTGTATAATTTCAACTGTCCATAGCAGTCTTCTACTAAATCTCCTGCCACCTTTCTGAATTTTATAGCATCACACAGTGTGGTACTAAACAAAGCTCTATCTCTAAAATCTCTAAGTTTTTACAACCCAGAGTAGGTAAACAGTGTCGTTTATTGGAACACCAAAGATTGAAAATCTGCTTAATTGTGAAGATGGCAATAAAACCTGGACCAAAACACAACACAATGGTTTACTCAATCCTACACTTTGTGAAAGTATCTGCTGTGTAAGAAACCCCACCCCCCCAAAAAAAAAGCTATTTAAAGGGGAACTGTGGTCTCCAAACAAGTTTATTTTAAATGAAAGGCCAGGTTCATACCTTTAAAACAAGCCATCAACCTCTCTACATGCTCACAGCCCAAAATATGAAGAAATCACTGATCAGAAAGTTAGGGGGGTGGGAGTGTCTGAATCTGCGGTCAGAAATACTATTCCTCCTCTAATCTGCGGTTGGCACCTGCTCAGTGCATGACTGAAGGGTAGGAGGGGGTGGGGAGAACAGCACGGCCCACAGAACTGCTTTTTTTAATGCCTCCCATTGTGGCCCTTCCCAATCATGGGCCCTGTGTCCCCTCCCCTGCAGCCCCTCCCACTCATGGCCTTGTGGCTCCGCAAGTGGGAGGAGCCCGGGGCCCACATGTGGGAGGGGCCCTGCGAGTGGGACAGGCCACAGAGCACATGAGTGGGAGGGCCACGGGAGGCTGCAAGGGAAAGGCCCAAGGGGCTGCAAGGGGAGGGGCCAGGGGGCCCACGAGGGGGAAACACGGAAGAGGGACTGTCACATGGTTTCAGTGCAGGAAGTGCAGGGGATCTGGTGATGCTGCAACCATATCACACACATATAAATGTAAATATCTTCAAAACTAGGTAAAATAAATAATGAAAGTAATTGCAATATCCTCAGGAAAGCAATTCCTGTCAATTTTTGGACCACAGTTACCCTTAAAGGAGTAGTAACAGTAGTAGGATACAACTGGGCATGCTCAGTGGATGTGATGTGGCAAGGGGTCAGAGCAATGGAGCTGGTTATGTCACAGTCAAAGAGCTACCTGGAACAACACCACCTTTATACTGCTGTAGGTTTGCATGTTTGCAGCTAGAAGCATGATCCTGGAGTCATTTTAAAGGAATGTGCCACAGTTCACCTTCAAGCCTAAGGTTGGGTACTCACGGGGATATTATTGTCCCATCTGAGCATTTGCTGTGAGTGAGGATTGTCCAGGACAAATGACTGTCGGTCACCGCAATAGTGGCCGCAGCCGACAGTGCGTGCGACCAATCATGCAGTTCATAGGGAACACACGATTGGCCGTGATTTTTACCGATCGCCTGTTTGGATGAATGGGTGACCGAGCTTGGTCGCGGCCAGCCACCCCACACCGACCAATCCACGGCACTTCCGTCAGTTGGCCGGATATCTGCTGGTGTGTACCCAGCCTTAGAATATGGATGTGCATGAATGCTGCAAAATTAGGTTGTTACTTTTTCATTAAAATATCCCCCAGCATGGTATTACAGAACTAGTTAGCCACTCAAGCACAAGACTAAAAGGGAAATCTGTAATAAACCAGTAAATAAACATTTATTTTATTTTTATATCTCAAATGTACTGATATGATATTGTTTCCTTTCAGCATGCAAATAAATGGGTACTGACACAAAGCTAGCCTGTATAACCCTGTAAGATTGGTCTGTTATATTAATTTTTATTCAATCCACACAAAAGTGAATTGAAAAGTTAAAAAACAATGGTCCAGGTTACAATGAATGTAAAATGAATGTAGATTTTTTAGTTTGTGAATGTTTTTTAAAAGGTCTAGAAGCCTAAAGGAAATTGGACTTATACCTAAACTTTTTACTTTTTACCCTCACAATAAAAGTAGCCAGGGTGAGGACTAAAATGGGTACGGTGTGGATATATAAACTGCTGATTGGTAATAAACTGTATTGCGTAGGAACGTTCATTGTTGGCTTGGGGGGAGAATTGCTGATGAGTCTGATGTAATTACATGGAGAACTAAAATAATACAATACAACCCCCTCACATATACTATAGATAACCTGTTTAGTAGATAATGATAAAAGGAAGGTGGGATGTTAGTTCTCCTTTAAAAAAGTGTTCTTCTTTAAGGAAACATCTCTCAAGACTAGTGGCTAATTTTAAACCATGAAATTTGCATTCAAATAATTATAGTCTTTTTTATATTCTACTTACAGCACTTCAACAGTTCAAACTATCTTCTGACTCAAGAGAGAGATGTAGAGTTGTGGAACACTGAACTAGCCAATGGAATGGGACTAATTTTTCTCCCATTTCATAGCTATACAAACTGTTATTTCCACCAAAAACAAGAAACAGACACTTTTATATATTTATATAAAAAAAGACACAATACCAAAGCAACTGATTGAGCTTCATTGCTTAAAGGTTCCTGACAAATGATAGCAGAATACTGACATTACCAGCATTCTTTAATGGGTGGATATTCTAGAAAACTCCCTAAATTCAGGAATACAACGATGATTTTTGCTACTATGGTCAAAAATTTTACTTCAGATTATCACCTTATTAATTAAAAACATTATAAAAGGCTTTGTTGAACTGACCCATTGAGCCAAACAATAGCCAGAAGTACTGCATCAGTATAATACACATTTAAGATGGTTCTATGTATATATCACCACTGACAAAGTGTGAGTCATTCTCTGATAAGCATGCAATAAAGGGCACAAGGACTTTCACATAACAGTGATTTCTTCGTACACAGAATACATGAGGAGAAATAATAGTATTTAAAGGGGCCAACCCATTTATTAAAACATTTTCTTTATCTAATACATTATGTATGTAACCAACTCTGATTAGTCTGAGCTGTGACACTGATGGCAGATCTGACCAAATTGATGAATACTGTCGGTATCTAGACCTATTGTGAAAGATGGAAAATTTCTATAACCAGTTTTACTACATTAGAGCGAGCTGATAACATCGGACCATGCATGGGAACATTAAATGATTGTTCTGTATAAAGAATATACTGATCCTGAGCCATCGCTCATGTGTATACAGTATATATAATGTAATGCAATGTTACCAATCAGCTATTCAACCACCTGCATGTTCTTAATGTCCCTCTTCCTACTCACCAATTCTGAACAGTCAATGTGATCTCCGTAACCAGTCTATGGGCACCAGGAATATGGAACAGTAGACCAGGGTTTTTGTCGGGGCACACTGGTGTGACTTCAAAGATCCAGAGGTTTGCCTCAGAATTTTAGTAGTGGAAATATTTTCACCAGTTTAACTTACATTTTGTTTTTTGGTATTATATATACACTGTAAGGTGCATAACACATGAGTAATTACCAGAGGTCCACATTAAGTGCACAGGTGTGCCTCAACTAAAATTTGCATTGTAAGTGCACCGCGGTCTAAAAAAAAGAGAACCACTGCAGTAGACTGCAAATACAGCTTGATCATTGCAACCAGCCACACACAGTTAGGAATTCTAGAAAATCTAAATGCATTCTAAGGCTGGGGTAACACCAGCTGATATTTCCGGCCAACCGACCGATGCCGTGGATTGGTCGGTCGGCAGGAAATATCTTATTGTTTGGGGCAACATTGCACCGTTTAAAAAAGTTCAGAACTTTTTAAATCTCCTTCCTGTCTTAATTTCATATTGTGATTCTAGTACATGAAAAGGTTAATGCCAAACAAAAACTGGTGTTGAAATCAACATCGAGTTAAGACAAAATAGGGATTCGTCAAAAAATGGCAAAGCCCTGTAGAGGAGAATGATTGCGTCTCTCCCTAAATGTCCCCACAATGTTCCTATTGTAGAAAATGTCAGCTCTAACATTTAAAATGTATTGCTTAATCTGCCTGACATAGCCAGAATTTCTGTTTGCAAGTTTTTGCACCAAGTTAAAGCGAAGGAGAACAGATCTTTTATTGCTTTCATTTTGATTACACATATCATTACCTTCAAGCATAACATGGCTTCTGATATGTAAGAAAGAAATAAACAAGATCACATTAGTTCCATCATAGGCCATCCTTTTTCAATGTACACAAAGAATGGGATTATATTTTCCATTAAATAGCTGATGCACAGCATTTCAATCTGTGTTCGAAACCCAGATAATACATGAAATGGTTTTATAACCATGATTTCAACTTGGAATCATTCACTCTAACTTAAGGAGAACTAGAATGTGCGCGGAGAAGGCATGTGTAAGTGTAGTGCATTGAATGAAAGAATTTCCTGCCTGTGAAATTGATTTCTGCAGGAGAGCTGTGGCCATGTATTATGTGAAAAGCTCAGCCGTAGAAGCTGATAAAATCAACTATATATTAATACCAGTAACAATGACGCTTCCAAGTGGCTAAAAGGCATCCAAGTCTCTCTTTATCTAATACAGCGAAAACAAGTCATGATAAGTGTTATAATCTTTCTGATTGATATAGGAACATGCAGTCCACCCTGAGCTTCCTTAACATTTATATATTATGTGTTTCTTCATTTAATAAGGAAATCCATCCTTATTCACCCAGAGACGCAGGCACTCGCACTACTAGTTTAAGTTGCGGTAGCAGTTCCATGCTGTGGCTGCGAGAGTAACACAAGATTCACTCGGCAGCTGCCACAACCTATTCACCAGAGGCTGCACGGCTGTGCAAACACAAGTATTTAATGTCAGTAGGTAGTTGGCGTTAAATACTTATGTAGGGTAAGATTCACCCAGAGCCACGCTGCCTCTGGTGAATCTGTTATGGAAGATTTGCCTGCAGTTCTGCATGAATTTCCCCAATCATGTTTATTAACCCAACAACCACATATTGGATTATTTTAGAGGTGCAAATGTTCGTGCTGTTATTGGATGTTTATTTGCGCACCCATGACCCTTTCCTCCGAATCGGATGAAAGGGCGATTGGACAGGTTGGAAAACCACGGCGATAGTGTGGTCCTCTATGTACCGCATCTTGGTTGCAGCAAACTGTCAGCCACTGCTACTTTTGCCGCGACGACAGTCCTGCCCAGTCAGTCCGGTAGCAAGTGTCGAATGGTCAGCCGGGACGAAGAATCCCATCATGTGTACAGCCTTAATCTGCAGCAAACCAATCAGATGATGTCCAACTGCAATAGACCAGTAAAAAGTTAACATTTGATTGGTTTCTGCAGATAAATTACACAGGCAGATTTCTACTCTCTTATTACATAAGCCCCTTATAATATAGTGACAGTCACTATTACAAAGTGCTAAATTTGTGGACATTGCCGAACTACAATATTTCATCATGCATAAGAGGAAGCTGATTGGGTGATGACAGACATATCTTGTTTATGCACCTGAGATGACAGACTATTTAAATTGTAAATCTACCCATCTGCTTTCTCCAGTCATGTTAATGCTCTAAATGATAGCTGAAATCTGAAAACAATGAAAGTCATCCAGTCTGGTGAACAGGCAGAGGATTACAATCTTTCAACTAGAAAAAATTAAGATTTTATAAAAACCATTCTCAGGAACAAAGGACACGTCGCTTAAATTACTTAAATGAACAGCAGTCAGATGTTTTCTTTGCAACAAGGGAAATCAGCAAGTCAAGAAACTTCTCTCCCTGTGAGCTGTTCAGAACATTTGGAAATAATTGATACTAAACAAAGCACAGCAAAGGGAAACAATCAGTAGTATAAGGTTTTATTAAAAGAAAATAAGACACATGGCATAATAGCATTTTGCATTGACAGTTTATGTACCTCCTGCGCCTATCACACAAAGCCGCATAATATGCCAAATGTGTTGGTGTGTTACTCATGCGTTTGTAACATTTTGTCCTGTGATATTGTCATCACCTTGACATAGGGGTCTATTGTCTGTGGGTAACTAGGAAGATTTAAGATTTCAAACACGCTTGTTGTGTTTAGAATAGCATAAAGCAACACAGACACATTAATCAAGGCCACACTGCAACGCACCAGAATCGCACACACTATTGCGCCATTATTGCACGCAATTGTGTGTTCGATTACGGTTCAATTGTGAGATTTGCCCATACCATTGCAGCGATTGCACAAAAAAAATGCATGCGGATTGGGATTGCATATGCTTACCAAATTTGCTAACGTATGCACGATTCGCAACATGCAAAATCTCAAAATTTGTGTGCATGCCGTAAGTAAAAATTGCTGCACAATCGCAGCGGCAAACGCACAAAAAATCACGTGTGGCCCAGCCCAATAGGGATTGCTCCATTGACTTGTTAACTAAGCTTCACAGGTGACCATCAGGTGTGAGTGAAAGCTGCAGTGGGAACATTACTTAGGGCAAATGCGATATAGAATGTAAGAACGGATTAGCATTGGATTGAAGCTCATTTTTAAAGGCCTGCAAAATGGCCACCTAATGCAATAAATTGAAGTTAACTTTTATTCGGATTGGGGTTCGAAACAAGCACATCTTTCCTTACCACGCTCCTGCGATGTGGTAACTGCCACAGTGTTTTCTGCATTGAGAGAGCATGGTATGGTAAGGACTGTCACCGAACATATTGCAACTTATTCATAACATTGCATGATCCTATACCACTGATCAGTTTTATCGCCTATGGGATTGATTGAGGACAGCAATTTGCTGCATATCTTTCCACAAATAATACGTAATCTTTAAAGGAAATCTTCACCCTAAAACAACTTCTAATAGAAAGAACCCAGTTTCGAATTGAATCCGAGGATTTCGGAGTCCCGACGAAACTTTCGGGAACTCTCGGAATTTACGAAACCTGAATTTTCCGAGTTTTCAATTTTTATCGAAAAATTCAATTTATTGAAATTTGAAAGTAGATGATTATCAAAAGTAGATCTTTCGGAATTCGAAAACGATAACTCAACAGTTTGAACATCTCAATCACAAAGAGATTGTCTCTAACCTTTCTATGTGTTCTGGTTCCTGAAATATTTTCAGAAAAAGAGTATGCTGTTTATAATTAACACTTAGTAATTAATGCTGATGTGTACTTTTCACTACTGGCCAATCACATTTTAGCACTAATTATTATTTATCAATGAAAAAATTAAAATAAATAGTAATCACACTGCAAACATTGGGATAATAAATCCAACTAAATATCAGGATAAACAAAGTGAAGAGCAATCCATCATCAGACAAGGATCCACACGTACGTTATAGGTAATAAGAAATAACTAAATTTATTGCAAAGGCACGGTACATAAGCCCATAATGGCTTACAAGGTGAACCGCCTGACGCGTTTCGGGCGAAGCTCTGCCTTAGTCATCGGCTGAATCACCCTCCATACAGGGCGAACTTAAAAGGCCTAGATATCCCATGATGCTAGGTATACAACCATTAATTAGCTCAGCATGCACCTGATACAAGCCAATTAGCTAATCAGCCAGGTAGGGATCTAGGCTTTTTAAGTTCGCCCTGTATGGAGGGTGATTCAGGCCTATGACTCTAAGGGCAGAGCGTCGCTCGAACGAGTCAGGCGGTTCACCTTGTAAGCCATTATGGGCTTATGTACCGTGCCTTTGCAATAAATTTAGTTATTTCTTATTACCTATAAACGTACGTGTGGATCCTTGTCTGATGGATGGATTGCTCTTCACTTTGTTTTATCTGGATAAGAACCTTTAGCGGAGGGTTCGGGGCAATCTCGCACCCGGACCAAGAGAAAGAAGTGGTGAGTGCTAGCTTGCTTTCTTTTATTGGGCGTTTCGCCCTATATACCGGTTTAACTGGAGTCTCCATTAATGGTGCAGTGGGACGGTTTCTTACCTGTTATTCCACGAAGGGCCCGGGGCTGTGTTGCACCTGGGCCACCTTGATTATAGAAGTAAGCACATAAGTTTTCCATGTGTGTTAATCTATATGTTCTATGGGGTCCTATCAAACGTTGTTTGTATTTTTACAACTAAATTATCCTGCTAACATGGCACGAAACACCTATAATATACCGGAATTCATTGAAATTACTGATTCTGTTCAATATTGTGTAATAAGAAATGTAAGATAGCATTATTAATCTCTCGTCAAACACTTGATTGGCTGAGAACACATTTCACAATAGTTAATTTTTAAGAATGATGTTAATTGGTAAACATATAAATGGACACCCAACAAGCAGGCAACTAGAAAATTGTATTTTCTTCTGACTTTATCTTGTACTAAAAAGGTTTGTGTGAAGAATTCCCAGCAAGTATTTGCCAGCAGGAAAGACACTTGGCTCCTCTTGGAGCAGAGTGTGTTTATCCGACATGCAACAGGGCACCCACTGGTAATTAATACTATAGATTTAGTACAAAGATCCACACCAAGTGCTGTAATAAGATTAATTGCAGCTAAGACAACATCTCACTTCATCAAGTCTCTCCATTAGCCTTCAGTTCGTTTACAGTATAATATTTCCATCCTCATAATAAATTTTCATTAGTTTAGCATCCCTTGAGATCCACAGGTCTGGCTTCCCTAATCAGCAGCAGAATATATTAAGCTACTGGCAAAACCTGCATTACTATGCTCTGACCCAGCCAGGGCCTTTCACCTGCTGCTGAAATTATAGACCTTTTAACAGAAAGTTATTTCTGCTGTTAACATCATGTGAATGAATCGTGGTGAATATATTACCTATACACTTTGACCTATCCTGGCCTCTGAACCATTCTTAATCAACCAATCTTTGGAAAACTAAAAAGTTGAAGGATAAAGTTCAGAGCAGCAATAATCTAATGCAATTCACTCAAGTTAAAGGGCATGTCCACCCTTCATATTGACTATTATCTATATGGGAAGGCATACCCTCCCACCCCTAAATGAATTTTAAAAATCGCTCCCAAACTCTACTTACATCTCCTGGTTTAAACCTTGCTCTGGTCTGGCTCCCCTGTCTGAAATACAAGCAGGGGGCCAGACCAGCAGCCGCAGCTGTGATTGGCTGAGAGGCAGCCAATCACAGCCGCGGCTACCAGCCGCTGGCAGCCGGGAGCTGTAAATACAGTTTGAGAAAGATTTTTTTAACTTAGTGGTTGGGTTGAGAGGGTTTGCCCTACAATCTGCATGGAGGTTTTAACGCTACAGGAGGTGCAGTGGAATATATCCTTATAAAAAACACTTAACTACATAGTTAAGAGGTTTTTATAAGAATACATACCACTGCACCACCCCATTGAAAAACTCTATCACCTTAACAATAAAAATTTTTAGTTATTTCCACAGAAAAATGAACATAATGCACGGACCTGAAGTAGAAATCAGCTAAGCAGCACCGCCGCACTGAAGTAGAAATCAGCTGCGCAGCACCGCCACCCTGAAGTAGAAATTTAGCTGAGCAGCACCGCCGTCCTGAAATAGAAATCAGATAAGCAGCACCGCCGCCCTGAAGTAGAAATCAGCTGAGCAGCACCGCCGACCTGAAATAGAAATCAGCTGTGCAGCACCGCCGCCCTGAAATAGAAATCAGCTGAGCAGCACCGCCGCCCTGAAATAGAAATCAGCTGAGCAGCACCGCCGCCCTGAAATAGAAATCCGCTGAGCAGCACCCCGCCGCCCTGAAGTAGAATCATGCAGCAGCAAGCACCGCCGCCCTGAAATAGAAATCAGCTGAGCAAACCAGCCGCCTGAAATAGAAATCAGCTGAGCAGCACCGCCGCCCTGAAATAGAAATCAGTCTGAGCAGCACCCCGCCCTAATAGAAATCAGCTGAGCAGCACCGCCGCCCTGAAATAGAAATCAGCTGGCAGCACCGCCGCCCTTAATAGAAATCAGCTGAGCAGCACCCCGCCCAGATAGAAATCAGCTGAGCAGCACCGACCAGAAAGAAGCGAGAGAGACCGCTTGAATAGAAAAATCAGCTGGCAGCAGCAGCACACCGCCGCCCTGAATAGAAATCAGCTGAGCAGCACCGCCGCCCTGAAATAGAATCAGCTGAGCAGCACCGCCGCCCTGAATAGTAAATCAGCTGAGCAGCACCGCCGCCTGAAATAGAAATCAGCTGATCAGCACCGCCGCCCTGCAATAGAAATATCAGCTGAGGCAGTCAGCAGCACCGCCTGAAATAGAATCAGCTGACAGCACCGCCCCTGAATAGAAATCAGCTGAGGCAGCACACCGCCGCCTGAAATAGAATCAGCTGAGCACACCGCCGCCCTGAAATAGAAATCAGCTGAGCAGCACCGCCGCCCTGAATAGAAATCAGCTGAGCAGCACCGCCGCCCTGAAATAGAAATCAGTCTGAGCAGCACCCGCCGCCCCTGAAACTAAGAAAATCAGCTGAGCGCAGCACCGTCGCCCTGAAATAGAAATCAGCTGGAGCACACCGCCGCCCTGAAATAGAAATCAGCTGAGCAGCACCGCCGCCCTAATAGAAATCATCTGAGCAGCACCCGCCGCCTGAAATATAAATCAGCTGAGCACAGCACCGCCGCCCTGAAATAGAAATCAGCTGAGCGCACCGCCGCCTGAAATAGAAATCAGCTGAGCAGCACCGCCCCCCTGAAATAGAATCAGCTGAGCAGCAACCGCAACAGCAGCACCTCCGCCCGAAATAGAAATCAGCTGAGCAGCAACACGCCGCCCTGAAATAGAAATCACTGAGCAGCACCGCCGCCGCCTGAAATAGAAATCAGCTGAGCAGCACCGCGCCCTGAAATAGAAATCAGCTGAGCAGCACCGCCGCCCTGAAATAGAAATCTGAGTCAGCAGCAGCACCCCGCCCTGAAATAGAAATCCGCTAACACACCGCCCTCCAAGTAAAATCAGCTGACAGCACCGCGGCCTGAAGTAGAAATCAGCAAGCAGCACCGCCGCCCTAGAGAAATCAGCTGAGCAGCACCAGGAAGGAGAGCCCTGCCCAAGAGAGCTTACAGTCTAGAGCAGGGATAGGCAATCAGTAGATCTCCAGATGTTTGAAAACTACAACCCCCAGCGCTCTTTAGTTAGGGAATTCTGTGAGTTGTAGTTTTCAAACATCTGGAGATCTACTGGTTGCCTATCCCTGCTCTAGAGGAAGTAATTTTGTCAGCATGTTGTTAAACACTACTCAGAGATAAGTAACATACTGTATTGTTCAGTTTTCAGGCTAAAATTTGTTTAGCCTGAACTTAAGGTGGCCATACACATTAGCGATATTAAGGCAAATTTCATTGGTCCCCGACAAGATTTACCTAATATCGCTAAAGTGTACGGGCCGAATCCAACCGACCATAATGCAGATAAACATACTTGGTCGGCATTACAGTCGATTGGGTCAGAAAATAAAATAAAGAGAGTCAATACCGTCGGGCCATATATGGCTGTATGGATGACCGATTCCCATACCGTGTTTGGGCAATCATTCGGTTCCATGTGTGTGGTTACCTTTGCAATGTTCCGACAGATACCAATGTGATCATGTGTATGGCCACCTTTAACCTTTAAATTTTTGATCCTTTGTTATTTTCCTGGAAGTGGTAGGCGAGCTTCAGGTGAATTACTAATGCACTGGCTTGTAGAGTGTTGCGCTTTATATCAAAACATTTTATCTGTTATTATAACAGTAATTATTGCTCAAAATTGCAGATAGATACATATACAAATTTCTATTATAAACAAGAGGAAGCAATATTTGTTGACTTTGTTTTATAGAAATATCACAGAAGACAAAGCAGCTGAAAGCACCACATGGAATTCTAACCTAAGTCTGTACCATGAAACAGAATAGACAAATACAATGTGAATCTTTCCTTTGTCATGAAATCCCTGTTTGTTTTCTTTGACTGATACTGTAACTCCAATAAATGATTTACCGGCACATTCCACACAGCCAATACTACTAACTTCTTATAGTAGGTACATTGGATCTAGATCTTTTTATCTTGCAACTAAGTAACGATCATTATGGGATTTGTCTTTTATAGATTTCACGCACTCAGGGACCATTCAAATAATGATGCATTCTGGGTTTGTTAGAATTTTGGGGAATTGGTAATTAAGTGGTTTATTCAGGATCTCATTAATAATTATCAGTTTATTTGTTTATATATAAATATAGTGGTTATTGTACGGTGCAACTTGCTGTTTATATGAGATTTTAATTAAAATATTAGCTGGAAAGCAGGGGGATGAGAAGGAGATGATTCCTACTGTGCCTTATGGCTAGGCTAAAATATCACGTTTTGCCACAGACATCACTTATAACTTATTTATTTTTTGCTTCTCGGAATACTGGCCATACCAGGCTTCTTAAAGGGGAACTAAAGTCTCCAGACAACATTGCTGCACACACAATGCCAACCATTTTGATTTTACCAATGTCTGTGTGCCAACTTGATGCACAGACAATGTCAACCATTTACAACTGCCAATTTGCCAACCATTTACCAATGTCTGTATGCCAAGTTGACAAATTGGAAATGGTAAATGGCATTTGATGCACAGACAATGCTAACCATTTTGATTTTACCATTGTCTGTATGCCATCCGCAGCACAAAGACAGAGCTTAGGGCAGGTGATGACACATGTTGTAGGCAGCAGGAGTCAGAAGTCACTGTGGTATGTGCACAACCCCGCCACTCACCCCCTCAGTATCTCATCTGACCTGACCTGAGGCTGAAACTTATTTTAATTCCGATCCTTTTCCTGGTTGTTAGCAAGTGGTGCGCACCAGCCCTGCAAGGTGGGCGCACCGTGCATAATTAATGAATTAGAAGCACAGGTGAAGGGACAAATTTAAATTTTGGCTGTTGTGGGCCCCCAAGGTACATGAGCCCGGTCACGATTGCAACCTCTGTGACCCTGGTACCTAAGCCACTGCAGCCTACTTATTAACCCTACCTAATAGTTGATCCAGAGGAAGGGAACAAAACTAGCTGAAAAGGGAATTCCTTCCTGACTCCAAACGGCAATCAGAAAGTATCCCTTACCAACCAAAACTACAGTATATGTATTAATACCAGTAATTCTCAATATTATATAGTATCCCCATATCAACCAGAACTACAGTTTATCTATTAATACCAATAATTCTCAATATTATATAGTATCCCTGTACCAACTAGAACTACAGTATATGTATTAATACCTATAATTCTCAATATTATATAGTATCCCCGTATCAACCAGAACTACAGTATATGTATTAATACCAGTAATTCTCAATATTATATAGTATCCCTGTACCAACCAGAACTACAGTATATGTATTAATACCAGTAATTCTCAATATTATATAGTATCCCCGTATCAACCAGAACTACAGTATATGTATTAATACCAGTAATTCTAATTATATAATAATAGATGTAAATTTGATACTACATAAGTAAATAAGCGCTGGATAATAATACAAATAAAATATAGAATAGAAAATATATTAAATATTGAAATAACTAAAAAATATTAATAAAATAATCAAAATAGAAATAAAATATAGAATAACATAATTATAATATAAATCATTCATAATTATGCCCAGTTAAATTCTAATTATATAGTATCCCCGTACCAACCAGAACTACAGTATATGTATTAATACCAGTAATTTCAATATTATATAGTATCCCCGTATCAACCAGAACTACAGTATATGTATTAATACCATAATTCTCAATATATATAGTATCCCTGTACCAACCCGAACTACAGTATATGTATTAATACCAGTAATTCACAATATTATATAGTATCCCCGTACCAACCAGAACTACAGTATATGTATTAATACCAGTAATTCTCAATATTATGTAGTATCCCAGTATCAACCAGAACTACAGTATATGTATTAATACCAGTAATTCACAATATTATATAGTATCCCTGTACCAACCAGAACTACAGTATATGTATTAATACCAGTAATTCACAATATTATATAGTATCCCTTTACCAACCAGAACTACAGTATATGTATTAATACCAGTGATTCTCAATATAGTTTTAGAAACTTCTCCAGCTATTCAATAAACTTGCCATTATCTGCTGGAAGACAGTTCCAATATGAACAGACAGTACTCCGATATGACCTATTAATGGGCAATGTACCAGAGAATGATTTGTACCCTGCTTAACACTCAATAAACCTATTAGGCCCACTACTAAAGACCCTTCAGTTTAGTTTGCGATTGCCTGAAATTTACATTAACCGAAATATTATGTTGGTCAGTCGATCAGGCTGAAATATCGCCCTGTGTTTACCTTAGCACACAGCCATTTATAGTGTAAGCTGCATATTTTTCAGCACAGAATTTCTTCTAGCCCATTCTGACAATGCAGCAATTGCACTTATCTGTAGTTTTCAATACCCTACATAGTTTTGTGCCATCAGCAAACACAGAGACCTGTCCCACCATACAGGGGGGATACAGGGGAAATCCCCAGAGGATCCATAGTCCATTCATGCAGGAAGCCAGATAAACTGGTTAAAATTTATATACAGTGGCAAGGGGGGGGGGGGGGAAATACATGCTAAGGGCTAGGCCGCACTGCTGCAATTTTTATGCATTTGCGTTTTTTCAAATCATTGGAATCGCGGCAACGCAGCGAAAACGAGCGTTTTCGGGTGCGATGCGATTGCGCTTTGCATTACACATTTTAAATAGCAATCGCATGAGTTTTCCAATATTTAATAAAAAACAACGCATGCAAAATCGCACATGAAATCGCATGCGATTCCGTGTGCAATTGTGTTTGTGTTGCAATGTGGCTGTGCCCTAATAACTGTAAGGATTCAGGAGGATCAAGGCATATTTGTAAAAGAGTGAGAAATGTTGAAGATAAAAGTTGAGTGGGCCCCAACCACTTAACATTAATAAACAGACTAGAAGGGGTTCCAGTTTAGAACTTAAACAGAAGCTGACGTTTTATTGACAACTATTGTGCTCTTTGCACAAATTATCAAATAGTTCTACAAAATCTGTGCAAAATGTGTATTTCAAGGCTAACAGACACATCTACTGTGTCAGAATCAAAACTCTTGCTCAGGATGTCAGACAAGATCGATTTCCCATTAATTCATGCTGATTACTCAGTATGCACAAACCTGCTGGGGTTTATTCATCTGAAATTTAATTAAATTAAATAATGTATAACTTAAAGTAAAACATACCAACAATGCTTCATTACATGTAGAAAGACTAACATTACAATATGAACCAAAATCCCTATATGTGTATACCGTATATACTCGAGTATAAGCCGACTCGAGTATAAGCCGAGGCACCCATTTTTGCCTCAAAAAATAGAAAAGATGATTGACCCGAGTATAAGCCGAGGGTATACAGTAACCCTAATACCTTTCCACTGTAGATGTTTGGAAACTACAACTCCCCACATGCTTTAGTTGCTGGGAATTGTAGTTTCCAAACATCTATAGTTGAAAGGTATTGGGGGTTACTGTATGGCATACTGTCCCCCACCTTAGAGCCCCGTCCCCCTTCCCAGTTCAGTGTTCACTTACCTAGCCAGTCTTGGATCTTCCTTGGATCTTCGCTCTGTGCTCCGTTAGAGCAGGTGAGGGATATTTCCACTGGCAGGAAGGGACAATTACTGGCTCTGCAGGTCTCCGCAGAGCATCCAGCAAGGACCAGCCACGATGCCAACAGGACAACCCACACCGCTGCCATGGTCCCAACTCTTCACCTCTCTGTCGGCTGCCTCTCGCTCTGCTGCATCTCACTACCTGACGTCATTACTCGGCGCCGAGTAGTGACATTAGCGGGAGATGCGAAGCGACCAGCAGCAGACAGAGAGGTGAGTTTGCGGAGGACTCAAGTATAAGCCGAGGAACGATTTCCAGGCTTTTTTTGAAGCCTGAAAACCTTGGCTTATACTCGAGCATATACGGTATACCGTCCGGCGCCTGGACTAGATCTGCGTTGGCCACTATTGCCTTCTGATTCAGTATTGTTTTTAGGCTTTAGTTGCCCTTTAAATGGACGGCAGAATTTCCATACAGTAATAGTACTGGATATGGCTATTACTGTATGATAGTTCTGCTGTCCATTTAAAAGACATGACCCAGGTAGGCACTAACGCTAATATACTTACCACATTCAACTTTACCTATCATATTACCTCATAATAAAGACACAAACCACCTTTTATTGGATCAAAACACGTCAGTTTTATTTAATCAGAAAATTACATAATTTATTAAGCATTTCATAAACATGTATAACCATACCCATGAGAAAAAACACCCAGGCCATCAGCCGCAGTTTCCTAGCTGATGATCACCATAAATGCCCGCTACCCCACTTTGGGATTATGCCCACATTCAGATGTGGGCATGCATTGGAATGGAGCTGCCAAATTTAAAGCCATCTGCTCCGATGGCAAGTTAAGGTTTAAAGGAGTAGTTGAGTGAGGCAGTGGAATGTAGGAGGGCAAGTTGGAGAATAGTGTGGAGTGAGAGTGAGTGAGGGGCTTTGCCTTTTCGAAACGAAACTGCTTTAAACTTTTGTAAGTAGGTGCAATGAATGAGCCTGCCCAAATTTACGCCGTCTGCCATCACACGGGAAAGTTGGAGATTAGTGATGAGGGAGCCAAGTTGAGATAGTGATGAGTGAGTGAAGTGAGGGGTCTTTTGCCTTTTCGAAAATGAAACCTGCTTAACTTTAGTAAGTAAGGTGCAATTAATGAGTGATAGATGCCTTCACATAAGAATTATATAGCAATTGAAATTTTGTGATAGCTTGGTTAGAGTAGTAGGTTTGCATTCCGAAGCGCTAATCAGTATAGGATAAAGACCTCAATTTAGAGCGTCCTCCGGCATTAGATTATGATGAGTGAGGGTGAGTGAGAGCTTTGCCTTTTATAGTATAGATAATACCACCCTATAGTTAATTATATAACAGTATCAGAGCCCTTACAGTGAATATAAGAGGATATGCCCCCCTTACAGTGGAATCTTGAGGGATAATGCACCCCTTACAGTGTAATATATAAGGAAATAACGCCACCCCTTACAGTGTAATATATAAGGAAATGGCCCCCTTAAGGTGGAATATATAACGGGTAATGCTCCCCCTTAAGTGTAATATATAAGGATAATGCGCCCCTTACAGTGTAATATATAAGGGATAATGTCGCTACAGTATAATACCCTTACAGTGTAATATATAAGGGATTAATCGTCCCCTAAGTGAATATATGAGGGATAATAGCCTGTCTACAGGATTATAGGATATCCGTTAAGTATATATATAGGAATATATGCCCGTTACAGTGTCATATATAAGGATGAATATCCTTACATTGTAATATATAGGGATAAGACGCCCCGTTACATGTCATAATATCAGGGATATATTACGCCCCTTACAGTGTAATATATAAGGTATAATACAACCCCTTACAGTTGTAATGATATAGTAATGTATTGTAAACATAAAACCCCTTACACTGTATAGTCATATAAGGGATAATACACCCCTTAGTAAGTTGGTATCACCACAGTATACATAAGGGATATACACCCCTTACAGTTGTATATATAAGGTATATCAGATTACCGTTCAAATAAACCCTTTACGTTGATATTATATAAGCGCAGGTATATCTAAAAATACGCCCTTTACAGTGTAATACTAAGGGAAATACACCCCTTCAGTGTATTAACATAAGGGATGATGAGTGGTGAGAGCTTTGCCTTGATTGTATCGACAACGAAACCTGTTTAACTTTGTACGTTAAGAGTCAATGAAGAGGCTGCCAATTTAAGCCGTTCTGCCCCACGGCAAGTGGAGAATTAGTGAATGAGTGATTGAGTGATGAGTGAGGGCTTTGCTTTCGAACGGAAACTTGCTTAACTTTTGTAAGTAAAGGTGCAATGAATTGAGCTGCCAAATTAAGCCCGTTCTTCTCCACGGAAGTGGAGAATTAGATGAGTGGAAGTTGGACAGTGAGTGACGTGAGCATGATGAGGCTTCTTGCCTTTTGCGAAATGAAACCTGACTTAACTTTTGTAGTAATGTGCTTGAATGAGCCCTGCCAAATTTAAGCCATCTGCTCCATTGGCAAGTTAACGAATTAGGATGAGTGAGGCAAGTCGGAGAATTCAGTAGATGAGTGAGTGAGTGAGTGAGGAGGGTTTTGGCCTCGTTTCGAAACGAAACCTGCTTAACTTTAGTAAGTAAGGTGCAATGATGAGCCTGCAAATTTAAGCCCGTCCTGCCTCCACGGCAAGTTGGAAGAATTAGTGTGAGTGATGAGTGAGTGAGAGCTTTGCCTTTTATAGTAAGATAATACACCCTATAGTGTAAAATATAACAGATAAACTTGGCCCCTAAGTGTAATAATTAAGGGATAATCCACCCTTACATGTAAATATGAGGGATATGCACCACTACAGTGTATTAAAGGATAATCACCCCTTACAGATGGTAATATATAAGAGGATAATGCGGCCCTACAGTGTAATTATAGGGATAATGCGCCCCCTTACAGTGTAATATATAGGGATAATGTCACCCCTTAACAGTTGTAATATAAAGGGACAATGCACCCTACAGTGTAATATATAGGGATAATGCTCCCCTTACAGTGTGATTTATAAGGGATAATGCACCCTGTACAGTTTGAATACATCAGGGATAATACACCCTTACAGTGTAATACATAAGGGATAAGACACCCTTACAGGTCATAATAAGTGATAACACACCCCTTACAGTGTAATATATAATGGATAATACACCTTACTTTAATTATAATGATAATACACCCCTTACGTGTAATATATAATGGATAATACACCCCTTACAGTTAATAATAAGGGATATACGCCCCTTACAGTGTCAATATAAGGATAATGCACCCCTTAACAGTGAATATATAAGGGATATAGGTATAATGCTCCCCTTTACAGTGTAAATATAAGGTAAATGCAATCCCTTACAGTTTAATATATAAGGTATAATGCAGTCCCTTACAGTTAATATATAGGTAAATGCACCACTTACAGTTTACTATATAAGGGATAATGCACCCCTACAGTGTATATATAAGGGATAATGCACCCCTTACAGTGTAATATATAAGGGATAATACACCTCTTACATTGTGAATATATAAGGGATAAACCGTCTCTTACAGTGTATAAATTAGGGATAATTTACGCCCATTACAGTGTAATATATAATGTGATAAATACACACCTTAGTTGATGTACACTCACATACATGGAGCTCCAATTTACAACCAATTTCTGTACGTGATCTAACAGCCAGTTCTCTATCCATGTACAAATGTTTTGTCAAGGCCCGACAGACCCTCAGATCCTAATCTTGCTAACCTCTTTATAGAAACCAAGCCAAGTTAGTATTGAAAAGATGCTATTCCCATGATCATTGCTGCTGTGGCTTGTTGTTTCGCATCTCTCCTTTGCGTGTAAATTTTCATTGTTTTAAAAGACAAATTATTCGATGAAACAACGGACAAATTCCACAAACCCACTTAGCCGCAAGGGGTACACAAACTCGGCTCTCCAGATGTTTGAAAACTACAACTCCCAGTGTCTCTAGGACTCTCCCTTGTTGAGGCAATGCGGGAAGTTATAGTTTTCAAAATTATCTGAGAAAGCCGTAGTTTGAGGAATCCCGGCACTAGCGGATGAACCATGTGAGGTTTAGTTTCCTTACATAACAGGATCTTCTGTCTTGCATCACTGGGCAAAAAGGTACTATATTCATCATAAGGATAATATGCCCCTACGTGTAAGAGGATAAGGGATAATACACCCCTTACAGTGTAATCTAAAGGGATAATACACCCCTTACAGTGTTAAATATAGTAATATATAAGGGATAATACCCCCCTTACCGGTGTAATACATAAGGGATAATACACTCCTTACAGTTGTAAGTAAATATATAAGGGATTTAATACACCACTTACAGGGTAGACATAAGGGATAATACACCCCTTACAGGGTAAGATATAAGGATATTGCGCCCCTTACAGTTAAGATATATAAGGATATACGCCCTTACAGTGTAAATACATAAGGGATAATGACACCCCTTAAAGTGGAATACATAAGGGATGCGGTGGAGTGAGGGGAGCTTGCCTTGTATTGTATCGAGACGAAACCTGTGTAACTTTGTAAGTAAGGTGCAATGAATGAGCTGCCAAATTTAAGCGTCGGCCCGCCACGGCAAGTTGGAGATTGTGATTGAGTGAGTGAGTGAGTGATGGAGGGCTTTGCCTTTCGAAACGAAAACCTGCTTCTTAACTTTTGTAAAGTAAGGTGCAATGAATGAGCCTGCAAATTTAAGAAGTCTGCATCCACGGCAAGTTGGAGAATTAGTGATGAGTGAGGCAAGAAGTTTGAGGAATTAGGATGAGTGAGGCAGTGAGTGAGGGCTTTGCCTCTTTTCGAACTGAAACCTGCTTAACTTTTGTAAGTAAGGGTGCAATTGAATGAGCTGCCAAATTTAAGACATCTGCCTCCATGGCAAGGTTAAAAGAATTAGTGATGAGTGAGGCAAGTTGGAGAATTAGGATGAGTGAGTGATGAGTGAGTGAGTGGGTTTTGCCTTTTCGAAACAACCTGCTTAACTTTGAGTAAGTAAGGTGGAAATGATGGCCTGCAATTTAAGCAGTCGCATCCACGGCAAGTTGAACTTAGTGATGAGTGAGGAGTGAGCGCTTGCCTTTTTATTAGTTATAGATAATACACCCCTTATGAGGTAAGATATAACAAGATAATATGCCCTTACAGGTAAGATATAAGGGATATGCCACCCCTTACAGTGTTGGTAATATATGAGGCTAATGCACCACTTACAGTTGTATATATAAGGAATAATGCAACCTTACAGTGTTGTAATTATATAAGGATATGCGCCCCTGTAAGTGTAATATTATAGGGATGAATGCGACCCTTACAGTGTAAATATATAAGGGATAATGCACCCCTTACAGTGTAATATATAAGGGACAATGAACCCCTTTACGGTAATATATAAGGATAATGTCCACGACAGTGTGTGTGATTTGGGATTTAATAAGGGAGAATTGCCACCCCTGACAGTGAATTACCATAAGGTAATACACCCCTGACAGTGTAATTAAATAAGGGATAATACACCCCTTACGTGTCATATATAAGTGATAAACACACCCCTTACAGGTGTAATATATTAATGGATAATACACCCTTACAGTTTAATATATAAGGAATAATCACCCCTTACAGTGTAATATCTATGGATTCATACACACCTTACAGTTGTAATATATAAGGGATATACGCCCCTTACAGTGTCATATATAAGGGATTAATGCCACCCCTAACAGGTGAAATATATAAGGGACTAATGCACCCTTACAGTTTAATATATATCGTATAATGCATTCCCTTACAGTTTAATATATAAGGTAAATGCACCACTTACAGTTAAGATATAAGGATAATGCACCCCTTACAGTGTAATATTAAGGGATAAATGCACCCCTTACAGTGTAATATAAGGGGATAAACACCCTTACAGTGTGGAATATATAAGGGAATAACACGCTCCTTACAGTGTAATAAATTAGGGATAATACGCCCATTACGTTTGTAATCTATAAGTGATAATAAACACCTTATAGTGTACAAATACAACATACATGTCGCTCCATTGACAACCAATTCGTACGTGATCTAACAGACAGCAGTTCTCTATCATGTACAAATGTTATTTCAAGGCCGACAAGACCTCAGAATCTAAAGTCGTGCTTCACCTAGTTATAGAAAACCAAGGCACGTTATTGAAGAAATCTATTTTCCCATGATTCCATGCTGGCTGTGGGCGGTTGTTCGCTCTCTCTCGTTTGCGTGTTGTAAATTTTCACTGTTTTAAAGACAAATTTATCATGGAAAACACAGGACACATTCACAAACCTACTAGCGCAGGGGTAACAAAATACGGCGCTCCAGATGTTTGAAACACTAAACTCCCAGTTTCTAGGCTTCTCCCTGTAGTTGAGCATGCTGGGAGTTATAGTTTTCAAATATTGGACAGCCGTAGTTTGGGATCCAGTCACTAGCGAATGAAACCATGGCAGGTTTTTGTTCCTGACAGACAGGATCTTCTGTGCATCATCTGGGCAAAAATGTACTATATCAATAAGGGGATAATACGACCCTTACAGTTGGAATATATAATGGGAATAATACAACCCCTTACAGTGTAATATATAGGATAATACACCCCTTAAACAGTGTAATATAGTAATATCTAGGGATAATTACAACCTTACGTGTACACATAAGGGAGAATTACACCCTTACAGTGTAAGATATAGGGATAATACACCACTTACAGTTGTAATACATAAGGGATAATACACCCCTTACAGTGTAATATATAAGGGATTAATGCGCCCCTTACAAGTTGTAATAAGAAGGGATAATACGGCCCTTACAGTGTAATACATAAGGGATAATTAAACCCCTACGTGTATACATAAGGGATGAGGGAGTGTGAGAAGTTTGCCTTGTATTAGTATCGGAAACGAAACTGTTTTAACTTTTTGTATAAGTAAGGTGCAATGAATGAGCCTGCCAAATTTAAGCCGTTCTGCCTCCCAGCCAGTGGAGGAATTATGATGAGTGAGCTGAGTGAGTGAGTGATGGCTTTTGCCTTTTCGAAACGAAACTGCTTCACTTTTGTAAGTAAGGTGCAATGAATGAGCCTGCCAAATTTAAGCCGTCTGCATCAACGGCCAAGTTGGAGAATTAGAGTGATGAGTGAGGCAAGTTTGCGAATTAGGATGGAGGATGTGAGTGAGTGAGGGGCTTTGCCTTTTCGAAATGGAAACCTGCTTAAGTTTGTAAAGTAAGGTGTTGAATGAGCCGCCCCCAAAATTTAAGCCATATGCCCCCATGGCAAGTGTAAAGAATTAGTGATGAGTGAGGCAGTTGGAGAATTAGTGATAGTGAGTGAGGGTTTTGCCTTTTCGAAACGAAACTCTGCTTAACTTAGTAAGTAAAAGGTGACAAGATGAGCCTGCCAATTTAAGCGTCTAGATCCACGGCAAGTGGAGCAACGTAGGGACTGAGGGATGTGAGTGAGAGCTTTGCTTTTTATTAGATAGATAATACACCCTATAGTGTAATATATAACAGATTTAATATGACCCTTACAGTGTAATATATAGGGATAATTGCACCCCTTACAGGGTTAATATATGAGGGAGATGCACCCACGTACAGTGTAATATATAAGGGATAATGCAACCGTACAGGTAATATATAAGGGATAATGCCCCCTTACAGTGTATATATACGGGAAATGCACCCCTTTTTACAGTGTAATATATAAGGGACAATTGCACCCCTTACAGTGTAATATATAAGGGATAATGCTCTTACCGTTGATTATAGGGATTATGCACCCCTTACGTGAAATAACATAAGGGCAATTACACCCCTTCCCAGTGTAATAAATAAGGGATAATACACCCTTACAGGTAATATATAAGTGATAACACGCCCCTTACAGTGTGTAATAAAATGGAAATCCCACCCCTACAGTTTAAATTATAAGGATAATACACCCTTACAGTGAATATAAAGGTAATACACCCCTACAGTTGTAATATATACGGGATATAATAAGCCACCCTTACAGTTGGAGTATATAAGGGCAATGCACCCCTTACCCAAGTGAAATATATAAGGGAAATGCACCCTACACAGGTTAATATATAAGGTATATGACATCCCTTACAGTTTAATATATAAGGTTATACGCACCACTTACAGTTTAATATTATAAGGGATACTGCACCCCTCTTACAGTGTAATAGGATTAAGAGGAGTAATGCACCCCTTACAGTGTAATATATAAGGGATAATACACCCTTACAGTGTAATATATAAGGGATAACACGCTCCTTTACAGTTGTATTGTAATAATTCGGGATAATACGCCTTACAGTGTATGTAACGATATAAGGTGATAATACACACACTTATTAGTGTACACATTACACATTACATGTAGCTCCATTGACAACCAATTTATGTACGTTGATCTAACAGCCCAGTTCTCTTATCCATTGTACAACTGTGTATTCAAGGCCGAAGACCTCAGAATCTAAATTCTTGCGCACCTCTTTATAGAAACCAAGAAAGTGAGTTTGAAAAAAGATCTATTTCCCAGATCCATGCTGGCTGTGGCTGTTTCGCTCTTCTCTTTGCGTTGTAAATTTTTACACTGTTAAGTCTAAAGACCAAATTTTATTCATGGAAAACAGACAATTCCACAAAACCGACTAGCGCAGGGGTACACAAACTACGGCCTCCAGATGTTTGAAAACGACAACTCCAGTTTCTAGGCTTCTCCCTGTAGTTGAGCAATGTGGGAGTTCTAGGTTTTCAAAATATCTGGAAAGCCGTAGTTTGAGGATCCCGGTCACTAGCGGAATGAACCATGGACAGGGGTTTATGTTTTCATTACATACAGGATATTCTGTGCATCATGGGCAAAAAATGTACTAATCATATAAGGAGATAACACGCCCTTACAGTGTAATTATATAAGGGATAATCCACCCCTTACAGTGTAAATAATAAGGGATAATACACCCCTGACAGTGTAATATAGTAAGATATAAGGGATAATACACCCCTTACAGTGTACAATAAATAAGGGATCAATACACACCTACAGTGTAAATATAAGGGGATAATACACCATTACATGTAATTACATCAAGGATAATACAACCCTACAGTGTATCAATAAGGGATCATGGCCCCTTACAGTGTAATAATAAGGGATAATACGCCCTTTTACGTGTAATGAAATAGGGATATACACCCCTTACAGTGTAATATCATTAAGGGGATGAGTGAATGAGTGGAGTGAGAGCTTTGCCTTGATTAGTATCGAAACGAAACCGTTACTTTTGTAAGTAAGGTTGCAATTGAATGAGCTGCCAATTAAGCCGTCGCCTCCACAGCAAGTTGGAAGAATTAGTGATGAGTGAGTGAGTATGTGGTGAGGGCTTTGCCTTTTCGAAACGAACCTGCTTAACTTTTGTAAAGTAAGGGCCATGAATGAGCCTGCAATTTAAGCCGTCTGCATCCACGGCAAGTTGGAGAATTAGTGAGAGTGAGGCAAGTGTGAGAAATTAGTGATGAGTGAGTGAGGGAGTGAGGCTTTGCCTTTTCGAAATGAAAACCTGCTTAACTTTTGTAAAGTAAGGTGCATTGAATGAGCCTGCCAAATTTAAGACATCTGCCTCCTGGCAAGTTAAAGAATTAGTGTGAGTGAGCAAGTTGGAGAATTAGTGATGAGGAGTGATGTGAAGTGAGTGAGGGTTTTGCCTTTCGAAACGAAAACCGGACTTACGTTAGTAGTAAGTAAGGTGCAATGAATGAGCCTGCCAAATTTAAGCCGTCTGCCCCACGGCAAGTTGGAGAATTATGATGAGTGGAGTGAGTGAGAGCTTTTGCTTTCTTAGTATAGATAAACACCCCTTATAGGTATATATACAGATAATATGCCCTTACAGTGGAAGATATACGGTCAACGGATAAGGCATCCCCGTACCGTGAATATATGAGGGAGTAATGCACCACTTTCCAGGATGTAATATAAAGGGATCATGCACCCCTTACAGTGTATGTATATATAAGGGATAATGCGCCCCTTACAGTGTAATATATAGGGATAATGCGCCCTACCAAAGTGTAATATATAAGGGATAATGCACCCCTTACAGTTGTATATATAAGGGACAATGCACCCCACAGTTGAATATATAAGGGATAAGCTCCCCTGACAGTGTGATTTATAAGGGATAATGCACCCCGTAAAGTGAAATACATAGAGGTAATACACCCTTACAGTGTTAATAAATAAGGATAATACACCCGTACAGTGTCATATATAAGTGATAACACACCATTACAGTGTAATATATTGGAATACACCCCTACAGTTTAATATATAAGAATAATACACCCCTTACAGTGTAATTATTAATGGAGAAATACGCCCCTTACAGTTTTGAATATATAAGGGAATAATACACCCCTTGCAGTTGTAATAATAATGGATAAGTACACCCCTTACAGTTAATATATAAGGGATAATACGCCCCTTACAGTGTCATCTATAAGGGATAATGCACCCCTACGTGAATGAATTATAAGGGATAATGCACCCCACAGTTTCTAATATATAAGTATAATGAATCCCTTACAGTTTAACTTTAAGGTATATTGCCACCACTTACAGTTTAATATATAAGGGATAATGCACCCCTTACAGTGTCTATAAAGGGATAATGCCACCTACAGGTAATATTATAAGGGATTTTAATACACCACTACGTGAATAATAAGGGATAACACGCTCCTTCAGTGTAATAAATAGGGATCATACGCCCATACCGTGTGCTAATATCTAAGTAAATACACACCTTTTATGGTACATACCACATACATGTCGCTCCATGACAACCAATTTTCTGTACGTGATCTAACACCAGCAGTTTCTCTACCAGTACAAATGTTTATTTCAAGGCCGACAGAACCTCAGATCAAATTCTTGCTCACCTCTTTATAGAAACCAAGAAGTTAGTTTGAAAACAGATCATTTCCCCATGATTCATTGCTGGCGGGGCTGGTGTTTCGCTCTCTCTCTTTGCGTGTCAAATTTTCAACTGTTAAAGACAAATTGGATTCATGGCAAACACAGGCCAATTTCCACCAAACCCACTAGCGCAGGGGTACACAAATACGGCTCTCCAGATGTTGAAAAACTACAACTCCAGTTTGAGGCTTCTACCTGTAGTTTGAGCAATGTGGGAAGTTAGAGTTTTCAAATATCGGGAAAGCCGTAGTTTGAGGATCCCGTTCACCTAGCGGAATGAACCATGGCAGGTTTATGTTTCCTTTACACAGGTATCTATGTGCAGCCTGGGCAAAAATGTCACTAATTTAAAAATGAGCAAATTATTTTTTTATGTTTGTTTTTTTACTGCTACTGTATTTCTAAATTGATATCATATTCACACACATACCCAAGACCCTGGATGCTGGGGATATGGTTATGGTATGGCAACACTCTACGTGGGTTACTGAGAGAACTTTACATGTTAATGGTTGCTATGGTAACCAATTTCAAAAGTAGTGCACAGTGGTCCAGACCCATTTGTCATGTGACATCTGTGCCACATCAGATCACTGATACTTTATAAGATGTGACACAGAAAATCATTTGACCATGGATCGTTGGGAGAGGAGGATGTGTGTTTTTCTGCTACCTGTCATGCCGGTTCATGACTATATATCATTTTATCACACACTTTTACGTTGCCAAGCTCAAACAATACCTTTGTGAAGCCATGGGAATGTTTTTTAACCCCCAATACCACATTTTCAAATTATCGTTATCAGCCAGGTGAATGGGTAAAGTGAACTTACAGGTATCCAGGAACACAAAGTAACGATCAATTCATTAACTTTGTTTCAGACTACATTTTAAGGTTTCTCTTTAATTTTGAAAAACTTTCATGTTACAACGCTCAACATTACTGTGTGAAGCCCATTTGGAAAGTTGTCACCCCAATACAACATTTTTTCAAATTACCTTATCAGCCAGGTGAATGGTTAGAAGTGAACTACAGGTATACGGAAGGAACTTCAGGACGATCAATTCATACTTGTTCAGACTACAGTCTAAGGTTTCTCTTAATTTGAAATTTATGTGACAACGCTCAACAATCACCTGGTGAAGCATGGAAATGTTGTCCACCCCCCCAATAACACATTTTAAACTTATCTTATCAGCCAGGTGAATGGGTGGTGGTAGTTAGAAGTGACACTACCAGGTATCCAGGACCATCAAGTAAAACGACAATTCATTACTTTGTTTCAGATACAGTTAAGGGTTCTCTTAATTTTGACAGTTACTCCACACTCATGCCTAATACTACAGAGATGCTACGGAGTCAAAGTCAGAAGAAACATGAGGGTTCTGTGCATAACCAAACAAATTCATGGATCTTTCCCCTGATTGTCACGGATGCCATGGCTTAGACCAAAGGAACTGCAGTTTTTTCTGCAACGGAAGAATCAATTTCCAGTCACTATGAATTTCCAACAATCACTCAAATAGACGGACGACTGCGAAGGACAATGGACTACACCAACGCTACAGAGAACAAATGCTATGGACTACTCTATAGAAATAATATTTTTATTTCTGAAAAGAGTAAACATTATGTGTTTCTTTCTTCCAAATCCAAGTGATTTAACCAAGATTGACCTGGACGATCATGACAGCAAACGTGGTCACCCTTTTTACGTAATCGGGGTGTTCGTTCTGTATGGGATATTAAGATCCGGGGATACCAAACAGGATAAGGAAGAAAGACAAACTAGAAAAATAGTCGCAATGTTAATCATTTTACCAGATGATGATCTGTTCTGAATCCCAAAGCCACTTGGTTACATTTTTCACTGGAGTCGTTGGGATTGGTACAACAGGAAGAGTTTATTAAAAATATTCGGTAATTAAAAACGGCTTGTAGCATCGACAGTCAGTTTAACATTGCCAGACCGTTCAAAAATTTTTCAAAAAGAAGAGGATGTGACACAATTATGATCAAGACCAACCGTGCCTTAGGAGACCTTCGCTTACATTGAGATTGGCATAAACGCTCCTAAGATTCTCCAAGTTGGTATCTGAGCAGAGTTCAGATTAAGAATTACAGACCAGTCGATCAATGGTATATACAATGTGCGATGTGGCTAGTGAGATAATGCACAAAGGGAAGTTTAGTTTTCCCAATTAATACGGAAAACAGATGAAAAAATGGACTTTATCCAAATAACATCGTCATGACAATTTACTTCCGAATGTTTTTTTGCTCCTTTGCCGCAATATACCGGGTGAATTCACAAGATCTGGGAAGACTTGCCCCAACATTCTTACTATATTGAACACTATAGCTTGTGATTTAAGTATTATAATGTAAAAAAGGAGGAAGAAGCATTGATCGAGGGAGACTTGTCATATGTGGTCTTGATCACCCATTCTGACCCTTGAGGTCTAAATGTGTTTCTAGATTGTTTATGATGATCCCAAGACCCGATTCTGGGGATCAACCACAAAATGAATATAAAAACACAAGACAAAGACACCAAAAGTATCTATCTCCACAAAATAAAGCAGAATTATAACTAAAGACGGTGACTTGGAAAGAGGAAAGGAAAGAAGGAAACAAAAAAAGAAAGCTCTTGTTTACCATAGGACATTTGGATTTGATATTAGCACTTGGATTTTCGATTAGACAGTTTTATATGGATGGACCTTACGTACAGAAGTGAAGTCCAAAAGAGTGGCGACTGGCATTCGCACTATTTTCGAGAAGTATTTAACGAGTCAGTATTTTTAGGGTTTATAATGACCATGTGTATGTTCACTGTTTGCTAAGTATTATACTGATATCCCGTGGACGGTTCCAAGAGCTACAACCCTACAAAGCATTCAAAGTCAGAAGAACTGAGAGAGGAAAATACCATGTTTGGCATCAAGAATTACCACAAAAAGAATTTGAGAAAGTCAACGCATGCCAAAAAATTTAAACCTGCAGTAGTTACTATGGAAACTGTTAGACAACATTAGATGACGTATGGACTTCCATTCAAACTCCAATACAATAGGAATATTGTAACAGCTATACAGAAGAGATTAATGCTTATATACTTGAGTATATACCGAGGTTTTCCAGGCGTAAAATCAGCATGAAAACTTGACTCGGTTGATTACAGAGTCAGGAACTATTTACAAATCCAAGCCACTCATCAAGCCTTGTACTGACGCGCGGCTGACGTCACTGCCCGGCGCGAGGGGGACATCAGCCAGCGTGGTGCAGTACAGGGAATGCGTGAGCGAGCGGCTGCTTTATTCTAAAACTAAGTTACTGAATTTGGATTAGCTGAAGGAGGCCACATCTTGAAGGATTGAGTTAGATGAAGGTGCCCACATTGAAGGATTTGCAGTTAGGGAAGGATGCCCCATTGAAGGATTGCAGTTAGCTGAAGGGAGAAAGACTAACATTACAATATGAACCAAAATCCCTATATGTGTATAATCTAAATGCAATAGACAAATGCAGGCTAGAAAGGAACCCAGAAATAGACAAATAATGAAAAGAACAAACATGAAGTAAACACATATTAACGTTACACAGAGACAAAAAGTAACAATCTTGGCTCCTACTAAAATCATTAAAATGATGATGTTAGACTGCCATTAATGGGTATATCCAGTTCATAGGATGTGCTGGGGAGAAATGCACAGCATAAGGAGAATGCTGGGGACTGTTTGCTTTCCTTGGCCGCAGCCGACTCCCCTATAGGGTGACTACCGTGGATGAGGGAAATTTTCGGTTTTTCCCAAATGGCCGACGGAAACGGTCAGCGGCCACACGCTTGTTCAGGAAAGCCGCTACACACACTAGCAATAAAGCTCTGACACTTTCGAATCTGACGGTATCGGTCTTTATGGTTAGTGTGTGTAACTAGCATTAGCTAATAAGAATAAAATATTCTTCGATCCAATATCAGTAAGCACGACTTTAATCCCTAGTTTGTGGAGGCTGCGCGAGTATCGAAAGTATCGAATGTGCAGCCACTGCAAGCCTTTATACCAGAGACTAGCCAGCTAATTGCTACCTTTAAATACTTACATGCGGGTGAGATTTACCTAAATCCAAGAGATTTGCCCTGAGCAAGTGTTGCTCTGGGTGAATCTGTGTATGTGTGCCCTCCCTCTTTCTTTACTGCATCTTTTTTATGCAGTCACTTCTAATAAGCTATTTATACATTTGAGTTTTCTTATTAACCATTTCCCTTGGTTCAACAACAAAGGATTGAACTAACTAACCTTATCATATAAGATTTCTCATCACCTGGGCAAAATAACATACCATATCTGTTCAATCGGCTTGTGATCTGTCCATTTCAGGTAGCCGTGGAGACTACTGATACAGGCACGGTTACCAGACAATAGCAATTGTCGCACAAGATTAGATAAGTATATTTTTGATTTGAATCAAGATATAAGCAAAACTAAAATGAAGAACAGTGATATGACTCTAATGTAAAAATACCCTGCAGTCTAATATGTTTCATAGATAACAGAAGAATCATCAAGATGGCTGTTTATATTAAATGGCACATAAAGGATTTAAACAGGCAGTAAACATATGTTGGAATTGTGTGTTAAGCCATATAATGACCAGAGGTAATGTCCATTCAAAGTTTGATTCAACCTTAATGTTGGATCTATCATATCATTGCAATGGCAATTTTACCTGTTATGTTCCCAGCCTGATCGTGGTTTGTGATCGACATTATGGTTGTAACATAAGCCACAAAATGACCAGGCCACGCGGTTGTTGAAATGTCGTGGGGACATCAAGGGGTAAGAATGTAATGTATGGCCAGCTTTAGGGCAAGGTCCCACTAGGCAGTGCACACAAACCACGTAACATAGTGCAATGTCACGAGATTCATGTGCGCTACCCTGTGCATGCACTGCGACTCCTTTGATGTCACCCCATTACAGCGCATGCAATGCGCACCAAAAATGGTGATCGCATGCGCAGGGGAAAGGGTTAGCATCTCAGGGCAGCAGGGATAGTAGGGCCATCCCCTTCTATTGGTGTGCATTAGGCACTGCGCTATTACAGATGGGATCCGGGTCCGACACGAACCTGGATCTGACATGAAACTCCTTAGTTCCGAAATCCAAATGATCCGTCCGAATCCCGATGGACTGTCCGGATTTCGGGACTTTGGAGCGCATTTTCGATTCTATGCAGCTATTTTTGATAATAGCATCAAACTTTCGAAAATCCTCAAAAATACTATTGGAAACTTGAAAATGGGCTCCGATCGTGATGTTGAGAATTTTCGAACGTTCAAGGCTATTTTCAAAAATTATCGAAAATAGCTTTGTGCATTCGAAAATTAGCGAAAAATCGTTCCAGTTTCAGATCCGAGATCTGGGAATCCGAAAACAGACCAAAACTAGTGAGTTTCGGTCATCTCTACCACAGAGAACACCAGCTTCAGTATAGTAGGGTGTCTATTGTGCAAGCCCATAAGCTGCAAGTCATATTGTTCCCAAGAACATTTCAGAGGACCTCTAACTAGGAAGATCCTACCAGTGAGATTCATTATCAAGCTCTGTTGAAATCTCTAAATCTGTAGAAAATTGCATCTACATCTATATCTGATTCATCTTTCTCAGAATCATCTTATTAATAAGGCAAACTTTGCCTTTTTACCATGGACAAAAACCTATTATACCTGCCACAGATAAAATGAGGGGTGGATTACAGGTGCCCAGAATCCCCCCTTTCTGTTGGCACACACAAAAATGCTGTTCTGACACTATATATTGATATGCTAATTATCTTATTTTTGCCCTTATTCTCCCTGCTATGGGGCATCAGGTACAGTAAATGTGTTTATAATTTGGAAATACATAGACAGTAATACAGCCCACACAATGGCACCATTTTTTTTGGTTTGGTGTATCCAACACCTATCGTATGTCTTTAAGGGTCTCCAAGCACGGTTGAAAGGAGACTCCACGCTCCGAGTATTGGTAACAAATTTGTGTACAGTGAATTACTGCGTGGAGTCTCCTTCCAACCTTATGGCTTTTTCCTTGGCGGCAGTATTGGCATAAACAGAAATCCAAAGTCTAACTCACAGTTTCAATGAGTCTAATGTATCAATTAACCCCTTTAGCATAGCTGCAGCCCACAATTTTGCCCACTGTCCTAAGCTTTTATATAGGCACAGAAAGAAACAGGCATACAATAAGGCAATATTTTAATATACTGAGATTGCTACCTGCAATGAAAGTCTTAAAAGTTGATTATGGCCACCCATGTCACTCTCTCACACACCCTCTCCCAGTAACCTAAACCACAAGATCATCACCCTTACCTTGTCACTTGGAACCATCCCTCCAAAGCCAAATTCTGAAAGCCATCTTTGGACATGCTTCCTTCACTTCCGCATATTCAACCAATGGGAATGCAGAGCGTGTCTTGCTATTGATAAGCCTTGATATTGTCAGGGACTATGGCAGGGGAACCCTGAAAGCAGCTTCACAAAGCTTAATTTGCAGGGCTTTTTCCCATTCATCACCCTCGTTTCCTAGAGGCATCAGTGGAAGTAGTCCGAGATTCTGTGGGGCAGTTTTTAGTATTAACAATCTTTCCCCTCTCCCTACATACAAGCTGGATTCCCCAGGGTCTACAGCAGAGAAGACAATCTTTGAAATGTCCCATGGTCTACAAGAGAGAAGTCAGGGAATTGTGCTTTCCTATTGGCTGCTTTGTCACAGTTATAAACATATTTATAGGACACCTGCAGAGGAAAGGCAAAGAAAAAACAGAAAAGGCATACTTTAAGGTAGGGGTGCCCTTAAAAGGGGACGTGTGGCTTGCAATTTGTGGTGCACTGACTGTGCAAATTTCACCTGGAAATCCTGGGCTTGCCCCTAACAACACGGAAGTATGCAGCTATAACATTTAGTCCAATATTCAACATGGGGATGTGAGGGGGTAGTGCTCACTCTTTATATATATGACAAACTAATTACAGGCTTTTATATTTGAAAGCAGCATTGTTAAAATTAATCTTTCCTCTCAAGCTTTATTAATGTTAAAGTTATTTATAGGTCTGCCCTGTTGAGAGGTTTTTGGTAGACAAGTACATTTGTATTTCAGAAACAGATTAAGAGTTTCGGGCTGAACATCGAAGATGATTGTTATTAAATATAAATTTGAGTCCCCAGGTGACGTGTATTTCTTGGAACACCATTTTCTGTAACTCAAGTCCACAATGCAGCATTGTGTTGTTTATTTATCCTACATCAAATCAACAATACTGTAATTAAACCAGCCAATCAAAAGAGATCTTTATTTTGGTGAAAGTTAAAAAAAAAAAACAATATCTCAAGATGTTTATTGTGCATTCACCTTAAAGTGATAGTATAATACAATAAGCATCTCAATAAACAAACCATTACTGGGGAGATTTACTCAGGGACACAATCGATAAATCCCCCCTAAAAGTCACACTAAAGCTAGGTACAGATGGAAGATTCCTCCACAACGCCCAACCTCGTAACAAATGTCCGTTACGGGCAAAAATCAGATCATCGACACCCCAACCGCTCATCCATACACAAACTGATTCTTGCCCGTAATGGACCATCATCAGGTGGTTGGGACTTGTGGAGGAACATTCCCTTCTGTACCTAGCTTAATGTGTTTGTGAGAATTTATCAAACATCAGCCACCACAAATTGCATGACTAAGATTTGTGGTGGCTGTACCTTATCAAGTGATTTAATATTGTATTTGCGTCTATTTTGTGTGACAATTGTTATGCTAGCTATAAATCATGCAAAAATAAAGGAGAAAAAATGCATTTACTGAATGTCAAAAATGCAATATTAAATCCATGCTGCAGTTGTGCAGGGGACCAATTTCATCCCTTGATAAACCTTCCCATTTGTTTTTTACTTGTTATTTTTTATTCTATATAGCATTGGTCACTGGCAAACATTCTTGACCTATCTGGTAACCAGCACAGTATATGATATGATTGTTTTATTACACTGCTTAAAGGGCATGTCCACCCCCAAAACTATAATCCCCCCACTAATGGCCCCACCATGTAGTGTAATAAAATCCTTACCTCACATCCCAGCTCCATATGGTTCTCCTGTAGTCCCCCCCCCCAAAGTCCCAAAAACTGCCCACCAGGAGGATAGCAGAGTCCAGAGTCACAATACACTAACAAATGTATATGATGGAAAAAAATAAGTAAATACAAAGAAATAATAGAATAAAAACAAATATAAGCAGTAAGTAAAGCACCAAAAAACACTTTTTAAATTTGGAAATGCAACACATATAAAAAGGAAATAACAATCCCTTTAAAGGGACAGTTCAGTAGAAATGATCAATTTTTGTTAAATTGTTAGTTTGTGTAATGCCTTCCTAGTTATTTAAAAGTAATGATGCTCCTGGCCTTCCGATTCCTCCTGTAGACTGCTAACGTTCTGTCCCCAACATTTAGATAAGACAAATGTCACATTTGAGAAAGGGTTCAACCCGAAACATGTGAATAATACTGAGCATTGGAAAGATTTCTTTCGGCCGAGTCATTAATGTTCCTGGTATATCTTTCTTATTTGTCTTCCAGTATTATTCTACATATCTCTCCCATTGAAAAATCAGTTGATTCTACATCCCTTTGCTGTTCCCTACTGTTGACAATAGTGAGCTGCCATTTCGGGTCTAACGGTCCTTCTTCTTCCCAGGATGCACACACATCCTTGGAATGTTCCTAACCAGTAATTTCTATGATTGGCTGTTGGATGGGTCAAACATGCTCAGATGTCTACTGAGCAACTGAATCAACCTAGGCGCTGGGTCAAGGGCAAGACCATAACAGCGTCTACTAGGGGTCCTGCAAACAGGACCATTTTATCATTTTATTTGTTGATCTGCCCCCTATTTCTTTAGATATCCAATCTTAAACTTCTTATATTTCAGCTGTCAATCAAGTTCCTTGCTCTCAAAAACTATTCTTCTGTGAATAGTTTTACTGTAGCTGGAATGGTGACAGAGTTTTGACAGTTGGCTTATGTGCAGTATTAGAAGGATTGAGGATGTGCAGTTTAATGGGTGATATGTCAGTATTAGAAGGATGAGGTTGATGGTGCAGTTTAATGGGTTATATGTTCAGTATTAGAGATGAGGTTGATGTTGCAGTTAATGGGTTATATGTTCAGTATTAGAAGGATGAGGTTGATGTGGCAGTTTTAATGGGTTATATGTTCAGTATTAGAAGGATGAGGTTGACTGTGGCAGTTTATGGGTTATATGTTCAGTATTAGAAGGAGAGGTTGATGTGGCAGTTTAATGGGTTATATGTTCAGTATTAGAAGGATGAGGTTGATGTGGCAGTTAATGGGTTATATGTTCCGTATTAGAAGATGAGGTTGATGTGCATAGCAGTGTTTAATGGGTTATATGTCAGTATTAGAAGGATGAGTTGATGTGGCAGTTTAATGGGTTATATGTTCAGTATTAGAAGGATGAGGTTGATGTTGGCAGTTTAATGGGTTATATGTTCAGTATAGAAGGATGAGGTTGATGTGGCAGTTTAATGGGTATATTTTCAGTATTAGAGGATGAGGTTGATGTGGCAGTTTATGGGTTATATGTTCAGTATTAGAAGGAGAGGTTGATGTGGCAGTTTTAATGGGTTATATGTTCAGTATTAGAAGGATGAGGTTGACTGTGGCAGTTTAATGGGTTATAATGTTCAGTATTGAAGGATAGGTTGCACTGTGGCAGTTTAATGGGTTATATGTTCAGTATTAGAAGGATGAGGTTGATGTGGCATGTAATGGGTTATATGTTCAGTAAGAAGGATGAGGTTGATGTGGCAGTTTAATGGGTTATATGTTCAGTATTAGAAGATGAGGTTGATGTGGGCAGTTTATGGGTTAATATGTCAGTATTAGAAGGATAGGTTGATGTGGCAGTTTTAAGGGTTATTGTTCAGTATTAGAAGGATGAGGTTGATGTGGCAAGTTTATGGGTTTATTGTTCAGTATTAGAAGGATGAGGTTGATGTGGCAGTTTAATGGGTTATATGTTCAGTATTAGAAGGATGAGTTATGTGGCAGTTTAATGGGTTATATGTTCAGTATTAAGAAGGATGAGGTTGATGTGGCAGTTAATATGGGTTATATGTTCAGTATTAGAAGGATGAGGTTGATGTGGCAGTTTAATGGGTTATATGTTCAGTATATAGATGAGGTTGAATGTGGCAGTTTAATTGGGTTATTGTTCAGTATTAGAAGGATGAGGTGATGTGGAGTTTATGGGTTATATGTTCAGTATTAGAAGGTGAGGTTGATGTGGCAGTTTCATGGGTTATATGTTCAGTATTAGAAGGATGAGGTTGATGTGGCATTTTAATGGTTATGTTCAGTATTAGAAGGATGAGGTTGATGTGGCAGTTTAATGGGTTATATGTTCAGTATTAGAAGGATAGGTTGAGTGGGCAGTTTAATGGGTTATTATGTTCATATTAGAAGGATGAGGTTTGATGTGGGCAGTTTCATGGGTTATATTTCAGTATTAGAAGGATGAGGTTGATGTGGCAGTTTAATGGTTTATATGTTCAGTATTGGAAGGATGAGTTTGTGTGGCAGTTTTAATGGGTTATATGTTTCAGTATTGGAAGGATGGGTTGATGTGGCATATTAATGGGTTATATGTTCAGTATTAAAGGATGAGGTTGATGTGCAGTTTATGGGTTATATGTTCAGTATTAGAAGGATGAGGTTGATGTGGCAGTTTTAATGGGTTTATATGTTCAGTATTAGAAGGATGAGGTTGATGTGGCAGTTTAATATGGGTTTATTAGTTCAGTATTGAAAGGATGAGGTTGATGTGGCAGTTTAATGGGTTATATGTTTCATTATTAGAAGGATGAGGTTGATGTGGCAGTTTTAGTGGTTATATGTTCAGTATTAGAAGGATGAGGTTGATGTGGCAGTTTAATGGGTTATATGTTCAGTATTAGAAGGATGAGGTTGATGTGGCAGTTTAATGGGTTATATGTTCAGTATTAAAGGATGAGGTTGATGTGGCAGTTTAATGGGTTATAGTTCAGTATTAGAAGGATAGGTTGAGTGTGCAGTTTAATGGGTTATATGTTCAGTATTAGAAGGATGAGGTTTATGTGCAGTTTTAATAATGGGTTATATGTTCAGTATTAGAAGTAGGTTGATGTGGCAGTTTAATGGGTTTATGTTCAGTATTAGAAGGATGAGTTGATGTGCAGTTTAATATGGGTTATATGTTCAGTATTAGAGATGGGTTGATGTGGCAGTTTATGGGTTATATGTTCAGTATTGAAGGAGAGGTTGATGTGTGGCAGTTTAATGGGTTATATGTTCAGTATTGAAAGATGGGTTGATGTGGCAGTTTAATGGGTTTATGTTCAGTATTAAAGGATGAGGTTGATGTGGCATATTAATGGGTATATGTTCAGTATTAGAAGGATGAGGTTGATGTGGAAGTTTAATAATGGGTTTATGTTCAGTAATTAGAAGGATGAGGTTAATGTGGCAGTTTAATGGGTTTTGTTCAGTATTAAGGAAGTGTTGGATGTGGCAGTTTAATGGGTTATATGTTCAGTATTAGAAGGATGAGGTTGATGTGGCAGTTTAATGGGTTATATGTTCAGTATTAGAAGGATGAGGTTGATGTGGCAGTTTAATGGGTTATATGTTCAGTATTAGAAGGACGAGGTTGATGTGGCAGTTTAATGGTTATATGTTCAGTATTAAAGGATGAGGTTTATGTGGCAGTTTAATGGGTTATATGTTCAGTATTAGAAGGATGAGGTTGCACTGTGGCAGTTTAATGGGTTATATGTTCAGATTAGAAGGACGAGGTTTTGGGTTAATGGGTATATTCGTATAAGGACTGAGTTTATGTGGCAGTTTAATGGGTTATAGTTCGTATTAGAAGGATGAGGTTGATGTGGCAGTTTAATTATGGTTATATGTTCAGTATTAGAAGGATGAGGTTGATGTGGCAGTTTAATGGGTTATATGTTCAGTATTAGAAGGATGAGGTTGATGTGGCAGTTTAATGGGTTATATGTTCAGTATTAAAGGATGAGGTTGATTGGCAGTTTAAGGGTTATATGTTCAGTATTAGAAGGATAGGTTGATGTGGCAGTTTAATGGGTTATATGTTCAGTATTAGAAGGATGAGGTTGATGTGGCAGTTTAATGGGTTATGTTCAGTATTAGAAGGAGAGGTGATGTGGCAGTTTAATGAGGTTATATGTTCAGTATTAGAATGATGAGGTTGATGTGGCAGTTTCATGGGTTTATGTTCAGTATTAAGAAGGATGAGGTTGATGTCAGTTTAATGGGTTATATGTTCAGTATTAGAAGGATGAGGTTGATGTGGCAGTTTCATGGGTTATATGTTCAGTATTAGAAGGATGAGGTTGCACTGTGGCAGTTTAATGGGTTATATGTTCAGTATTAGAAGGATGAGGTTGATGTGCAGTTTAATGGGTTATATGTTCAGTATTAGAAGGATGAGGTTGATGTGGCAGTTTAATGGTTATATGTTCAGTATTAGAAGGATGAGGTTGACTGTGGCAGTTTAATGGGTTATATGTTCAGTATTAGAAGGATGAGGTTGCACTGTGGCAGTTTAATGGGTTATATGTTCAGTATTAGAAGGAGAGGTTGATGTGGCAGTTTAATGGGTTATATGTTCAGTATTAGAAGGATGAGGTTGATGTGGCAGTTTAATGGGTTATATGTTCAGTATTAGAAGGATGAGGTTGATGTGGCATATTAATGGGTTATATGTTCAGTATTAGAAGGATGAGGTTGATGTGGCAGTTTAATGGGTTATATGTTCAGTATTAGAAGGATGAGGTTGAATGTGGCAGTTTAATGGGTTATTTGTTCAGTATTAGAAGGATGAGGTTATGTGGCAGTTTAATGGGTTATATGTTCGTATAGAAGGATGAGGTTTGATGGCAGTTTAATGGGTTATATGTTCAGTATTAGAAGGATGAGGTTGATGTGGCAGTTTAATGGGTTATATGTTCAGTATTAGAAGGATGAGGTTGAGTGGCAGTTTAATGGGTTATATGTTCAGTATTAGAAGGATGAGGTTGATGTGGCAGTTTAATGGGTTATATGTTCAGTATTAGAAGGATGAGGTTGATGTGGCAGTTTAATGGGTTATATGTTCAGTATTAGAAGGATGAGGTTGATGTGGCAGTTTAATGGGTTATATGTTCAGTATTAGAGGATGAGGTTGATGTGGCAGTTTAATGGGTTATATGTTCAGTATTAGAAGGATGAGGTTGATGTGGCAGTTTAATGGGTTATATGTTCAGTATTAGAGATGAGGTTGATGTGGAGTTTAATGGGTTATGTTCGTAGTAGAAGGACGAGGTTGATGTGGCAGTTTAATGGGTTATATGTTCAGTATTAGAAGGACGAGGTTGATGTGGCAGTTTAATGGGTTATATGTTCAGTATTAGAAGGACGAGGTTGATGTGGCAGTTTAATGGGTTATATGTTCAGTATTAGAAGGACGAGGTTGATGTGGCAGTTTAATGGGTTATATGTTCAGTATTAGAAGGACGAGAGGTTGATGTGGCAGTTTAAGGGTTTATGTTCAGTTATTAAGGAAGTTGATGTGGCAGGTTATGGGTTATATGTTCAGTATTAGAAGGATGAGGTGATGTGGCAGTTTAATGGGTTATATGTTCAGTTATTAAGGATAGGTTGATGTGGATGGCAGTTTATGGGTTATATGTTCAGTATTAGAAGGTGAGGTTGATGTGGCAGTTTAATGGGTTATATGTTCAGTATTAGAAGGATGAGGTTGATGTGGCATTTAATGGGTTATATGTCTTAGAAGGATGAGGTTGATGTGGCAGTTTAATGGGTTATATGTTCAGTATTAGAAGGATGAGGTTGTTGTGGCAGTTTAATGGGTTTATGTTCAGTATTAGAAGGATGAGGTTGATGTGGCAGTTTAATGGGTTATATGTTCAGTATTAGAAGGATGAGGTTGATGTGGCAGTTTAATAGGGTTATATGTTCAGTATTAGAAGGATGAGGTTGATGTGGCAGTTTAATGGGTTATATGTGGCCATAGATGCTTAGATCCCGGTTGTACAATATCAGGATATCCTGATATCATATGACCATCATATCGTGTATGGAAGATCGTTGAAAGATCTTTCAACGATCTTCCAATAATTGCCACATCGGACCAGCTGAAAAAATTTGGGCTGACCAGCAATTCAAACCTGCGGATTGTAAACCGGATTGTAGAGTCTATGGCCACTATTAGAAGGATGAGGTTGATGTTGGCAGATTATTATTTAATTATGTGGCTGTGGTGTAGATGGAGCAGTAACCCATAGACAGGAGCCATTTCTATAACACTAACAGTAAATAGACCAGCTCATTTTTTTATACTTGCCGGATGATCCCTATTATATGGGGCTCGTGTATAATAAGGTGCTGAATGTTCTCTATAGCCTCACGCTGTCACATCCGAATTGCCCCGCCCCCGTTGCGCGTTAAAACTGCGCTGGCCGTCGTCGCCGCCGACGTCATCGCTGTGCGACTTTGGTACAGTGTGAAGATGCCTAAAGTAGTTTCACGCTCTGTTGTTTGTTCCGATACGCGAGACCGTGAGGAATATGATGACGGGGAGAAAGCCCCTTCACGTTTTTATTGCCTGTGTGGGCAGATGGTGTTAGTTCTGGGTAAGTGCACAAACACGTCTCAACAACAGCAGATGTCGAACCACGGCATCCCAGGTGTTTGGGAAACTACTAAGTTCCCAGCATGCTTTAGGTGCAGAATCATGCTGGGAGTTGTAGTTTCTAAACACCTGGAGTGCCAGTGTTCTGGGTCCCTATGGGGGGGAACTTAAGCTATAAATGTAGAGGACCCCCACAAACCCAGTTTTGCGTTATAATGTATGCCAAATATGCCCTGAAGGGACTTACCATGACAGGGTCCTTCGCTGCCTCCAGCTCCTGGTTCGAACAGGAGCTTTAACACTGACAGACGCTCTACTTCCTGGTCGCGGGCTGTGTGGGTAGGTCGTTGCGCCTTTACTGACAGCCGCGACCAGGAAGTAGAGCTGCTGTCAGCCTCAGAGCAGGGACCAGATCAGGTAAGAAACTTTAGGAGCATCTTTGGAAAATATTGATAATGCGAAACATTTATAGCTCTACACTTATAGCTAAAGTGTCTTTTACTGGACATGCACTTTAATAAAAATCAAGTATCATCTATGTAGCTCACTTGCTTTGTACAGTATTCTTTGGCATCCCTGTGCAGCAAAGGTTTTATTGGTGATTAATAAAGTATTTATAAAAAAAAAGTATATACACTTTATATCTGTTGTATTCAATTAGATCAACTGGACTTGAAGTTTAGTTCTTGAAGACGTTTCGTTAGTCATCCGACTGGCTTTCTCAATTCAGAATGACTTGTACAAGAATCTGTGGCAATTATGTACCCTGGAAAATCCCAATTAGCATATCACAGCCAGGTGTTAAGGACGTGATTAGATAGTGGTGTGATTATGCTAATTGGGATTTTCCAGGGTACATAATTGCCACAGATTCTTGTACAAGTCATTCTGAATTGAGAAAGCCAGTCGGATGACTAGCGAAACGTCTTCAAGAACTACATTTCAAGTCCAGTTGATCTAATTGAATACAACAGATATACCATGACCTGGATGAAGGAGAACCTTCATATGCATATATACACTTAATTTTATTTTTAAATCTGGACTTCTGGGGAAAAAAGTTCTCATGTTCTATGCAAGAACAAATACACTATCGTAAAAGAAACTTTGAAATTCAAGGTTGCTACATGTCTCCTTCCTCCTGAGACCCGTTATGCAGTAATCCTCGGCAGTCTTCTCTATCCACCCTGATGGGATGGTCGGCAGCTGAGAAAGAAAAGGAGGAATTTGTTTATCTTTAGAAAAGGATTGCTGCAAAACAGGACAAAAGTTTGTCTACAACCTCAGCTAGATGAAATTATATTTCAGAGGACAACAGTGATCAAATAAGTCCCTTAAAAGCTTTTCAAATAAAATCCTATTTGTACCAAACTGGGCGGGCAAGCGGCTAGCTCTCAAATTACGCTCGTGGAGCAGTTGAAACCTCACAGCTTGTTACTCTTTAAGTTTTTTCTCTTAATATTAAGGGCTAGGTCCCACTACTGCATGCTGGAGCGCGATTTGCACTCTTCATGCCACCGGTTCGCATTGCCAGTGCAATGCTACCGGGTAGTTTCCACTGTGCGCTGCTGTCCGGTCATGCACAGAAGCACATTGCAAAAATCCTGCATGCACCGCTGTGCGTGATAGTGGGAGCTAGCCCTTAGAGCTAGGCATACTCTGTACACAGAGCAGTGAGGAGTTGGGAGCTACATTAATGGTGACAGGTTACCGCTTGTGCTAGAGGTCCATCCAGGGATTTGGAATAGTGTTTAACAGCATGGTCGTGTTTTGTCTCCGTATCTAGATTATGTTCAGGATTAACTTTGAAATTTTAAGATTCTATCTTTTCTATATGTGTTTAAGAGCATGTCCAGCTAAATAATAATTATATGTAAAGCACCCCCACATAATCAGTTTCACTTGTGCTTACTTTTACCAAAGACATTGCTAACACTACATTTATTTTTTTGTAAGCATGCCCAATTAGTGGAATGTTTAAAATTGCAAGCAGTTCTACTTTGGAAATGTGTAATTGAAAGTGAGAAGATATTATTACCTAAAGTGATATCCACAGCAATATTCATGTGATTTTAAAAAAGTATTTCTTTTCCGTTATATAATTCATACTAGCAGAGTACCAGTATTGGCAATTTTTTCCAATCAAAACCTTGTTGGGCTAGTAACAACACCCGACCCACAAGTAGTCGACATACACCCAAACAAACCTGGCCTGAACCCGAAATTAAACAGACCGGCAACCACTACCGGACCAACGTTTCTCTACCCAAACCTAACAAGCAACACATTCAAACTAAAATCCATGTTGGGCTCACTCCATAACCACATCCAGACCGCAATAAGTGAGACCTGCAACCCAACCCACCCGCATCCCATTCAAACTCACTGTAGTTAACACAAACCCAACCCTGCCAATCAGTTAACATCCCAATTCAGGGCTCCATATTTTCCCCATATAACTTGTGTGATTATTTCGGTCGCCAACAAAGAAGACGACACAAAGGTCAGTCATCTCATCATCATTCATTGATCATTCATCATCATTCATCCACGCCAATGCCGCTCACGTGTCATCTCCCATTAACTTGTACATGATGAGGATTAAAATAAAAAAAACAAAACAGATATGAGGGGTGGGTTTGTGAACAGTTTTAAACTTTTTTTTTTTTTCTTTTTCTGGGTCCTAAAAACATCATCCCAGCGTTCAGTAGTATTCTGGAAAACATATGTTGAGGACATTACCAGTTCTTTGAAAAGACAGGAAAATAATATAGAATCTTCTCTCTTAATCTAATGGTAAATCATAAATCTATGAATCCTGAGAATAGTTTTACTGTAGCTGGAATGGTGACAGAGTTTTGACAGTTGGAATGCTGTATGCTGTGTACAGGCTTGACTGTTGGTTTGTGGGGAAAAAGTCAGGTCGGATGGAAGTGGGAGTGGTTAAAAAGGGAGGGGGGGATACTGCTTCTAACCAAAATGTGTGCTGGATTGAAGGCATGCAGCAAAACACGCAAACCAAAGTATATGTATTTGCACTGAACTACCCCTATAAAGGGGACGTTCAGTGCTAATACATATGCTTTTAAGAAAAAAGAGCAGTATTTTTCCATTCTGCACTGCATTGTGGCAGTTTAATGGTTTATATGTTCAGTATTGGAAGGATGAGGTTGATGTGGCATATTAATGGGTTATATGTTCAGTATTAGAAGGATGAGGTTGATGTGGCAGTTTCATGGGTTATATGTTCAGTATTAGAAGGATGAGGTTGATGTGGCAGTTTAATGGGTTATATGTTCAGTATTAGAAGGATGAGGTTGATGTGGCAGTTTAATGGGTTATATGTTCAGTATTAGAAGGATGAGGTTGATGTGGCAGTTTAATGGGTTATATGTGGCCATAGATGCTTAGATCCCGGTTGTACAATATCAGGATATCCTGATATCATATGACCATCATATCGTGTATGGAAGATCGTTGAAAGATCTTTCAACGATCTTCCAATAATTGCCACATCGGACCAGCTGAAAAAATTTGGGCTGACCAGCAATTCAAACCTGCGGATTGTACAACCGGATTGTAGAGTCTATGGCCACTATTAGAAGGATGAGGTTGATGTGGCAGATTATTATTTAATTATGTGGCTGTGGTGTAGATGGCAGTAACCCATAGACAGGAGCCATTTCTATAACACTAACAGTAAATAGACCAGCTCATTTTTTATACTTGCCGGATGATCCCTATTATATGGGGGCTCGTGTATAATAAGGTGCTGAATGTTCTCTATAGCCTCACGCTGTCACATCCAGGAATTGCCCCGCCCCCGTTGCGCGTTAAAACTGCGCTGGCCGTCGTCGCCGACGTCATCGCTGTGCGACTTTGGTACAGTGTGAAGATGCCTAAAGTAGTTTCACGCTCTGTTGTTTGTTCCGATACGCGAGACCGTGAGGAATATGATGACGGGGAGAAGCCCCTTCACGTTTATTATTGCCTGTGTGGGCAGATGGTGTTAGTTCTGGGTAAGTGCACAAACGTCTCAACAACAGCAGATGTCGAACCACGGCATCCCAGGTGTTTGGGAAACTACTATAGTTCCCAGCATGCTTTAGGTGCAGAATCATGCTGGGAGTTGTAGTTTCTAAACACCTGGAGTGCCAGTGTTCTGGGTCCCTATGGGGGGGAACTTAAGCTATAAATGTAGAGGACCCCCACAAACCCAGTTTTGCGTTATAAATGTATGCCAAATATGCCCTGAAGGGACTTACCTGACAGGGTCCTTCGCTGCCTCCAGCTCCTGGTTCGAACAGGAGCTTTAACACTGACAGACGCTCTACTTCCTGGTCGCGGCTGTGTGGGTAGGTCGTTGCGCCTTTACTGACAGCCGCGACCAGGAAGTAGAGCTGCTGTCAGCCTCAGAGCAGGGACCAGATCAGGTAAGGAACTTTAGGAGCATCTGTGGAAAATATTGATAATGCGAAACATTTATAGCTCTACACTTTATAGCTAAAGTGTCTTTTTACTGGACATGCACTTTAATAAAAATCAAAGTATCATCTATGTAGCTCACTTGCTTTGTACAGTATTCTTTGGCATCCCTGTGCAGCAAAGGTTTTATTGGTGATTAATAAAGTATTTATAAAAAAAAAAGTATATACACTTTATATCTGTTGTATTCAATTAGATCAACTGGACTTGAAGTTTAGTTCTTGAAGACGTTTCGCTAGTCATCCGACTGGCTTTCTCAATTCAGAATGACTTGTACAAGAATCTGTGGCAATTATGTACCCTGGAAAATCCCAATTAGCATATCACAGCCAGGTGTTAAGGACGTGATTAGATAGTGGTGTGATTATGCTAATTGGGATTTTCCAGGGTACATAATTGCCACAGATTCTTGTACAAGTCATTCTGAATTGAGAAAGCCAGTCGGATGACTAGCGAAACGTCTTCAAGAACTAAACTTCAAGTCCAGTTGATCTAATTGAATACAACAGATATACCATGACCTGGATGAAGGAGAACCTTCATAAGCATATATACACTTAAATTTTATTTTTAAATCTGGACTTCTGGGGAAATAAAAGTTCTCTATGGTTCCTAAGAACAAATACACTATCGTAAAAGAAACTTTGAAATTCAAGGTTGCTTACATGTCTCCTTCCTCCTGAGACCCGTTATGCAGTAATCCTCGGCAGTCTTCTCTATCCACCCCTGATGGGATGGTCGGCAGCTGAGAAAGAAAAGGAGGAATTTGTTTATCTTTAGAAAAGGATTGCTGCAAAACAGGACAAAAGTTTGTCTACAACCTCAGCTAGATGAAATTATATTTCAGAGGACAACAGTGATCAAATAAGTCCCTTAAAAGCTTTTCAAATAAAATCCTATTTGTACCAAACTGGGCGGGCAAGCGGCTAGCTCTCAAATTACGCTCGTGGAGCAGTTGAAACCTCACAGCTTGTTACTCTTTAAGTTTTTCTCTCTTAACATTAAGGGCTAGGTCCCACTACTGCATGCTGGAGCGCGATTTGCACTCCGTTCATGCCACCGGTTCGCATTGCCAGTGCAATGCTACCGGGTAGTTCCCACTGTGCGCTGCTGTCCGGTCATGCACAGAAGCACATTGCAAAAATCCTGCATGCACCGCTGTGCGTGATAGTGGGAGCTAGCCCTTAGAGCTAGGCATACTCTGTACACAGAGCAGTGAGGAGTTGGGAGCTACATTAATGGTGACAGGTTACCGCTTGTGCTAGAGGTCCATCCAGGGATTTGGAATAGTGTTTAACAGCATGGTCGTGTTTTGTCTCCGTATCTAGATTATGTTCAGGATTAACTTTGAAATTTTAAGATTCTATCTTTTCTATATGTGTTTAAAGAGCATGTCCAGCTAAATAATAATTAATATGTAAAGCACCCCCACATAATCAGTTTCACTTGTGCTTACTTTTACCAAAGACATTGCTAACACTACATTTATTTCTTTTGTAAGCATGCCCAATTAGTGGAATGTTTAAATATTGCAGCAGTTCTACTTGGAAATGTGTAATTGAAAGTGAGAAGATATTATTACCTAAAGTGATATCCACAGCAATATTACATGTGATTTTAAAAAATGTATTTCTTTTCCCGTTATATAATTCATACTAGCAGAGTACCCAGTATTGGCAATTTTTTCCAATCAAAACCTTGTTGGGCTCAGTAACAACACCCGACCCACAAGTAGTCAGACATACACCCAAACAAACCTGGCCTGAACCCGAAATTAAACAGACCGGCAACCACTACCGGACCAACGTTTCTCTACCCAAACCTAACAAGCAACACATTCAAACTAAAATCCATGTTGGGCTCACTCCATAACCACATCCAGACCGCAATAAGTGAGACCTGCAACCCAACCCGCATCCCATTCAAACTCACTGTAGTTAACACAAACCCAACCCTGCCAATCAGTTAACATCCCGATTCAGGGCTCCATATTTTCCCCATATAACTTGTGTGATTATTCGGTCGCCAACAGAAGACGACACAAAGGTCAGATCTCATCTCCAATTGATCATTATTCGATTCACCGCCAAATTGCCGCTCACGTGTCATCTCCCATTAACTTGTACATGAATGAGGATTAAAATAAAAAAAAACAAAACAGATATGGGGTGGTTTGTGAAAGTTTTAAACTTTTTTTTTTTTTTTCTGGGTCCTAAAAATCATCCCAGCGTTCAGTAGTTATTCTGGAACATATGTTGAGGCCTTACCAGTTCTTTGAAAAGCAGGAAAATAATATGAATCTTCTCTTAAATCTATGCCCCTCTTTACAAAAGATAATATCTTGATAGCTCTACTCTAGCCATTACTCTCTGGCAGAGTTTCCTACAGCACAGTCAGTTTTACTGTAAGAACGGTAAAACTATGGAACAGTCTTCCAGTGGTGATGGCAGGTTCATTAAATAATTCAGGGACATTTCCAATTGCCAGTCAGGAAGATATTTTTTTTTTCTCAATTCTGGTGAGTTGTTTTTTTTTCTTCTTTCCTCTACATCAACAGTTAGGCAGGAAATGTGGGTATTGCTGAGTGACTTTATTCAACCTCAAATAGTATACTACTAGAAATCCCAATTACCCTTTTTAAAAATGTATCTAGGTCCACCTGCAGAAATTGCACATCATTTGTAGATTTTCTAATGCTCTTCATTTGTCATTGGCAAACAGAGACCTTGCTTTTAATACCCACTTCTAAGTCATTTATAAGTAAAATACACAGGAGTGGTCCAAGTACAGATCCCTGAGGCACTCCACTTAGAACTTTAGAGCACATAGAATAGATTAAACACCATTGAGCACTACTCTCTGTACGCAATCTTAAATTTATATGTGGCACAGTGATCCCATTACAAAGTTTCCCATATCTTCCCCACCACCGATGTTAAATTTACAGCTCTTTATAATTATCAGGCTGTAAACTAACCTTTTTGGATGTTACATTGGCTTTTTTTCCAATCCAGAGGATTGGATTTTTAAAAAAAAGTTTACTGTGTGTGTGCCTTTTATTTAAATAGAAAACAATATATTTGAACATAACCCACAATTGTATGTTCATTTTTAAGAATTACCAAAAGATTGATTTAAAACCATAGTCACCTGTTTACCAAACAGGTGACTTTGGCCTAGAAGACAGAGTCCATTGGGGGCCTGCCAGACTACACGGCAGAGGAGTAAGACACGGCTCCTTTACCTCCCGTTCTTCAATAAAACTAAATGGCAATTTTCTTTTTTTTTCCCCAGTGGATTTACCCTTTAAGATATCCATGATGGACATTCCCCTTTGTTTCTCTATGCTGAAATGCATTCCTCTCCTGACCTATCAAACCAAACCGTTTGAAGTTTACAAGTTTATCTGTATTTGCCTTTTTAAGGCACACTGTATAAATCAATATAACTCAAGCCTGTGCTGTATGTATCTGTGAAATAACCAGAAAAAGGGACTTTAGGAAGACCAATCATTATCTGCAAATTCACTGCTTTTATGGGTGCAACACACCACTTTAATTTTAAACAGTGATGATAAATAGGGAAAGGAAATGGCATCATGCATAATTACAACATTGGATAGGTGCTTCACTAAGGCAGAACAATAAAATGTACTGATAAACAAGAGTGAACTTCCATATAGTCAAAGATGAAGTCCTATAAATAATACCTATGCAAATAATCTCCAGTTACACAAATGTACTGTATAGACTATAGTCTGTTTTACCTGTCTGGTAACCAAATGATAAATATATTCAGTTCAGTCCCCCCCATTAGGTCCCTTTTTGGGGAGGGGGTAATTCCTCTTTAACGCTTGTGCAATGTAAATTCTATAGCGCAAGTATAGCATTTGCTCAATGGCTACCACAAAATATTCTTAGAATTTTCTCCTACTTTTCGTAGTTAGTATGAAGCATGTAAAAAAAACACAATTTATTAACTCCAGTTGGCATAAAGTGTGTCCTAGTCCATCCTAATGCCTTCGTTTTTGTGAAAGAACGATGTCGCACCTTGGGGAGGGAACTACCTCCTACATAGCTTAACTTTATTATGTAAGTGATCTTGTGTTTCAAAGGGCATGTCCACCCCAAAAATTATATTTCTTATACAGGTACAGAACCCCCTCAAACCCAGAAACCTCAACACTCGCAAAGCCCTGAAGTGGAGGTAAAATACAGCCTGATCCATGCCGCCTCTGATTAGGATCTTGTAGTTTCACTGAACTTTTGTGCAGGCAAGTGGAGGCATCTTCAGGTGTACTCTCTAGTCATTGGCATGACTAACTAGTCTACCCGGGAGATCCTGAGCTGAGATAGCAGGGTTTGGGCTGAATATCTTATATTAGCAGCACTAAAGGGCTTTGTGAGTATTATGGTTTCAGTTTGGGGCCTACTATGAATCCATATTTGGACTTCTATACACACTTACTACTGATTTTAAGATGAACAATGGTGCTTAGTATTTGTTTAAAGGGAAAATACAATAGAAAAAAAACTTTAAATGCTAATGTGTTGCATGCTTTCCTTGATACTATTTAATCACATACTATGCGGTCTATACCCTATGAAAAGGTTTGATCACATGATGCAGGAGAAAAAGGAAATCTCTGCATTTTATTAGCAGTTCTTTTTATCTGTAAAAGAGAACTGTGAATAGCAATAGTGAACAGAGAGTGGAATGCAAACTTTAAAGGACAACTAAAGCCACAGAACAACACTGAACCAGAAGGCAGAACACCTTGATATAAAACCAGTAATCTGTGTCTTACCTCTCATTTTGATACGGGCGCTGGGAAATTTACCTAAATAACATATGGTTTGTGCTTTACTTCATAGCATTCTAATATGACACAGTTTGGTCAACGACCATTATGTTCTTTACACGTGCTCAGTCCTTACCTATGGCAGGAACTTGTTACAGTTGGTCACACCCATTAATAATCTCTAGCCAATCCTTTTACAGGACAGATAAAGCAAGGAAGCATGTGACTGAGGTCAGGAGGTGTGGTCTGACACTGCACATACACACAGACTTCATCCGGATTTTAACAGGCTTGCATATATTTTAATACAATTTACTGGAGTGGGATTTTATAGCTTATTGGTGTTTTTAGAGGGTTTGTTTTCAGATTCTGGAGTATAAAAAATTGGATTTAGTTCTCCTTTAAACAAAATCAATATCCACTTCACAATTCCTAAAAAGTCAAACTACAGCTTGCAGCTGGCAGAAATGGGATCCCTTATGTAAAAAGGGTTCCTGGGGTTTACCTGGTAAAGTGCCTCCCCTTTATTTTAGTCACCATTACATAGATGGCTAATAAGGAAAAAACTCTGTTGCTCTTCATTATAAAAGTAGTTAATTATGTGTATAATATTTTCTCAGGAAGTGCTTTCATTTATGTCCAGTTGTAGCTTGTGGAATTAGTGGACTTATATTGGGATGGACACATTATTTTGATGTTGGGAACTATTCAGGCAACTATTCAGCCTATGGTTTTTTTTTTGTAGCCTGCTCCATAGACACTATTGGAAAACTCTTTAAGAAGTTAGGCACCAGGTGTTTCTAGGCGCATTGACTATATGCCTACTGGGGATTGTCCTGCCCCAAATTATATATATAATGTTACTTATAATCAGAATATTCAGTATTTCTTTAAATTACATATATATTGTTTTCACAACTTGGTGGTGATGTGCTTAAAGTTCATATGACATTAAAGCAAAAACAGAAGCACCCATTTATAAATAAAATTTTGTGGTGTGACAATCGTCTATGTCCTGATAACTTGTAGGATACGTCTATAGGTAAATACATAGGTGTGGTTTGACTTTGGATTGACAATCTCCCGTTTGCCCCTTTGTTCACTAAATGTAGGTAATCTTGTTACTGCCACTGGCTGAAGGAACTAGACATTGAAGAGATGGTTAGCAAATAAAATAGATTAGCCTACAAACTCTTCATTTTAATTAAATACTTTTTCAATTGCAACCGTCCAAGCAAACTGAAAAATGTTAATTTAATTTTTTTTTCCTGCCTTCAAGGTTTTCTTTTGGTCCCTCTTGGGGATTTGGTGTTTGTGTGTAAAATAGACCATGATATTTTCCAAATAACAGATATGACATTATCATCTCTGCACAGCCACCTCTGTATTAACAAGTCCCACATGTCATGTTCACCGCATGATGGTGGAGGGAAAATTTCCAATTTCATTTTCAGTAATGTAGACGTCAAATATTACATCTGTCAGTGGCTAAATGATTAAGTTACAGATATTCACTCTTTCAGTTTTATAACATAAATGTACCTTACCGAGAGGTAATATAACCATGTTTATTCCTACAAAACAGCAGAGATAACTTCAGAGGGAAAGATGGCTAATACTGTATTTACAATATTTTGCTAGCTGAAATTCTTGTGCAACACCTGCACATCCGTGAATAAACCTCTGGCAGCCAGACAGCTGAAAAAAGGTTTGGCCTAACATGCACAGTAAATAATGTAAAATCAGCTCTTATTATTGGGGGGGGTAATATAGATAAATTAAATTGGTCACATTGGTCTTCAGTGATTTGTAAGCATCCTATATCTCCACGCTCCCTTACACCCCTCACACTCGTGCACAAGACTATCTTGGCAAAGTCGGTTTTGCGCACAAGGGGGAGGGGAAGGAGAGAGCATGGGGGAACTGACAAACAACACAGCAAAGCAGTTTGGTAAGAAGTAAGATCTAGGGGGGAAATCTAGGAGACAGTAGCAAGTGCTCCTATCTCCGCAAGAATTTTGATTAAAGAAGGGTTGTTTTGGGGTGAACTGTCACTTAAAATATTTATAGAAATTGTATTTACTTTTTAATGCCACCTGACTGGAAAATAATTCTGGGGAGACCACTGTAGCAGATACAGATTCCATTCATTCACATTACCGAACCGGTCTCCCTGTACTCTGTATACGGTTGATTATTCACTGTCGACTCCCTATATTGAGTAAAGGGAGACTATAATGACCAATAGAACCGACCAATCTTACAGATAGTTCTTCATCCACAGTATCAGACAATTTCTTGCCACACGCATAATCCTGTTGGATCTAATGGTATTTTCTGTTATCAGCCGTATAGACGGCCGAACTTCCTAAAGATTGGTTTGTTTTAGAATTATAGAAGTAAAACTTCGAAAACTGAAGTCAATGGGAATTTTTTTTTAAAGGTTCTAATACAGTTAAAGGGCAAACTAAAATTTATAATAAATTTTTCTAGGAAAACGCACTCATTCAAGCTTTAGTTAATTTATTTGTGACATGCTGTCACAAATAAATTTAACTAAAGCTTGAATGAGTGCATTTTCCTAGAAAAATTTATTATAAAGGTATATTACTGCTGGTGGTGAGCAAAATTGGGAAAACAGCACCATCAAACATCGAAAACAAACCAAGGAGTGCGGGGAACAACAAAACAAACTAAAATTTAACCAATTACTGGCCCCATTGTGAAGTTTTAAATAAAATCCTTACCTTACATCTCTGCTCCTTATGGTTCTCCTGTAATGCTTGTCCAAAGTCCAGGAAACTGACGAGTAGGAGGGGTCTTCCTGTCCAAAATTTCTGCCTCTAATCTTGCCTCCAGGAGATAGTGACATGCGCAGGGAAGCTCTCCTTCCCACCCTCTGGATCCCTCCCTGGCTGCCCTTCCAACTAACATTAAAGGCACACTATACTGAAAAAATGACTTTGCCTCATTTTAATCTATAATTGAATACATATAAGTAGCACTTACTTTGATTTGCGTGTGTAGCTGCATGAGTTCCCTAGAAGTCCACTCAATGTTAATTACATTGCAAAGAAATTGAAGGTGACACAGTAAAATTATTTCAAGGCTTATTTGCTAACAGCAGAGCACATGGGAGATTTTCAAAAAAAGAAAGTGTTTTATAATTCCAATGTGATTAACGTAAAACTTGCTTACTTTGCTGCACTTTTTCCTGTATTGTCGCTCAATCCCATCTGGCCTGAAAAAAAAACAAAAATTTTAAATAGATACCATATTAATGTTAATCCCAGACACTTATCACTGTATCCAAGAACATATTTTCTATACAGATGTCTAACACAAAATACACATTACAGACGCCTATTAGGAATAAAAAAATTGTCTTTAATCATGTCCACCCCATTTGTAATTTTTTCTGTAGTGTAGGGCTCCTCCCCCAGCCCCAACCACTATAGTAATTTTTGCAAAATTCCCCCCGATCTATACTCATTACCATCTCTCCTCCACGTTCTGTCCCGGCCCTCTGCTTGCGGGGCTGGAACCAGCAGCCCGCGTCTGTGGGATAAGGCAGACAATCACGGACCGGCTTCTGGCTGTCCATATATATTGTTGCAGTAAGTGTGCTGGGCAGCAGCCAAAGATCCTAGTAAAAGGTCAGAGATAGGTCTGGTCTTTGAGGCAGAGTATCCTTCATTTTTGTGTTTCTGGAGAGCTGCATTATAGGTAATGTCAGGGCCATGCTGAAAGAATGGCTTTTCTCTTTGTAAAAAAAACATCCTTCCCAAATGCTCTAAAGGAGAACAAGCAAGGCAAATTTTCTGCATTTAAAGGAAGGTCCTGTCTGTCGTGCTGCTACGGTGATTGGGGATCACCAATACATCATTCAGTAAGTTGTGGCTTTTTGAATTAAAAAAAAAAAAAACAACAACAGGTTTTTCTCACATTTCCTTCAAGTTACATTCTCCTCTGATTAGGATTTGTTTGAAGCGTTAAAATATTGGCTTCAGCAGTCAAGACCAATCAGATGATAAATGAGTGACAGGATGCCTTGCCTTGCCAAGTTAAAGCATCTTAATTATACCTCTACTGAGACTAATAAGAATTAGCACACACTGTTCACTCAAATGTTTCCTTGTTGCACACAGGAGTACAGGGTCTATAGAAACCTTTGGGAACATTTAAATGCGTAATAAACATCTCTCATATATGGAAGGGGCAAATAGAATAGGGCTAAAAAATGCCAACCTATTAAAGGCTATGTCCACCCCTAATAGATTTTTAATATTCTGCTCCCCCATCCCCCCGCCCCAACCGCATATTTTTTTTTTCAGAAAGCCCCCAAACTCTTACTTACCTCCCCTCGATCCTCCGCCGCACTGCCGGCCCTCTGCTTGCGAGAATGCAAGCAGAGGGGCGGGACCGCAGTCGCGTCTGTGATTGGCTGAGCGGCAGCCAATCACGGACCGGCTGCCGGTCATTCATGCAGCGGAGGAAAGCGGAGAGGTAAGTAAGAGTTTGGGGAGCTTTTAAAAAAAAAAAAACATGCGGTTGGGGCTGGGGGACATGGGGGAGCAGAATATTAAGGGGGTTTAATGCTAGGGGGGAGGGATAGTTAGAACGAGGGAGAGGGAGGGGAAGAAGGGCTGCAGCACGCATGGCAGGAACTCCGGGAGGCCAGGTGCAGGCAGTGTCCTATATGGACCTGCTAGCCTCCTGGTGGGCAGTTTTTGAACTTTGGGGGGGGCTACAGGAGAACCAGATGGAGTTGGGATGTGAGGTAAGGATTAAACTACACTACATGGTGGGGCCAGTAGTGTGGGGGGATTATAGTTTTGGGGTGGGACATGCCCTTTAAAGTGCCAATCACGGACACTGCTGCCAGTCTGGCCCCTTCTACTGCTTCCATGGACTAAAAAGGCACAGAGCATCAGCAGAAGACGCTGAGGGAACAAGGGCTGGTAATTATACTTACATGCCTCACAGAAACATTTACAGGGTTATTCATAAAAGTTCTTATTGTTAAAAATGGTGCTAACTTTGCCCCAACTAATCAGATGTTATCTTTCAAATGTTAATAAGATCTGATTGGTTGGGGCAAAATTAGCACCATTTTAAACGATAAGAACTTTTATTGAATCTCCCTGTTAATCTGTAGAATTCTGTCATCTTTCAAAGATGTATTTAACGTCCCGAATGGTATATTAAGTATAGGGAGATCATTCATTATGATTATTCCCCACTCCCTGTACTACAGTACAAGGGCCGACCGAGACCAAGGGAAATTTTTGGAGCGTAAAGACCATTTCGATGCAGATGCTGCTACACACATTACTGAAAAAGGACAGATCCCATCGGTAAAGATGGATTGGCCCTTATCGTTAGTATGTAAACAGCTTTAGGCCGATGCAACTAAATCAGGGACACATATTTGATTACTTATATCAGATCCCATCACCACAGAAAGCTCAAAGTAATTTAATGTGCTTCCGCCCATAAGGGACTCCGTTTCACCCCCTACAATTCTGCAAGAATCAACTCAAAAACATATTTGAAAAGAAATGCCTAAATAAAGTTATACATACTCAAACTATTCTTTATTAAAAAAATATAATTGTAAACAATGACAATCATACAACAATCTGATTTAATGATACCTGCGTAATACACTGCCTCCTCCTCCTCTGTGTTGCAGAACTTATGAGCATGTTTTGCTGCATCAATAACTCTCGCTCGGTCTCTTGGTCCATGGGAAGTTTTTCCAGCTGACAGTCTAAAACATATAAGAAACAAAATTAAGTGTTTATAAAAAGGTCCATTAAGACCTGCACAACCTTTAGCTATATTCTCATCTAGTCCAACAGAAGATAAAATCTAGTTTTAGCTGCCAATAATAAGATAATTTGAGACACTACAAGCCACGTTTCTTGTTGCAATACAAGAATATGTGATGGGCAGGGTTCATCTGTTCCACTGTATATTTTTCATGATTGTAAGGAGAATAAAGCTGGGTTCACACATGGAATTTATCCCAACTAGTGAACAGTTGGAATGAAGCACTATCGACTTCGGCAAAAGGAACCATGGCAGACAGTTCCTTGACTGAGTTTGCGTCCATAGAGGACCACAGGATTGACCGTGTTTTCCACATGTCCGATCACAGGTTCGTGTGATTCGGACTTCCAAAACGGCAATCAGAAAGTATCCCTAGATCAACCAATCTATATGTATTAATACCAGTAATTCTCAATATTTTTTTTGTTTAGAAACTTATCCAGGTCTTTTTTAAAGCTATTTAATGAACTTGCCATTACCACATCTGCTGGAAGACAGTTCCACTTTTCATCGTTCTCACTGTAAAGAAACCTTTCCTAAACCTGAACATGAAACTTCTTTTCTTCCAACCTTAAAGGATGTCCATGTGTCCTCTGATATGACCTATTAGTGAACAATCACCAAAAAGTTTCATTGTATGGCCCATTTATATTTGTATAAGGTTATCATGTCCCCACGCAAACGTCGCTTCTCCAATGTAAACAGCCCTAACTTGTCTAATCTGCCTGCATATTCAAGACCCTCCATTCCCCTTATTAATTTGTTGCCCTTCTCTGAACTGCTTCCATTTCCAAGATGTCCCTTTTGTATATAGGATTCCAAAACTGCACTATTTACAAATGAGGCCTTACCAGTGCCTTGTAAAGAGGGAGAATAATATATTTCTCTTTTAAATCTATTCCCCTCTTTATACAAGACATATCTTGCTAGCTCTAGGCGTTGCTACCTGGCATTGTTTGCTACAGCTAAAGGTTCGTACAACGTGTGATCGCGGGCCCCGACCCGTGACGCACGTGTCCGAACGTTCGGTTCGGACGATAATTGGACCATGTATGGGCACTTTATTGGCCGAAACAGCCGTTCGGTCGGGGATCATTGCCCGAACGACCGGCCTTTTCGGACCAATCGTGGGTTGGGACCCGTAATCCACGTGTGTACGAGGCTTAAGTCTGTTATCTACAGAATCCCCATATCTTTTTCCATTACAGATGCACTTAACAGAGTTATTTATGGTGTAGGTGGTACAGGGATTATTAAATCCCAAATGCATCACCTTACATTTATCAACATTGAATCTCATCTGCCATCTGCTGCCCATTTTGATAATCTAGGACTGCTTGCAACACTTGCACATCATTTGAAGTTTCCAAAGCTTTGCATAGTTTAGTGTCATCAGCACAGAGACCTTGCTCTCAATGCCCCCTTCTAAGTCATTATAAACAGATTAAACAGAAGTGGCCCCAGTACAGAACCCTGAGGCACTCCGCTTAGAACTTAAGCCCACACAGATGTACTCCATTTACCACCACTCTGTTTGCTATTCAATAACCAATTCTCTAATCAATTAACTTTGTCTAATTGTTTCCGTACCATATCCTCAGTCAGCCAATGTGAATACTCCTCATTTCTTCTCCCTGCATATTACAATCCCTGCTGTAAGAACTAGGATTCTCAATAGTGAAACACCGTGTAAAAAAACATTTTTAGAAGATTAGCCTTTTTGGCATCCTCTAAAACCATCTCAGCCCCATTTTTAATGGTCCCACATCTCAGTCCTCATCTTTTTACTATTATATAACTTAAAAAAACATTTTGGGGTTGGACTTGCTTTGTTCGGCAATCCGTATTTCATGTTCCATTTAGCTAATTTAATTGCTTTCTTGCACTCTAATATTACAGCTTTTATACTCCCTGAAAGCCTGTTCTATTCCCTCTGATTTCAAGATTTTAAAAGCTTTTTTCTTTTTGTCCCATTTCCCTTTTACCTAACATTAAGCCATGCGGAGTGGACCAAATTTTTTTACACTTTTCCCTAAGGGTACAATATAGAAATGTAATAGTTTAATATCCCTTTAAAAGTGGTCCACATCTGCTCAGTATCTTTACCTAGCTGTGTGTGCTGTACTATTTTATAACAAGTTATTTTTTAGGCTGGACATGCCATTTATTAATAGCAATTTAACTAACAAACTACTCCTTTTCTGAAATCATTCCTATTTATAGTATCTTCAGATAATAATTATGTCTTGTATATCTCATGTTATTACATAAAGAAACTCTATGTTTTAACCTATAGTTGTAAAATCTCCAAATAAGGTTTACCGTAAGTTGAATCCATGTCCCAGTCTAGTTACTGTTCTTTCTCCCGATGATATTGATTTCTTATATAAGCAAGATATGATTTCTAAACAGAATTGTAAAAACCCTACATCGCTGTTGCAAGCTTTAGTTGTCAAATTAATTAATGAAAATTCCAGCAGAAAGAAACACACCTGTGGATGAAAAATATTGTTGTCTTACAGTGATATAATAGTTCTAGCAATTAACAGCTAACTCTGCATTCAACCAAATGTGAAAAGCATCCTCTTCTTATCGCATCCCCTCGGAGTCTGCACACAAATTAAATCATTACCACAGCCCAGCAAGAAGTGGTTTTCTAACCACACCGTGGAATCTAAATCCAATTATATCCAATGCAGCTGCCCCAGAGCCAAGATAATGTTCAGAAGACTTAATTTGCTGTGAAATACAACTGATTTGCTGCGTCATAAGTGAAATAGGTTTATAAAGACAGTGGTAATGTGTGGCAAGGCAAAGTAATAATAGTGGAAAAGTTGTTTTTTTTAAGAAAAAAGTAGATAGAATCGTTATATTAATCTATAAAAAACCATACAACTAGCAGTAATTTAGAGGTAAAGTTGCAGCTCAGAGCAATGTTTTGTCATGAGCTGTTTCTCCAGCTGGTTGCTTACAATTTATTATCCAATAAGTGTTTTTTCCATTAGTCAACTATGTTAAGCACAGTAAGCCTGTAAGTAGCAGTGTGAAGGTAAAATACAAAAGGTAAAATCAAACCGTCCTCTAGGGAATGCAGAGTGCCGCAGGAGTGAAGGTCTGTAAGTAGATTTCTTTTTTTTAGCAATCTGACATGGCGGTTGGGAGCAGGGGTAACCTACACTACTAAAGGGCATCTATACTGAAAAATAGGTTATTTTAATTGACCATAACTGGAAACTAAATTCTTCTATATTTTTTTGTTGATCTGTCCCCTATTTCTTTATCTCCAATATAAACTTCTTATATTTCAGCTGTCAATCAAGCTCCTTGCTCACAAAAACTATTCTTCTGTGAGTTAGTTTTGCTGTAGCTGGAATGGTACAGATTTGACAGTTGGAATGCTGTAAGCAGCTGGTGACAGTTGGTTTGTGGGAAAAAAAAAAAGTCGGTCAGATGGAAATGGGAGTGGTTAAAAGGGGAGGGGTCACGACCCTCCCCTCACTGTCAAATTGGAAGATAGCTATAAACACAACTCCCCTTTCAAGAAACTGATCTATACCCACCGGGGCTGTCCTATCAAATATGACAAAATATGGTCCAGATGGGAAACCTCCTCCCACACATGTAATGAGTAAATGTTTAAATAACATAACTAGCTATAAAAGATGACAGTTTGGAGTCTCTCTCTTAGGATCACTAAGCAGAATGGAAAGGTCATCACAAGGCAAAATGGGTTTTCTTTTTATGTTTTTATTAGTATGGTGTTTATTAACACTTGCAACTCGGAGGTAGGCAACCGGACTCGTAATGGATAAATTAAAGTCAAAACTTTATTCAACTATTAAACCCACATACTGCTGGGTCCAGAAGATCCTGACCAGAGCACACACCACCCGAACCCCGCCCTACGTGTTTCGTGGACAACCTCCACTCCTCAGGGCTCAAGGGGTGCATCCCTCCAGGTACTATATATACAGGCTATCCAATAAAAAACATGACGATCCCAACTGTACACTACTTACTTATATAACACCTAGTACACCATAATATGTATAACTGGAATGGTGTCATTGTTTTGACAGTTGGAATGCTGTGTGCAGGCTTGACAGTTGGTTTGTGGGGGAAAAGTCAGGTCGGATGGAAGTGAAAGTGGTTAAAAGAGGGAGGGGGGGGGATACTGCTCCTAAACAAAATGCGTGCTGGATTGAAGGCATCCAGTTATACATATTATGGTGTACTCAGGTGTTATAAGTAAGTAGTGTACAGTTGGGATCGTCAGTGTTTTTTATTGGACTAGCCTGTATATATAGTACCTGGAGGGATGCACCCCTTGAGCCCCTGAGGAAGTGGAGGTTGCTCCACGAAACACGTAGGGCGGGGTTCGGGTGTGTGTGCTCCTGGTCAGGATCTTCTGGACCCAGCAGTATGTGGTTTTAATAGTTGAATAAAGTTTTGACTTTTATATTATCCATTACGAGTCCGGTTGCCTACCTCCGAGTTGCAAGTGTTAATAAACACCAATACTAATAAAAACATAAAAAGAAAACCCATTTTGCCTTGTGATGCACCTTTCCATTCTGCTTAGTGATCCTAAGAGAGAGACTCCAAACTGTCATCTTTTATAGCTAGTTATGTTATTTAAACATTTACTCATTACATGTGTGGGAGGAGGTTTCCCATCTGGACCATATTTTGTCATATTTGATAGGACAGCCCCGGTGGGTATAGATCAGTTTCTTGAAAGGGAGAGTTGTGTTTATAGCTATCTTCCAATTTGACAGTGAGGGGAGGGTCGGCTGAACCCCCTGAACCCCCTCCCTCTTTTAACCACTCCCATTTCCATCTGACCTGACTTTTTTTTTTTCCCACAAACCAACTGTCAAGCCTGCTTACAGCATTCCAACTGTCAAATCTGTTACCATTCCAGCTACAGCAAAACTACTCACAGAAGAATAGTTTTTGTGAGCAAGGAGCTTGATGACAGCTGAAATATAAGAAGTTTTATATTGGATATCTAAAGAATAGGGGACAGATCAACAAAAAAATATAGAAGAATTTAGTTTCCAGTTATGGTCAATTTAAAATAACCTATTTTTCAGTATAGATGCCCTTTAGTAGTGTATGTTTCCCCTCTGCTCCCAACCGCCATGTCAAATTGCTAAAAAAAAGAAATCTACTTACAGACCTTCACTCCTGCGGCACTCTGCATTCCCTAGAGGACGGTTTGATTTTACCTTCTTGTATTTTACCTTCACACTGCTACTTACAGGCTTACTGTGCTCTAACATAGTTGACTAATGGAAAAACACCTTATTGGATAATAAAATTGTAATGCAACACCAGCTGGAGAAACAGCTCATGACAAAACATTGCTCTGAGCTGCAACTTTACCTCTAAATTACTGCTAGTTGTATGGTTTTATAGATTAATATAACGATTCTATCTTACTTTTTTCTTAAAAAAAACAACTTTTCCCACTATTATTACTTTGCCTTGCCACACATTACCACTGTCTTTATAAACCTATTTCACTTATGACGCAGCAAATTCAGTTGTATTTCACAGCAAAATTAAGTCTTCTGAACTTATCTTGGCTCTGGGGCAGCTGCATTGGATATAATTGGATTTAGATTCCACGGTGTGGTTAGAAAACCACTTCTTGCTGGGCTGTGGTAATGATTTAATTTGTGTGCAGACTCCGAGGGGATGCGATAAGAAGAGGATGCTTTTCACATTTGGTTGAATGCAGAGTCTAGCTGTTAATTGCTAGAACTATTATATCACTGTTAAGACAACAAATATTTTCATCCACAGGTGTGTTTCTTTCCTGCTGGAATTTTCATTAATTAATTTGACAACTAAAGCTTGCAACAGCGATGTAGGGTTTTTACAATTCTGTTTAAGAAATCAATATCTTGCTTATATAAGAAATCAATATCATCGGAGAAAGAACAGTAACTAGACCCTTTGGGACATGGATTCAACTTACGGTAAACCTTATTTGGGATATTTTACAACTATAGGTTAAACCATAGAGTTTCTTTATGTATATAACATGAGATATACAAGACAATAATTTATTATCTGGAAGATACTATAAATAGGAATGATTTCAGAAAAGGATGTAGTTAAGTTAAATTGCTATTAATAAATGGCATGTCCAGCCTAAAAATAACTTGTTATAAATATGTACAGCACACACAGCTAGGTAAAGATACTGAGCAGATGTGGACCACTTTTAAAGGGATATTAAACTATTACATTTCTATATTTGTACCTTTAGGAACAAGTGTAAAAAATTAGGTCCACTCCTGCATGGCTTAATGTTCAGGTAAAAGGAAATGGGACAAAAAGAAAAAGGCTTTAAAATCTTGAAATCAGAGGGAATAGAACAGGCTTTCAGGGAGTATAAAAGCTGTAATTAGAGTGCAAGAAAGCAATTAAATTAGCTAAAATGGAACATGAAATACGGATTGCCGAACAAAGCAAGTCCAACCCCAAAATGTTTTTTAAGTATATAAATAGTAAAAAGATGAGGACTGAGAATGTGGGACCATTAAATAATGGGGCTGAGATGGTTTTAGAGGATGCCAAAAAGGCTAATCTTCTAAACCGTTTTTTTACACTGGTTTTCACTATTGAGAATCCTAGTTCTTACAGCAGGGATTGTAATATGCAGGGGAGAAATGAGGAGTATTCACATTGGCTGACTGAGGATATGGTACGGAAACAATTAGACAAAGTTAATTGATTAGAGAATTGGTTATTGAATAGCAAACAGAGTGGTGGTAAATGGAGCTACATCTGTGTGGGCTAAAGTTCTAAGCGGAGTTCCTCAGGGTTCTGTACTGGGGCCACTTCTGTTTAATCTGTTTATAAATGACTTAGAAGGGGGCATTGAGAGCAAGGTCTCTGTTTGCTGATGACACTAAACTATGCAAAGCTTTGGAAACTTCAAATGATGTGCAAGTGTTGCAAGCAGTCCTAGATTATCAAAATGGGCAGCAGAATGGCAGATGAGATTCAATGTTGATAAATGTAAGGTGATGCATTTGGGATTTAATAATCCCTGTACCACCTACACCATAAATAACTCTGTTAAGTGCATCTGTAATGGAAAAAGATATGGGGATTCTGGTAGATAACAGACTTAAGCCTCGTACACACGTGCGATTACGGGTCCCAACCCACGATGGGTCCGAAAAGGCACCGAACGGCTGTTTCGGCCAATAAAGTGCCCATACATGGTCCAATTATCGTCCGAACCGAACGTTCGGACACGTGCGTCACGGGTCGGGACCCGCGATCACACGTGTGTACGAACCTTTAGCTGTAGCAAACAATGCCAGGTAGCAACGCCTAGAGCTAGCAAGATATTGTCTTGTATAAAGAGGGGAATAGATTCAAAAGAGAAATATATTATTCTCCCTCTTTACAAGGCACTGGTAAGGCCTCATTTGTAATATGAAGTGCAGTTTTGGAATCCTATATACAAAAGGGACATCTTGGAAATGGAAGCAGTTCAGAGAAGGGCAACTAAATTAATAAGGGGAATGGTCTTGAATATGCAGGCAATAGACAAGTTAGGCTGTTTACATTGGATTTGCGTGGGGACATGATAACCTTATACAAATATATTAATGGGCCATACAATGAACTTTTTGGTGCATTGTTCACTAATAGGTCATATCAGAGGACACATGGACATCCTTTAAGGTTGGAAGAAAAGAAGTTTCATGTTCAGGTTTAGGAAAGGTTTCTTTACAGTGAGAACGATGAAAATGTGGAACTGTCTTCCAGCAGATGTGGTAATGGCAAGTTCATTAAATAGCTTTAAAAAAGACCTGGATAAGTTTCTAAAACTAAAAAATATTGAGAATTACTGGTATTAATACATATAGATCTGGTTGATCTAGGGATACTTTCTGATTGCCGTTTTGGACGTCCGAATCACACGAACATGTGATCGGACATGCTGGAAAACCACGGTCAATCCTGTGGTCCTCTATGGACTGCAAGCTCAGTCAAGTGAACTGTCTGCCATGGTTCCTTTTGCCGAGATCGATAGTGCTTCATTCCAACTGTTCACTAGTTGGGATAAATTCCATTGTGTGAACCCAGCTTTATTCTCCTTTCACAATCATGAAAAATATACAGTGGAACAGATGACACCCTGCCCATCACATATTTCTTGTATTGCAACAAGAAACGTGGCTTGTAGTGTCTCAAATTATCTTATTATTTTGGCAGCTAAAACTAGATTTTATCTTCTGTTGGACTAGATGAGAATATAGCTAAAGGTTGTGCAGTGTCTTAATGGACCTTTTTATAAACACTTTATTTTGTTTCTTATATGTTTTAGACTGTCAGCTGGAAAAACTTCCCATGAGACCAAGAGACAGAGCGAGAGTTATTGATGCAGCAAAACATGCTCATAAGTTCTGCAACACAGAGGAGGAGGAGGCAGTGTATCTACGCAGGTATCATTAAATCAGATTTGTTGTATGATTGTCATTGTTTACAATTATTATTTTTTTAATAAAGAATAGTTTGCAGTATGTATAACTTTATTTAGGCATTTTCTTTTCAAATATGTTTTTGAGTTGATTCTTGCAGAATTGTAGGGGGTGAAACGGAGTCCCTTATGGGCGGAAGCACATTAAATTACTTTGAGCTTTCTGTGGTGATGGGATCCTTGATATAAGTAATCAAATCATGTGCTCCCTGATTCAGTTGCATCGGCCTAAAGCTGTTTACATACTAACGATAAGGGCCAATTCCATCTTTACCGATGGGATCTGTCCTTTTTCAGTAATGTGTGTAGCAGCATCTGCATCAGAAATGGTCTTTACGCTCCAAAAATTTCCCTTGGTCTCGGTCGGCTCCTTGTACTGTAGTACAGGGAGTGGGGAATAATCATAATGAATGATGATCTCCCTATACTTAATATACCATTCGGGACTGTAAATACATCTTTGAAAGATGACAGAATTCTACAGATTAACAGGGAGATTCAATAAAAGTTCTTATCGTTTAAAATGGTGCTAATTTTGCCCCAACCAATCAGATCTTATTTAACATTTGAAAGCTAACATCTGATTAGTTGGGGCAAAGTTAGCACCATTTTTAACAATAAGAACTTTTATTGAATAACCCTGTAAATGTTTCTGTGAGGCATGTAAGTATAATTACCAGCCCTTGTTCCCTCAGCTGTCTTCTGCTGATGCTCTGTGCCTTTTTAGTCCATGGAAGCAGTAGAAGGGGCCAGACTGGCAGCAGTGTCCGTGATTGGCACTTTAAAGGGCATATTTCCACCCCCAAAACTATAATCCCCCCCAACTACTGGCCCCAACCATGTAGTGTAGTTTAATCCTTACCTCACATCCCAACTCCATCTGGTTCTCCTGTAGCCCCCCCCCAAGTTCCAAAAACTGCCCACCAGGAGGCTAGCAGGTCCATATAGGACACTGCCTGCTACCTGGCCTCCCGGAGATTCCTGCCATGCGTGCTGGCCCCTTCTCCCCCCTCCTCTCCCTCCCGTTCTACTCCCTCCCCAGCATTAAACCCCCTTAATATTCTGCTCCCCCATGTCCCCCAGCCCCAAACCGCATGTTTTTTTTTTTTAAAAGCTCCCCAACCTCTTCTTACCTCTCCGCTTTCCTCCGCTGCACTGAATGACCGGCAGCCGCGTCCGTGATTGGCTGCCGCTCAGCCAATCACAGACGCGACTGCGGTCCCGCCCCTCTGCTTGCATTCTCGCAGCAGAGGGCCGGCAGTGCGGCGGAGGATCGAGGGGAGGTAAGTAAGAGTTTGGGGGCTTCTGAAAAAAAAAATATGCGGTTGGGGCTGGGGGACATGGGGGAGCAGAATATTAAAAATCTATTTAGGGGTGGACATAGCCTTTAATAGTTTGCATTTTTTAGCCCTATTCCCTATTTGCCCCCCCTTCCCATATATGAGAGATGTTTATTACGCATTTAAATGTTCCCAAAGGTTTCTATAGACCCTGTACTCCTGTTGTGCAACAAGGAAACATTTGAGTGAACAGTGTGCTAATTCTTATTAGTCTCAGTAGAGGTATAATTAAGATGCTTTAACTTGGCAAGGCAAGGCATCCTGTCACTCATTTATCATCTGATTGGTCTTGACTGCTGAAGCCAATATTTTTAACGCTTCAAACAAATCCTAATCAGCAGGAGAATGTAACTTGAAGGAAATTGTGAGAAAAACCTGTTTGTTTGTTTTTTTTTTTTTTTAATTCAAAAGCCACAACTTACTGAATGATGTATTGGTGATCCCCAATCACCGTAGCAGCACGACAGACAGGACCTTCCTTTAAAATGCAGAAAATTTGCCTTGCTTGTTCTCCTTTAGAGCATTTGGGAAGGATGTTTTTTTTTACAAAGAGAAAAGCCATTCTTTCCAGCATGGCCCTGACATTTACCTATAATGCAGCCTCTCCAGAAACAAAAAATGAAGGAATCCTCTGCCTCAAAGACCAGACCCTATCTCTGACCTTTTACTAGGATCTTTGGCTGCCTGCCAGCACACTTACTGCAACAATATATATGGACAGCCAGAAGCCGCGTCCGTGATTGTCTGCCTCTTAGCCAATCACAGACGCGGCTGCTGGTCCAGCACCCTGCAAGCAGAGGGCCGGGACAGAACGTCGGAGGAGAGAGGTAATGTAAGTATAGATCGGGGGAATTTCTGCAAAAATTACTATAGTGGTTGGGGCTGGGGGAGGAGCCCTACACTACAGAAAAAAATTACAAATGGGGTGGACATGCACTTTAAAGACAATTTTTTTTATTCCTAATAGGCTGTCTGTAATGTGTATTTTGTGTTAGACATCTATATAGAAAATATGTTCTTGGATACAGTGATAAGTGTCTGGGATTCAACATTAATATGGTTATCTATTTAAAATTTTTGTTTTTTCTTTTCAGGCCAGATGGGATTGAGCGACAATACAGGAAAAAATGCAGCAAGTAAGCAAGTTTTACGTAAATCACATCTGGAATTAATAAAACACTTTCTTTTTTTGAAAATCTCCCATGTGCTCTGCTGTACCGTTGGTAGGTTAGCAAATAAGCCTTGAAATAATTTTACTGTGTCACCTTCAATTTCTTTTGCAATGTAATTAACATTGAGTGGACTTCTAGGAAACTGGTAACTAGCAGAAGCTGCGTTTGAAGTTTTCCTTATTATTTACCGGTGGAGGATTTACCCATGAGCAATCACTAAACATACTGTTAGAATGTTTGTTTTACCTTTGAAAGGGGAACTTTATCCTAACTGAGCTGTCATGAAATGTCCAGTTAATTATAAATTATTGTAAGTCTATTTATTATATGTTATTCTTAAATGAAAATAAAATTTGTCTGACATATTGCTTAAATCACCGATGGGTACAACAATTTGCCTAGTACCTTGCTGCAGTTGTTGGCTGATGTTTTTAATTCTTATATTAAATGTTTTCAGCTATCCAACATGGTGGATCAACAAACGACGCCCAAGCGAGCGCATGACTCATGGCCGTTGTATCTTGCGCTCGGGGGTCGTGCTTCGTCCGTCCTATTGAATGCATGTATGGACTCTTAGGCCCTTTGCCTTATTCCATATTCATACTTAATCTGAAAACTGGGAACAAGAATTATAATGTACTGATATATAAACAAAAACCTGTGCTGTAAAAGATTTTTGTCTTGACATGGGAACAGTGCTTGTAAGAAAAACTTATAAATGCCCCAACGATCTAAGAAGATTACTAAATAGAATTAGAAGTAAGAGTATTGAAGTTTTTATCTCCTCATTCAATAGGCTTTTGCCCTATGTATATATTAATTTTATCTTTCATTTAGTTTTTCCTCAACATGTCACACGGGACATTTTGATTGGCACGACTTTTAAAAGAAAAGTTCACAGCAACTAAATTAACCAAGAAGAAATCCTGTGTGACATTAGCCTTTTGTTCCATAGGAAACTGTGAAGGCATAACGTTTTTATTGAATAAGTGGGTGCTGACATGTAAATCAATGTAAAAGCTAAACTTGAATATCACTATTTCAATAAAATGATTATTATCCCTTTATATTACACTGTAAGGGGGCATTATCCCTTATATATTACACTGTAAGGGGCGCATTTCCCTTATATATTACACTGTAAAGGGCGCATTATCCTTATATATTACACTGTAAGGGGCGCATTATCCCATATATTTAACGTAAGGGGGCATTATCCCTTAATATTACACTGTAAGGGGCGCATTATCCTATATATTACACTGTAAGGGGCGCATTATCCCTCATATATTACACTGTAAGGGGCGCATTATCCCTCATATATTACACTGTAAGGGGCGCATTATCCCTTATATATTACACTGTAAGGGGCATATTATCTATACTAATAAAAGGCAAAGCTCTCACTCACTCACTCACTCATCACAATTCTCCAACTTGCCGTGGAGGCAGACGGCTTAAATTTGGCAGGCTCATTCATTGCACCTTACTTACAAAGTTAAGCATGTTTCGTTTCGAAAAGGCAAAGCCTCACTCACTCACTCATCACTAATTCTCCAACTTGCTCACTATCACTAATTCTCCAACTGCCTCACTCATCACTAATTCTTTAACTTGCCATGGAGGCAGATGGCTTAAATTTGGCAGGCTCATCAAGCACCTTACTTACAAAAGTTAAGCAGGTTTCATTTCGAAAGGCAAAGCCTCACTCACTCAATCATCACTAATCTTCAAACTTGCCTCACTCATCACTAATTCTCCAACTTGCCTGGTATGCAGACGGCTTAATTTGGCAGGCTATTCATTGCACCTTACTTACAAAAGTTAAGCAGGTTTCGTTTCGAAAAGGCAAAGCCTCACTCACTCACTCATCTCATCACTAATTCTCCAACTTGCCTCACTCATCACTATCTCCAACTTGCTGTGGAGGCAGACGGCTTAAATTGGCAGGCTCATTCATTGCACCTTACTTACAAAAGTTAAGCAGGTTTCGTTTCGGTACTAATACAAGCAAAGCTCTACTCACTCACTCATCACTAATTCTCAACTGTCGTGGAGGCAGATGGCTTAAATTTTGCAGGCTCATTCATTGCACCTTACTTACAAAAGTTAAGCAGTTTCGTTTCGATACTAATACAAGGCAAAGCTTCACTCACTCACTCACTCATCACTAATTCTCCAACTTGCCGTGGAGGCAGATGGCTTAAATTTGGCAGGCTCATCATTGCACCGTACTTACAAAGTTAAGCGGTTTTTTCGAAATTCCACCTGTAAAGGTGAGTATCTGACATTGCACTGTAACGGAGTATCTGACACTTGCACAGACTGGTTGTGTCCGATTTCAACCAAATTGGTATGCATATACTCCTTTACCAGTAAAAGGTTAACAAAATATTTTTTAGGGTGGGGGGTGAATAGGGGGGAATAGAATTTTGAATCCTGCAGACTAAGGCTGGACCGATTTTTACCAAAAATTCAGGGTGTGGCGGGGACTGGCTGAGTTGTAAGGGGAAGGGTTTGGAGGGTGGACAGAGAGGAATAGTGGGGGGTATTAGGGGTGGACAGGGAGGGGTGGTGGAGGTTATTTTCACCAAAATTTCGTCGTAGTTGAATAAAAAATATATTAAATTAAAGTTATGAGTGTTGCATTATCGTAAAGCTTATTGAATTGTCTTCTTTAATATATCAAGTGCCAGTAGTGATTACAGCAATCTTGATACATTATTGCTTCTTACTAAAAACGTTATTTCAATACATCTCCGCTGTGGAAGCGCGGGATTTTGCTAGGTCCCTTATATATTACACTGTAAGGGGCGTATTATCCCTTATATATTACACTGTAAGGTGTATTATCCCTTATATATTACACTGTAACGGGCGTATATCCCTTATATATTACACTGTAACGGGGTATATCCCTATATATACACTGTAACGGGTGATTATCCCTTATATATTACACTGAAGGGCGTAATCCCCTATATATTACTCTGTAAGGGGTATATTACCCCTTATATATTACATGTAAGGGGTGCATTATCCCTTATAATTACACTGTAAGGGTGCATTATCCCCTACCTATTACGCATTAATCTGGGCAAGCAGAGCCCATCCTTTGTTCTGCTACCCTCTGTTCAGTGCTGAAGGGAGGGCATAACTTCCACTTTACCCTTCAAGGAAAAATAAAGGCAGGGAAGGAATGTAGGTTTTTGTGAGTTAAGTCGGTGGACATGCTAGATATTCGCATCTATTACATATATATTACATAACAGGGGACGTCTAAGGTTTTGCTGCCTGAGGCAAACTTTTGAATGTGAAGGTTCATCCTCATAAAAGGAATGAGGCCCACCCTTCTGGTCTCAGCGCCCCCTATATTATAAGAAAACATGCTCGGGCAGGTGCGGCAACTGAAATGACAAGTAAGGATATCCTGAACCCACAGCCTGGTTGTTCGTCTTTGTGTGGTGGGCAATAATTACCTTCTGAGGATATGTCTTGTAATTTTAATGTATAACTCGAGGATAAGCTGACTCGAGTAAAGCGAGCGGTACCTATTTTTGGCCCCAAAATCAGAAAAACCTGATTGACTCGAGTATAAGCCAAGTCAGAAATTATGACCATTACTGCCTTCTGATTCTGTATGGTTTGAGGCTTTAGTTGTCCTTTGAATGGACAGCAGAATTCCCAACAGTAGTCCCTACAGTAATAGCCATACTGGATTTGGCTATTACTGTATGGGAATTCTGCTGTCCATTTAAAGGCAACTAAAGCCTCAAAACAATACAGAATCAGAAGGCAATTTTTAACAACATATACTATCCTGATTCTATTTTTTTAAGGCATTAGTTGCCCTTTAAAATGTACAGAAATCCCATACTGTAACCCTAATACCTTCCACTGTAGATGTTTGGAAACTACAACTCCCCACATGCTTTAGTTGCTGGGAATTGTAGTTTCCAAACATCTATAGTTGAAAGGTATTGGGGGTTACTGTATGGCATACGTCCCCCACCTTAGAGCCCCCCCCCTCCCAGTTCAGTGTTCACTTACCTAGCCAGTCTTGGATCTTCCTTGGATCTTCGCTCTGTGCTCCGTTAGAGCAGGTGAGGGATATTTCCACTGGCAGGAAGGGACAATACTGGCTCTGCAGGTCTCCGCAGAGATCCAGCAAGGAACGCCACGATGCCAACAGGACAACCCACACCGCTGCCATGGTCCCAACTCTCACCTCTCTGTCGGCTGCCTCTCGTCTGCTGCATCTCACTACCTGACGTCATTACTCGGCGCCGAGTAGTGACATTAGCGGGAGATGCGAAGCGACCAGCAGCAGACAGAGAGGTGAGTTTGCGGAGGACTCAAGTTTAAGCCGAGGGAACGATTTCCAGGCTTTTTTTGAAGCCTGAAAACCTGGCTTATACTCGAGCATATACGGTTATACGTCCGGCGCCTGGACTAGATCTGCGTTGGCCACTATTGCCTTCTGATTCAGTATTGTTTTTAGGCTTTAGTTGCCCTTTAAATGAAGGCAGAATTCCATACAGTAATAGTACTGGATAGGCTATTACTGTATGATAGTTTGCTGTCCATTTAAAAGACATGACCCAGGTAGGCATAACGCTAATATACTTACCACATTCAACTTTACCATCAATTACCTAATAATAAAGACACAAACCACCTTTTGGATCAAAACATGTCAGTTTTATTTAATCAGAAAAATACATATTATTAAGCATTTCATAAACATGTATAACCATACCCATGAGAAAAAACACCCAGGCCATCAGCCGCAGTTTCCTAGCTGATGATCACCATAAATGCCCGCTACCCCACTTTGGATTATGCCCACATTCAGATGTGGGCATCCTTCAGCTAACTGCAATCCTTCAGATGTGGGCATCCTTCAGCTAACTGCAATCCTTCAGATGTGGGCATCCTTCAGCTAACTGCAATCCTTCAGATGTGGGCATCCTTCAGCTAACTCCCAAATTAGTAACTTAGTTTAGAAATACAGCAGCCGCTCGCTCACTCCCTGTACTGGCCCGCTGGCTGATGTCACCACTCGCGCCGGGCAGTGACGTCGCCGGCGCGTCAGTACAAGGAGTGAGTGAGTGGCTGTTGGATTTGTAAAGTAAGTTCCTGACTCGAGTATAAACCGAGGTCAAGTTTTCAGGCTGATTTTACAGCCTGAAAACCTCGGATATTACTCAAGTATATAAAGCATTATCTCTTCTGTAAGCTGTTACATAGTTCTATGGTATTGGAGTTTGAATGAAGTCATACGTCCATCTAATGTCTGTCTAACAGTTACATAGTAACTGCAGTTTGAAATTTGGCATGCGGTTGACTTTCTCAATTCTTTTTGATGGTTGAATTCTGATGCCAAAACATGGTATTTCCTCTCTCATTTCTTTGACTTTGATGCTTTGTAGGGTTGTAGCTCTGGACCATCCACGGGATATCATTATAATACTTAGCAAACAGTGAACATACACATGGCAGTAATAAACCTAAAAATACTGACTCGGTTAAAATACTTCTAGAAAAATTAGGCAGAAATGCCATTAGCCACTCTTTTGAGACTTCATGTCCGTAAGTCCATCCATATAAAACTGTCAAAATAGAAATCCAAGTGATAATATCAAATCCAATGTCCATATGGTAAACAAGAGCTTCTTTTTTCCTTCTTCCTTTCTCTTTCCAAGTCCACCGTCTTTAGTTATTATATTCTGTCTTTATTTGTGGAGATGAGATACTTTTGGTGTCTTGTCTTGTGTTTATAGTCATTTTGTGGTTGATCCACAGAATGGTTTGGGATCATCATAAACAATCTAGAAACACATTTAGGACCTACAAGGGTCAGAATGGTGATAAGACCAAATATGACAAGTCTCTCGATCAATGCTTCTTCTCCTTTTCACATTATAATACATTAAATCACAAGCTATAGTGTTCAATATAGTAAGAATGTGGATGGCAAGTCTCTCAGATCTTGTGAATTCACCAGGTATATTGCGTGCAAAGGGAATCAAAAAAACATTACAGAAGTAGAATTTGTATGACGATGTTATTTGGATAAGTCCATTTTTTTCAATCTGTTTTCCGTATTAATTGGGACAAACTTCCCTTTTGTGAAGTTATCTCCTAGCCAACATCGGCACATTATATACCATGATCGACTGGTCTGTAAGTCCTTAATCTGAACTCTGCTCAGATACCAACTTGGAGAATCCTTAGTAGCGTTATGCCATATCTCAATGTAGCAAGGTCTCCTAAGGCACGGTTGGTCTTGATCATAAATGTGTCACATCCTCTTCTTTGAAAAATTTGACGTTCATGGCAATGTAAATGATGTCGATCGCTACAGCCGTTTTTACCGAAGATTTTAAATAAACTCTTCCTGTTGTACCAGATCCCCAACGACTTCCAGTGAAAAATGTAACCAAGTAGCTTTTGGATTCAGACAGATCATCATCTGGTAAAATGATTACATTGCGACTATTCTTCTTCCTTATCCTGTTTGTATACCAGGATACTTAATATCCCATACAGAAACGAACACCCCGATTACTGTAAAAGGGTGACCACGTTTTGCTGTAATGATTCCAGGTCAATCTTGGTTAAATCAATTGGATTTGGAAGAAGAAACACTAAGTGTTTACTTTCAGGAAATATAAATATTTTCTTATAGAGTAATTTCAATAGTCATTGTTCTCTGTAGCGTTGGGGTAAAGTCCATTGTCCTGTGTGGAGTAAAATGTCAAAATTAAGAGAAACCTTAACTGTAGTCTGAAACAAAGTAATGAATTGAGTCGTTACTTGATGTTCCTGGATACGTAGTTCACTTCTACCCATTCACCTGGCTGATGAGATAATTTGATGAAAATGTGTTATTGGGGGTGAAAACATTTCCCAATGGCTTCACACAGGTATTGTTGAGCGTTGTCAACATAAAGTTTCAAAATTAAGAGAAACCTTAACTGTAGTCTGAAACAAAGTATGAATTGATCGTTACTTGATGTTCCTGGATACCTGTAGTTCACTTCACCCATTCACCTGGCTGATAAGGTAATTTGAAAAATGTGTTATTGGGGGTGACAACATTTCCCAATGGCTTCACACAGGTATTGTGAGCGTTGTCAACATAAAAGTTTCAAAATTAAGAGAAACCTTAACGTGTCTGAAACAAAGTATGATGAATTGATCGTTACTTGATGTTCCTGGATACCGTAGTTCACTTCTACCCATTCACCTGGCTGATGAGATAATTTGAAAAAAGTGTTATTGGGGGTGAAAACATTTCCCAATGGCTTCACACAGGTATTGTGAGCGTTGTCAACATAAAAGTTTCAAAATTAAGAGAAACCTTAACTGTAGTCTGAAACAAAGTATGAATTGATCGTTACTTGATGTTCCTGGATACCTGTAGTTCACTTCTACCCATTCACTGGCTGATAAGGTAATTTGAAAATGTGTTATTGGGGTGTGAAAACATTTCCCAAGGCTTCACACAGGTATTGTTGAGCGTTGTCAACATAAAAGTTTCAAAATTAAGAGAAACCTTAACTGTAGTCTGAAACAAAGTAATGAATTGATCGTTACTTGATGTCCTGGATACCTGTAGTTCACTTCTACCCATTCACCTGGCTGATAAGATAATTTGAAAAATGTGTTTATGGTTGGGTGACAACATTTCCCAATGGCTTCACACAGGTATTGTTGAGCGTTGTCAACATAAAAGTTTCAAAATAAGAGAAACCTTAACTGGAGTCTGAAACAAGTAATGAATTGATCGTTACTTGATGTTCCTGGATACCTGTAGTTCACTTCTACCCATTCACCTGGCTGATAGATAATTTGAAAAATGTGTTATTGGGGGTTGAAAACATTTCCCAGACTTCACACAGGTATTGTTGGCATTGTACACATTAAAGTTGTGTGATAAAATGATATAATGTCATGAACAAGCATGACAGGAGAGCAGAAAAACACACCTCCTCCTCTCCCAACTATCCATGGTCAAATGATTTTTTTGTGTCACATCTTATAAAGTATCAGGTGATTCTGATGATGTCACAGATGTCACATGACAAATGGTAGGTGACACAACTGGTACATAATTTTGAAATTGGTTACCATAGCAACCATTAACATGGAGTTCTCTCAGTAACTACAGTAGTGTGTTGCATACCAGTAACCATATTCCCAGCATCCAGGGTCTTGGGGTGTGTGAATAGGATAATCAATTATAGAAAATACAGTAACAGTAAAAAAAACAAAATAAAAAATAATTTGCTCATTTAAATTAGTACATTTTTGCCCAGTGATGCACAGAAGATCCTGTATGTAAGGAACATAAACCTGCCATGGTTCATTCGTAGTGCGCGGATCCTCAAACTACGGCTTTCCAGATATTTGAAAACTTTAACTCCCAGCATTGCTCAACTACAGGGGGAAGCCTAGGAATGCTGGGAGTTGTAGTTTTCAAACATCTGGAGAGCCGTAGTTTGTGTACCCCTGCGCTAGTGGGGTTGTGGAATTGTCCGTGTTCCATGAATAAATTGTCTTTAACAGTGAAAATTTACACGCCAAGAGAGAGAGGGAACAACAGCCACAGCCAGCATGGAATCATGGGAAATAGATCTTTTCAAACTAACTTGCTTGGTTTCTATAAAGAGGTGAGCAAGATTAGATTCTGAGGTCTGTCGGCCCTTGAAATAAAAATTTGTACATGGATAGAGAACTGGCTGTTAGATCAGTACAGAAATGGTTGTCAATGGAGCTACATGTATGTGATGTGTACACTATAAGGGGTGTATTACACTTATATATTACACGAGGGCGTATTATCCCTAATTATTACACTGTAAGGAGCGTTTTATCCCTTATATATTACACTGTAAGGGGTGCATTATCCCTTATATATTACACTGTAAGGGGGCATTATCCCTTATATATTACACTGTAAGGGGTGATTATCCCTTAATATACACTGTAAGGGGTGCATTATCCCTTATATATACACTGTAAGGGGTGCATTATCCCTTATATATTACACTGTAAGGGGTGCATTTCCCTTATATATGACACTGTAAGGGGCGTATTATCCCTTATATATTACACTGTAAGGGGTGTATTATCCCTTATATATGACACTGTAAGGGGCGTATTATCCCTTATATATTACACGTAAGGGGCGTGTTATCCCTTATATATTACACTGTAAGGGTGTTATATCCCTTATATTACACTATAAGGGTGTGTATTTCCCTTATAAATACACTGTAACAGGCATTATCCCTTATATATACACTGTAACGGGCGTATTATCCCTTATATTACACTGTAAGGAGCGTTATTACCCCTTATATATTACACTGTAAGGGCGTATTATCCCTTATATATTACACTGTAAGGGGTGTATTATCCCTTATATATTACACTGTAATGGGGTATATCCCTTATATATTAAAGTAAGGGGCATATTATCCCTTATAATTACAACTGTAAGGGCGTATTATCCCTATATATTACACTGTCAGGGGTGTTTATCCCTTATGATTACACTGTAAGGGGCGTGTTATCCCTATAATTACACTTGTAAGGGGTGCATTATCCTTATATATTAACTGTAAGGGGTGCATTATCCCTTATATATTACACTGTAAGGGGTGCATTATCCCTTATATATCACTGTAAGGGGTGTATTATCACATATATATTACACTGTAAGTGTGTATTATCCCTTATATATTACACTGTAAGGGGCGCTATCCCTTATATAGTACACTGTAAGGGTGCGCATTATCCCTTATATATGCACTTTACGGGGTGCATTATCCCTTATTAACTGTAGGTTACCCTTATATATTCACTGTAAGGGGTGCATTATCCTTATATATTACACTGTAAGGGGTGCATTATCCCTTAATTACACTGTAAGGGGTGCATTATCCCTTATATATACCAATGTAAGGGGTGCATTATCCCTTATATAACACTGTAAGGGGTGAATTATCCCTTATATATACACTGTAAGGGGGTGATTATCCCTTATATATTACACTGTAAGGGGCGTATATCCCTTATATATTACACTGTAAGGGGCGTGTTATCCTTATATATTACACTGTAAGGGGTGATTATCCCTTATATATTACACTGTAAGGGTGTATTATCCCTTATATATGACACTGTAACAGGCATATTATCCCTTATATTACACTGTAAAGGGCGTATTATCCCTTAATTATTACACTGTAAGGAGGATATAACTTATATATTACACTGTAAGGGCGTATTATCCCTTATATATTACACTGTAAGGGGTGTATTATCCCTTATATATTACACTGTAATGGGCGTATTATCCCTTATATATTAAACTGTAAGGGGCAATTATCCCTTATATATTACACTTAGGGCGTATTATCCTTAATATTACACTGTCGGGGTGTATTATCCCTATTGTATTACACTGTAAGGGGGCGTGTTATCCCTTATATATTACACTGTAGGGGTGCATTATCCCTATAATATTACACTGTCAGGGGGTGTATATCCTCTATATATTACACTGTCAGGGGTGTATTATCCCTTATATATTACACTGTAAGGGGCGTATTTCCTTATATATTACACTGTAGGGGCGTATTATCCCCTATATATTTACACTGTAAGGGGCGTTATTTCCCTTATATATTACACTGTAAGGGGCGTATTATCCCTTATATATTACACTGTAAGGGTGCATATCCTTAATATACACTGTCAGGGGTGTATTATCCCTTATATATTACACTGTAAGGGGCGTATTATCCCTTATATATTACACTGTAAGGGGTGCATATCCCTTATTATTACACTGTAAGGGGCGTATTTCCCTTATATATTACACTGTAAGGGGTGCATTATCCCTTATATATTACACTGTAAGGTGCGTATTATCCCTATATATTACACTGTAAGGGGTGTTATCCCTTATAATTACACTGTAAGGGGTGATTTCCCTATATATTACACTGTCAGGGGTGTATTATCCCTTATATATTACACTGTCAGGGGTGTATGTATATCCCTTATATATTACACTGTAAGGGGCGTATTATCCTTATATATACAGTAAGGGGTGCATTATCCCTTATATATTACACTGTAAGGGGCGTGGTTGGGTCGCCAGTATGATACTTGATTCGTAACGCGGTGCATATTCTTATTTCACTGTGTATAGTCGATTATTCCATCGTATTCATTATTCTCCGTGTATTCGTTATCCTTATATATTACACTGTGTTTGTCGATCCGTCCTCTTAGTACCTACTTATTAGATTACAGTGTATATTAACGTAGGTTGCATTATCCTCTGATTATTACACTGGCTTTTATATATTACACTGGATGTGGTACATTATAACCTATTTAAAAGAAGGAAAAAAATCACATTTTGTAAAATGTGCATTTCTAAAAACTTTTCTAAAAGTAAACTAATAATTTTTTGTGGATCAAATTTCATAAAAGGGTCTAACCTGAAGCTTTATTTAATCTCATTACAAGCTGCTGACACTGATCGGAATTCCCATTTAGTGAAGCAAGGCGCACATGAGCAGAAGACGGACTGTCTCTTTGCCTGAAAGGAATCTGTTTCAGCAGCTGGTAATGAGATTAAATAAAGCTTCAGGTTAGACCCTTTTATGAAATTTGATCCACAAACCCTGAATAGAATTTTACTTTTATAAATGTGATGTCATAACAGACACATTTTGTGTTTGTGGACAGCGGTGGCTTTGCAGCTATGTGACTAAGGGAACATTCCACAGTTGCTTCTATTACAATTATTCTATATCCTAACTGTGCATCCCTGAGTCCGTGTGTGTGTGTCTTTTCATGTGTGCGTGAGCGTCACTAAATGTCCGCATGCACGGACCTAAACGGGTACGCACATGGCAGAACATCATTGAAATAAGAAGCACATGGCAAGGAGGAGGAGGATCTAGCGTCCGTTATTTAACGGGCTTAAATGTCTAGTGTATTATATAATGTATCATATTAACACATATATACATATTATATATTATAACATATAATATATGTTATTATGAGGAAAGTGCTGGTTTATGCATTCTTGCTGAGTTGGTTTTGTTGTATTACATAGTAATTTTCATTATATGGTTAAAGGGCAAGTCCACCCCATTTTTGAACTTTTTCTGTAGTGTAGGGCTCCCTCCCCCAACCCCAAACGCTATAGCTATTTGAAGCAGAACTCCCCCGATCATTACTTACTTTGACATTCAGTCCCGGCCCTCTGCTTGCATGAAACTGCAAGCAGGGGGCTGTACCGACAGCCGCGTCCGTGATGCGGCTTCCGGCGCCGGGGGAAACAGGCAAAGTAAGTATAGATTGGGGGAGTTTTCAGACAAATTACTATAGCAGTTGGGGTTGGGGGAGGCAGCCCTACACTGGAGAAAAGGGGATTTACACTAGGGGGAGGGGGAGGGAGGGCTGCACTGAGCATGTGCAAATTCTCCCGGAGGAGAGACAGGAGGCAGAGACAGAATGGGACTTGGCCAGGCTCCTGGTGGTCAGTTTTTTGGACTTTACAGGGACATTACAAGAGAACCATTTGGATCTGGGATGTAAGGTAAGGATTTTATTACACTACAAAGTGGGGCCAGTAGTGGGTTAAATTATAGTTTTGGGGGTGGACATGCCCTTTAATGTCAGTAGCCATATTGTTTAGTTTCCATTCATGAGATGGTAGCCATCTTACATTTTTTGTGCAGTAGTAAAAAGTCACTGAGCATCTCTTTTGCTTCCAGCCCACACCAGGTTATTTCATCCTGTTGTCTACCTTATTGTAAGAACTATCATTTCCCTGGAGTATTTATTATGATTTAAATGAATCTGACATAATCCATTTCTGTCCAACATGCCCAATCACTTTACTCGCTATTAATGATTTATCAATCAAGAGTCTGATTGGACAGTACAATGTATGCACTGATCAAATTAAAAAAAAATTCAAATCTGACCAAAAACTTAATGATCAATGACTCCAGGGAGATGTCAGTCCTTTGGCCATTCATTGCTATGTGAATGGGTGGCTTAAGGCTGACCAAATATGTCAGATTTCTTGGGCGACTCCAGCAGGGGGGCAATAAGGCAGAAGTTTGTTTGGGAGGGTGAACATACACTTTAAGTAAGCAGTATGCACAATATTCTTCAGTTACTAAACCATTCAGCTGTAGTACATCAGCTCTGAAATAAAATGTTTTGATGGATTTCCAAGTGACTGCATTTCACAAACTCTCAGGTTGTATTATGAAGTATTATCAAGGAATGCTGGGAGTTTAGTCTTCCAGATGTTTGCATGTGCAACCAGGGAATGCTGGGTGTTGTAGTTTTCAGACATCTGAAGCTCCATAGGTTGGACATCCCTGGTGTAGGACCTTTATAAACAGATCAATATTGCTAAATGTTGCTGTGTGAGCTGATTTACTGTTAAAAAATGTACACAGATAAAATCATTACACAAATGCATTTAATCCATTGTATTAGTTCATTTAATATCCAAGATTGCCATCACATTTATACGCAATGATCTGTGCCGTTAGTTTCCCCTGCATATTATGTCACATTCATGTTCAAACAAAATGTATTGGACACAGGGAGCCTAAGGAATAATCTACAGTAACACCAACATTGCTGCATTTGTGTAAAGTTCGAAAAACTGTCACCCTGTGAAAATTCCTAAAGGACAACTAAAGCCTCGGAACAACATTGAATTAGAAGGCAGATCTCCTTGTTATAAAGCAGTATTCGGTGTCTCACCTCTCATTTTAATGTGGTTGATGAGAAACTGAACTTTCCAACATGAGGTTTGTGTCTTCTTTCCCAATGTTCCAGTATCACACAGTGTGGTCACTGACCATCTTGTTAGGGTATATATATACATATATACATGTTAAGATTCGAGGGGGGAAAAATTTGGGTTTAGTTCTCCTTTAAAGCTGTGTCATGAATGTAAATGCTTCCATATAATAATATTATATTTAAAGGAGAACTAAATCCAAATTTTTACACCCCAGAACCTGAACATATCCCCTCTAAAACACCAATAAACTGTAAAATAGGAACACAGTAAATAGCATTAAAGTAAATGTTACCACTTGAAGAACTGGATGAAATAACTGTGTGTATGTACAGTGACTGGCCACACCCCTGATCTCAGTCACATGTTCCCTTGCCTACTCTGTCCTGTAAAAGGATTGGCTAGAGGCTACTAGTGGGTGTAACCAACTGTAAAAAGTTCCTCCAGTATCTTAGGACTGAGCATGTGTAAAGAACAAAATGGTCAGTGACCACACTGTGTAATACTGGGAAAGACACAAACCTCATGTTAGAAAGTTAAATTTCTTACCAACCATATTAAAATGAGAGGTGAGACAACGATTGCTGCTTTTATAACAAGGAGATCTGCCTTCTTCTTGTTCTGAGGCTTTAGTTGTCCTTTAACGTCCCCAATCATTTCTATTTCTGTACTTGTTCCAATGCAGGTGCCACATTTACAATACAATGGCTCCCTTCAGTTGCTGTCATTTTTCTTTGACATAAATATGGCAGTCGCAACACAGCTGTCTGAATGTGCGTGATGGCTATAATCGGCTGTCTCCAGAGTTGGATTCCTTGGCTCTTTGTTTGTTTTATCCTTATTGTTAATCCCTTTGCCTTTCCCAACACTTGATAATATATTATATTGAATTGTTGGGTGAGTTATATTCTCTATATACAGTTAATGTGCTCCTTTGTCTTCATTATGTTTGTGGAATGTAGACATAAACGTGGCACCTTTGGGATGAAGAGATGGTGAGGTTTCTGTATTTATTCACAATGATGGTCTGGAGATTCTCACTTTATCTGCTATAAACTGCATTTTTGTCTCAACAGCAATCGCAAACTATTCCTTTTGGAGGGTGGTGCGCGTTCCTTATTTATTCCTTGTCATTGGTTCATTTTGCATTGGGTGATATAAAACACTTATTAAGGTATCAGATCAACGTGGTTTTCTCTGCTTTAACCCATTAAATCATCGACTGAGAACAGCTTCGCCTGATTATTTTGTGATTGATGTAACAGTTGTAATATCAATTGCAAAACATTATCCAGTTGGGTAAAACCGCTGCAAGGCCTGATGTTAAATTCGATTTGACATTCTACATTTCCAACATTACCCACAGCTTTCAACCCTTGTAGCAGTTTTTCTATTGGGCTTCAAAGTGGCTGATAAGGGCTCGGTCCCACTACTGTGTGTCGGAGCGTGATTTGCGCTCCATCCACGCTTCCAGTTCGCATTGCCAATATAATGGTGCCTGGTGGTTCCCACTATTTGCGCTGATGTCCGGTCCATTTTTGGTTCGCATGCGTGCACGACTTTTCATGTGGATCTCATGCGTGCCAATAACATGATATGGCACGGAATGCAGAACACATAGAGTATCAGGCACAGCAGCACATTGCAAAAATCCTGCAAGCGCCGCTGGGTGTGTGATAGTGGGACCTAGCCCTTAGAATCTTTCCTTCATTCTCAACACAACTATATAACCTAGAATTTCCTCTTCTTCCGGTCAGTTAAAGGCAGGATCCGTTATGATGTGTCCTTAAAAATCTATGAAATATTTTTGTCAGACCATATGTTAACTTAATAAGACACTTGGGAAATAGAACTGCTGTGCACACTCAGAAATATAGTTAAAAAACTTGGGAAATAGAACTGCTGTGCACACTCAGAAATATAGTTAAAAAACCTTTATTAAGCAGACAGGGTTCTCTATAAAAACATTTAAAAATACAAAAACTATAAGGCTACATAGTTTAGACAAATGTATGATGTTTCAGATTGGATATCTAAAGAAATAGGGGGTAGACCAACAAAAAAAATGATACAGTGAAAGTTGGGATAAATTATAGTCTCCAATAATGGTGAATTTAAAAAAACAAATTCAGCAGTGTAGATACCCTTTTAAGTCAGTTGCTTATCGGGTAAAACCAATCAGAATTCTCCCAAAGATGCAACTGCTATATTAAACTGACATTACAGGAGGTAGTGTGGCTGTGTAAATTCCCTGAAAACTCTTTATTAAAAATAGTTATTTATATGACATCACCACTAATCCGTCAAGTTTTAACTAACAGCGTTGCTTACCGCTTCAATTTCCTCCTCTTCTTCATCAATTGTAGACACAGTAACAGAACTAAACTTGCCCATGTCCTTTGTACGTTTTGTCATCATCACCTAGAAGTACATAATGCTGATAAGATCCTTGTTGTCAAAATATCCCAAATTACATTTTGTGGCATTACAGAGGTTAAGCTACATAAATGCAAGCATCTAGTCCACACCATAAAAATAACCACAGTCTAATTCAATCGACACCCACTAAGGGTTCCATTTCAATAGAAATATAGATTTCCTTATTAGGCGACGACAGACAAAGTTCAGCAAAAGATAAACTATAAAGTTTCCTTTTCAATGACCTGGGGATTGACAACTCTACCTGCACATGGAAATCAAATGAGTTTCGCCTTTTTTGCCATATACAATTTTACATTTTAATGGTATAAAAGAAGAAAATAAATAAGTTCTGTTTTATATTGATAAGTGAATAAAGGTGAAACATAATTCCTATATAGATCGCAGGTGGGGCCCTCATCTCCTGAATGTGGATGTATTATATCTAAAACCAGGTGGGCCCCTCATCCCCTGAATGTGGATGTATTATATCTAAAACTCCACTCCACAATATATATATATTGTTTTTTATTGAGATTAGAGAAAAAACACATATATATATATTTATATTTATACACACATTTTTGTAAGGAACTGTCTGTTTCTGTGGCCTTAGCTAGTCAACTAAAGATACCTTTTTAGGTGGATCTGGTTTTTGAGTATAAATATTTGTCTTTCCAAAACCCTGTCCAAATTTGACAAGGGCTCCATTCACAATGAAGGTAGCAGCAGCATTCTTCTGGTTGTGTTGGTAAAAGAGGAGAAGGCTACACCTGTGGAAAAACAAAGTTCTAAGTCAAAACAAAAACTTTCTGTTTTTTCTGCAGCTACTTGCTAACAATATGTTGTATATATTCATTTATGCAATATGTGTAATAATCCTTTTTACCAATACAATAAATAAAAATAGTGGCACAGGCAGACATCCTTTTTTCCACACCAGAGGAACAGGATAAATACAATTAATAGTCCAGTTGATCTAAATGAATAACACAGATTTAACCTGGATAAATGAGATCCTGCACAAACATGTCTATTCCTCCTGCCTTTTACCTACTTATAAATAACTTCGGACTGCATTGTGAGTTGTTTTGATAGGGTGTGTTGTAATTTTAGGTTGTATTGCCAGAAACGCTGCAACACTTTTGTACATGAAATGGTAGATCTGATGAATGATACAGGTGGCTCAAAGGTGTCAGGATTGGTCACTCAGTAATCAAGGAGATTAATCTATATTATAAGGTGCCAGACTTTGATAGAGCATATATTTATTTATTGCATTTTATTAAGCATTGCTACAAAAAGAAAAAGCTTTAAAAAGGGGCATTAGAGCCGATCTACAATAGCTAACAAAAATCAAATTCAGATTTGGGTAAAAGTTGGTCCAGGCAGATGCAGCCTACAGCTTGAAGTCTTGCCAAAATGTCAGATGTGATATCCCCAGAGGTTTGTTTTTTAAAGGGAAAATGAATATGTGGTAGATAAGCCCCCAAAACCTAGACATCGTTTAATTCTCAACCTTTAATTCGGCTCCCACACGGAGATATTATACTTACATCCTCCTCGCTCCACCGCCGCTTCCGGGTTCTTCTCCCAGTCTCCACTGTGGTCGCTCTGTTCTTTTTCTGTTCCCGAGCAGCCGCAGTGGAGACTGGTCCGGGAATGGCAGTCAGTGATTGGCCGTGACGTCACAGTCACTGCCGACACTGACTGCCTTACCCGGAAGTGCAGAGCCGCGGCGGTGGAGCGAGGAGGAGGATGTAAGTATACTATCTCTGTGTGGGAGCCGAATTAAAGGTTGAGACTTAAACGATGTCTAGGTTTTGGGGGCTTATCTACCACATATTCATTTTTCAAAAGAGGGGTGGACAGTCCCTTTAACCCCAAGCAGCTCAATGCTTATAACACTATAGCGATCTTAAACATAATTAGCTTTTAACAGCATTATAACAGTAGCTGATGTACATGCCCCTTTGAATCTAATGTTGCACAACATTTTTCATTGTCTCCAAGAACAGAAAAATCCCTGTAACGGTTCCTGAGCTTGAAAATGAAATTACAGAAAGATTAGGAAAAATCACTTCGTCAGAAGCTTTTAACCACCTAGGTTAAACCTATTCACACTTTCTTGAAAATCAATTTTCCTCAACTCCCATAAAGCATCTTTGTTTCGGTTAATAGAGTCTCCGTTTGGATTTCTCACACTTTATGCCTGGCACGTCCCAGCTCCTTCTATCTACCATTATCGGTTTTCTTCTAAAGACATGTCCGCTTTTTAAACAGAAACTCAAGGGATTAAAGAGATGTGAAGAATGCAGTTTATGCATTGAATGAAAACTGCTAGAAAAGACTAAACAGGCAGAAATAACAGAACAAGGAACCCAGAAAGTACTTCTAGTAAACAGCAGTGTTCTCCCTAGCATCCTTTATCCGTGAAACCCACCCGGCTTACCTTTTCCATGCCACCCAGATGGAAAAAAAAGTATGGGGAGAACACTTAACTTTACTAAGAATTTCGATGTAGGCTTAAAATGGAGAACTAAACCCAATTTTTTTTTATTTATGTAAATTTCTCAGCACCCATATCAAAATGAGAGGTAAAACATAGATTACTGGTTTTATATCAATGGGTTCTGCGGCTTTAGTTGTCCTTTAATTGGTCAGGTTATGGATTAAGTGGAGCAGTAACTGTTCTAGTTGTGAGGAGGAGTTCATTTTTTCAATTCTGTGAATAGTAGTTTTCATACATCTAGAGGGCCCAAAGTTAGACACTGAAATATATAATATGCACTATGCAAGGCTGGTCAATATTTCCATTATAATATGAAGCATGCTGTATTGGTAAAGGGACAGTTCAGTGAAAATGATCAATATTTGTTAAATTATTAGTTTGTGTAATGCCTTCTTAGTTATTCTACATATTCTCTCCCATTTTGAAAAATCAGTTGATTTCATACCCTATGCTGTTCCCTGCTGTTAACATTAGTGAGCTGCCATTTCAGGTTCTAAGGGCACAGCCACACTGCAATGCAAACGCAATTGCATGCGATTTCATTGCGTTTGCGGTTTCTTCAATAGGTATGGGGAAATGCATGCGATTGAGATTAAAAATGCAGAACGCAAATTGCAATGCACCCGAAAATGCACGTTTTCGGTGCGTTGCCGCGTTTTCAATGATTTTTTTAAAAACGCAAATGCAGAAAAAACGCAGCAGTGTGGCCTAGCCCTTACAGCCCTTTTTCTTCCTAGGATGCACCACTTTACAGGGAGTCAATAGTATTTCGGGTGCATTTATTTATACACAGACCATGCTGAATGGGCAGATTAAGTTCATTTGTAATGAAAAAATAATTCTTTTTTTCCTGAAAAGTACATGTGTTGCACTAAACTTCCCTTTTCAAGGGCATGTCAAACTTTAAAAGAATTGGAAAATAGTGAATACTTTAATTTTCCCATTACCATATTTCCCCGTCCCACCTAGCTACTTTTTCCTGCCACCCAGCTGGAAAAGAATTCTGGGTAAAAACACTGAAACAGTTAGGCCTTGTAACAAAAAGGCATGATAGTTATTTGTATTAAAAAAGATGTCCTATTATTCATTGTATCCTAAATAGTTAACTATAATTGCAGCTTTAATAATGAACAACTCGCTTTGTCAGTCCAGTATTTCTTTTTTTGTAGAGGTAGTCAGATTGATCACGTTTGTTGGTTTCCTGCCCCAGTTGATTAAATTATGCACTTTGCCTTTTACCCAGAGGGAAGTGGGAACTATACCAGGCAGTTCCATTCTTTCCTTGTGATGACTCGTTGGGTCTTTATGTATAATTTTTCACAGTTAAAATGGTCAATATACTCAACTTTACACTATCTGAAACTACAAGTTGAGATTAGCAAAATGGTGGTACTCAGATTTATCTGTGCCTGTTTTGTCAGTAAATTATTAATGTTTATGGAGTATACCATGTGATATGGTTCCTAATCCTAACCGTATATTAACCTGATTGCTAAAGCCAGACTTGGCCGATGCAAACTTCATTTTATTGAAATAGTGATATTCAAGTTTAGCTTTTACATTGATTTAACTTGGAATATCACTATTTCAATAAAATCAAGTTTGCAGTGCCAAGTCTGGCTTTAGCAATCAGGTTAATATACGGTTAGGATTAGGAACCATATTCACATGGTATACTCCATAAACATTAATAATTTACTGACAAAACAGGCACAGATAAATCTGAGTACCACCCTTTTGCTAATCTCAACTGTAGTTTCAGATAGTGTAAAGTTGAGTATATTGACCATTTTAACTGTGAAAAATTATACATAAAGACCCAACGAGTCATCACAAGGAAAGAATGTAACTGCCTGGTATAGTTTCCACTTCCCTCTGGGTAAAAGGCAAAGTGCATAATTTAATCAACTGGGGCAGGAAACCAACAAACGTGATCAATCTGACTACCTCTACAAAAGAAATACGGACTGACAAAGCGAGTTGTTCATTATTATAAGCTGCAATTTATAGTTAACTATTTAGGATACAATGAATAATAGGACATCTTTTTTAATACAAATAAACTATCATGCCTTTTGTTACAAGGCCTAACTGTTTCAGTGTTTTTACCCAGAATTCTTTTCCAGCTGGGTGGCAGGAAAAAGTAGCTAGGGGGACGGGAAATATGGTAATGGGAAATTAAAGTATTCACTATTTTCCAATTCTTTTAAAGTTTGACATGCCCTTGAAAAGGGAGTTTAGTGCAAACACATGTACTTTTCAGGAAAAAAAGCATTATTTTTCATTACAAATGAACTTAATCTGCCCATTCAGCATGGTCTGTGTATAAATAAATGCACCCGAAATACTATTGACTCCCTGTAAAGTGGTGCATCCTAGGAAGAAAAAGGGCTGTAAGGGCTAGGCCACACTGCTGCGTTTTTTCTGCATTTGCGTTTTTAAAAAAATCATTGAAAACGCGGCAACGCACAGAAAACGTGCATTTTCGGTGCATTGCAATTTGCGTTCTGCATTTTTAATCGCAATCGCATGCATTTCCCCATACCTATTGAAGAAACCGCAAACGCAATGAAATCGCATGCAATTGCGTTTGCATTGCAGTGTGGCTGTGCCCTTAGAACCTGAATGGCAGCTCACTAATGTCAGCAGCAGGAACAGCAAGGGTATGAAATCAACTGATTTTTCAAAATGGGAGAGAATATGTAGAATAACTAAGAAGGCATTACACAAACTAACAATTTAACAAATATTGATAATTTCCACTGAACTGTCCCTTTACCAATACAGCATGCTTCATATATAATGGAAATATTGACCAGCCTTCATAGTGCATATTATATATTTCAGTGTCTAAACTTTGGGCCCTCTAGATGTATGAAAACTACTATTCAACATAATTGAAAAAAATGAACTCCTCCTCACAACTAGAACAGTTACTGCTCCACTTAATCCATAACCTGACCAATTAAAGGACAACTAAAGCCGCAGAACCCATTGATATAAAACCAGTATATCTATGTTACCTCTCATTTTGATATGGGTGCTGAGAATTTACATAAATAAAAAAAATTGGGTTTAGTTCTCCATTTTAAGCCTACATCTAAATTCTTTAGTAAAGTTAAGTGTTCTCCCCATACTTTTTTTCCATCTGGGTGGCATGGAAAAGGTAAGCCGGGTGGGTTTCACGGATAAAGGATGCTAGGGAGAACACTGCTGTTACTAGAAGTACTTTCTGGGTTCCTTGTTCTGTTATTTCTGCCTGTTTAGTCTTTTCTAGCAGTTTTCATTCAATGCATAAACTGCATTCTTCACATCTCTTTAATCCCTTGAGTTTCTGTTTAAAAAGCGGACATGTCTTTAGAAGAAAACCGATAATGGTAGATAGAAGGAGCTGGGACGTGCCAGGCATAAAGTGTGAGAAATCCAAACGGAGACTCTATTAACGAAAAAAAGATGCTTTATGGGAGTTGAGGAAAATTGATTTTCAAGAAAGTGTGAATAGGTTTAACCTAGGTGGTTAGTAAAGCTTTGACGAAGTGATTTTTCCTTAATCTTTCTGTAATTTCATTTCAAGCTCAGGAACCGGTACAGGGATTTTTCTGTTCTTGGAGACAATGAAAAATGTTGTGCAACATTAGATTCAAAGGGGCATGTACATCAGCTACTGTTATAATGCTGTTAAAAGCTAATTATGTTTAAGATCGCTATAGTGTTATAGCATTGAGCTGCTTGGGGTTAAAGGGACTGTCCACCCCTCTTTTGAAAAATGAATATGTGGTAGATAAGCCCCCAAAACCTAGACATCGTTTAAGTCTCAACCTTTAATTCGGCTCCCACACAGAGATAGTATACTTACATCCTCTCCTCGCTCCACCGCCGCGGCTCTGCACTTCCGGGTAAGGCAGTCAGTGTCGGCAGTGACTGTGACGTCACGGCCAATCACTGACTGCCATTCCCGGACCAGTCTCCACTGCGGCTGCTCGGGAACAGAAAAAGAACAGAGCGACACAGTGGAGATTGGGAGAAGAACCCGGAAGCGGCGGTGGAGCGGGAGGATGTATAGTATAATATCTCTGTGGGGAGCCGAATTAAAGGTTGAGAATTAAACGATGTCTAGGTTTTGGGCTTATCTACCACATATTCATTTTCCTTTAAAAACAAACCTCTGGGGATATCACATTGACATTTTGGCAAGACTTCAAGCTGTAGGCTGCATCTGCCTGGACCAACTTTTACCAAATCTGAATTTGATTTTTGTTAGCTATTGTAGATGGCTCTAATGCCCCTTTTAAAGTTTTTCTTTTTGTAGCAATGCTTATAAAAATGCAATAAATAAATATATGCTATCAAAGTCTGGCACCTTATAATATAGATTAATCTCCTTGATTATGAGTGACCAATCCTGACACCTTTGGCCACCTGTATCATTCATCAGATCTACCATTTCATGTACAAAAGTGTTGCAGCGTTTCTGGCAATACAACCTAAAATTACAACACACCCTATCAAAACAACTCACAATGCAGTCCGAAGTTATTTATAAGTAGGTAAAAGGCAGGAGGAATAGACATGTTTGTGCAGGATCTCATTTATCCAGGTTAAATCTGTGTTATTCATTAGTCAACTGGACTATTAATTGTATTTATCCTGTTCCTCTGGTGTGGAAAAAAGGATGTCTGCTTGTGCCACTATTTTATTTATTGTATTGGTAAAAAGGATTATTACACATATTGCATAAATGAATATATACAACATATGTTAGCAAGTAGCTGAGAAAAAACAGAGAGTTTTTGTTTGACTTAGAACTTTGTTTTCCACAGGTGTAGCTTCTCCTCTTTTACCAACACAACCAGAAGAATGCTGCTGCTACCTTCATTGTGAATGAGCGCCTTGTCAAATTTGGACAGGGTTTTGGAAAGACAAATATTTATACTCAAAAACCAGATCCACCTAAAAAGGTATCTTTAGTTGACTAGCTAAGGCCACAGAAACAGACAGTTCCTTACAAAAATGGTGTATAAATTATAAATATAAATATATGTGTTTTTCTCTAATCTCAATAAAAAACATATATATATATATATTTGTGGAGTGGAGTTTTAGATATAATACATCCACATTCAGGGGATGAGGGGCCCACTGGTTTTAGATATAATACATCCACATTCAGGAGATGAGGGCGCCACCTATGATCTATATAGGAATTATGTTCACCTTTATTCACTTATCAATATAAAACAGAACTTATTTATTTTCTTCTTTTATACCATTAAAATGTAAAATTGTATATGGCAAAAAAGGCGAAACTCATTGATTTCCATGTGCAGGTAGAGTTGTCAATCCCCAGTCATTGAAAAGGAAACTTTATAGTTTATCTTTTGCTGAACTTTGTCTGTCGTCGCCTAATAAGGAAATCTATATTTCTATTGAAATGGAACCTTAGTGGGTGTCGATTGAATTAGACTGTGGTTATTTTTATGGTGTGGACTAGATGCTTGCATTTATGTAGCTTAACCTCTGTAATGCCACAAAATGTAATTTGGGATATTTTGACAACAAGGATATCAGCATTATGTACTCTAGGTGATGATGACAAAACGTACAAAGGACATGGGCAAGTTTAGTTCTGTTACTGTGTCTACAATGTGAAGAAGAGGAGGAAATTGAAGCGGTAAGCAACGCGTGTTAGTTAAAACTTGACGGATTGTGGTGATGTCATATAAATAACTATTTTTAATAAAGAGTTTTCGGGGAATTTACACAGCCACACTACCTCCTGTAATGTCAGTTTAATAGCAGTTGCATCTTTGGGAGAATTCTGATTGGTTTTACCCGATAAGCAACTGACTTAAAGGGTATCTACACTGCTGAATTTGTTTTTTAAATGACCATTATTGGAGACTATAATTTATCCAACTTTCACTGTATCATTTTTGTTGGTCTACCCCATCTACCCCCTATTTCTTTAGATATCCAATCTGAAACATCATACATTTCAGTACTTCTGCAAGCAGTTTTGCTTTAGCTGAAATAGTTTGACAGCTGGTGTACTGTATGCAGTATTGATAGGTGGTATGGGGGAAAATAGTCAGGTCAGAGCCTGAGCAAAAAAAAATACTTTATTGAAGGCATGTAGCAACACACACACCTCAGAGTAAGTGCTACTTACACATTTATCTATAAATTAAGATGACGCAAAGTAATTTTTTAAATATACATACATTTTAAGCTAGCAGGTGGAGGCCATGCAAAAAGCCGTCTATTAAAATAAGTGTCTTTTGTGATACCTGCAAGTCATCACAACTCCTGGTAAACCAGTTTACCAGTTAACCACTGGTAAATTGGTAAGCATGATTTTAAAATGAGATTCAGATCGCTGCGTCTCTAAGTTGCCCTGTCTATTTTAGTTAGATTATTTTTTACACAGCTTGTATACACACGTTGCTTTACTGTTAATGTAATACGTGGGGCAAATTAAAAATAATAAACTACATTGCAGGAAAAGAACTCCTTAGATTTTATAGAACTATTGCCCCCTCTTTTATAAATAAAGATTTTGAACATTTGACGCTTTTGACAAGTAGGTCAAATTTTGTTAAACAAATTCTAGCTTTTGATAACTTCCTTATTTGCACAATGGGGGATTTTAGCCATTTGAGCATACAAATCTACCTGAAACCAAAACATTGAACAGCGTGAAATAACAAAAAAACATTAATTATCAATCTCCTACCTGTCCTAATTTTAAAGGGTATCTCCACTGAAATAACTTTTTATATTTTAGTTTAATTGAAGAACGGGAGGTAAAGGAGCTATGTCTTACCTCCTGTTCTTCAATAAAACCTTCAGGAGTGAAGAGAAGTAACTTACCTGTTCTCAAGCTCCTCCGCTTATCTTCTGACCGTTTCCAAGGCACTTTGTACGCATAGAATACAAAATCTGTCGGGACTTTCGTAGTTAAACCACTAGAAATTTTTAATGCCAACTATTTTCTACCATTAAAGATTTTGTCCTAAAGAGCCGATGTTGGCTCAGTACATTGGCTGCAGCAGTTGTGCAACTGGTACTTTGTTTAATACGGCTTTAAGACACAAATACCCAATAGTGTCTCTGAGTACATAGCCCTGTTAGTCTTTTAAAGTGTACAAACAGATTGCACTACCCATGTAGTGGTACTAATGCTCCATCTTAATTGCAGCAGGTCATTGGTTTCTTTATGTTGTTAAAGTTAATATTTCTATCCTTTAGAGAGAGGTTGCAGACTCCTATGCCCAGAATGCCAAGGTGATTGAAAAGCAACTAGAAAGAAAGGGAATGAGCAAGAGGAGGCTACAGGAACTGGTAAGTACCTATGGTAGACATAACACCTTTGTTGGTAAAATAATCAATTATACCCTTTCTGAACTGTTTTTTAGGTTGTTAATATGCATCCATATTCTATTCATTGTTTCAATTATAAAGGTTCGAAAATCTGAACAAAATGTATGTAAACTGATAGATATTTCTGCTTTAAAAACTGGCCAACTTCTAAAATTCAGTATTTCTTCATTCCTAAATGACTAGCTATAATGAATACGGTACACAGTAGTTATAGTTATGTTTTAATGTGTGGGTTAACCTGGAAAAATGTGAGCCTTATTTCTAACCCCTTGAATAAGTGAATACAAGTTGCTCCCAGCATTTGCTAGTGTACAGGGCTTAAAACTCCCAAATTGTTTATTGCTCAGTTTAATAATGAATGTAATTGTGTTAATAACTCAATAGCAGTACGTTGTTTCATTGACATCCATTAGGGTTGTCCGGAGCAGCTCTCATTTAGAACATAGCAAAATCTTAAATCTTAGAAATGCGAATGGTCTCTGGCTTGATCAAATAGTAAATTTTTTTACTGAATTAACTAAGCCAGGTTATCCATACTGTAGATTCTACTGTATATATCCTTTCACTATCAGTAGTGGTTTTTTTTTAAAGCAAAAAAGAAACTAAAAAAATATACACTACAGACTTAGCCATGTTACAACCATTACACTTTATTATTGTTACCTACTGTTTATCTTAGGATCTTTGGTTGTGGTCTTGTGTTAACATCTACTGTAACTTTGCTTTTTACTTTTTCCTTGCAGGCTGAGTTAGAAGCTAAAAAAGCTAAGATGAAGGGAACACTAATTGACAACCAGTTCAAATAGAAAAGACATCCAAGATAAAGACTGTGTTAAAGGGCATTCTGCCTGATACACTGAATTGTTAAAATGAACAGTGCTTTATGTGGCATGTTGCTACCTTCTGTGTAAGTGAAGATGAACAAAAATATATCTCTGGGGAAACAGAATTTTTACAACCTTTTAGCAAATTAAAACAGATGCTTATTTGTGCATTGTAAATTCTTGTAGAAGGACCTAGTTCAAGGCAATACAATTCCCTATACCCCTTTGCCGTTCAATCCTGCAACATCTACCACTTCTCCTCCCACAACTGCCCTGTTGTCTTATGTTTCTGTGAGCCTTCTGGGATTGCATGTCTGTAAAACAGACTGAATGTATGAATAGGATAATGTGCCAGAAACAAGTACCATCCTTTTTCACACCAGTAACAATTAAATATTGCAAACATAATAGGAATTTATTTTACAGGGCATTTAATGTTTTGATATTGTTACAGACAGATATAAATAAAGACTAAAGTGTAACTGTCCACCCAATTTTTTTTTTTAATTTTGTTTTTCTGACCACTAAACTGATCTGCCGAAACAGATTTTGTAAAACCTTTTAGTTTCCGAGATATGACACCCGATATTTAGCAGGCCGCAGTAAGCCTGCATTTCCGTTGCCAGAGCACGTAATGGCTACGTTGCCTGACCACGTTCTTTGATGTCACCAGAAAAGACCAGGCCCCCTGTCGCGCGTCATACATTATGTGCCACCCAACCAATGAGAATTAGCTATTCCACGACTGGACTTTAACAAGCTGTGTCTGCATACCGATAATAGGTAACTAAAAAGTGTGTGTCTTTCTCTTACTAAATACTGGAGCATAGACATAGAATCACAATGTTCCAGCTCAATCTAAGTACATCTGAATGGAGCCGCTTCGTGCACTTCCGTTCCCAGTGATCTGAACTCCTAAGAGTCATGCACAGGAACAGAAAAAGAACAGAAACAACCAGACGCAATTCTGCTCACGCACACACACAGGATTTGTCCCACTTAACATGATGGCTCAATAGGTATGTATCTATAGAACAGCTGAACCGATTTTCAAGCGCTAAAGTTTGTTTAGCAGGTGTGAGAAGACATATTAAATAGTTTCAGGGGTGGATATTCCCTTTAATTACAACAAGATCATGTTTTATCCCTTGGCTATGACAAAGGAGTTAGAACCTTAGGAAAAGACTAAATAACACCTGAAACTCTGATTTTACTGATCTGATTAAAGTGGACCATTAAACACTTTGCAATTGCAGTTCGTTCTTAACTTAAGGTCCATACAGACTGTAGGATGAATGTCCATTTCAGCAGAGGATCATCAAGGCAGGCCTGGTTGATTATCTGACCGGGCAGATTGTGAACAAGGCCCGAACGAGTGCTCATACATAAAACGATACTCTGCCAAAATGGCTGTTCGTCCTACAGTCACAAAGCAAAAGTTAGAATAACGGGCCCATACACAATGCAATTTTGTTGTACGATCGTCGTACAAACTCCCAAGATTGTACATCAATTGTTTTGTTAATGGTAAAGTCTGGTGCAATTAAATTGAGAAGATCTGATAGAAGGTGATGGGTCAGGATGGAAATTTTTTATCTGCTACAACAAAATTGTTTATGTGTATGGATGATCGTCCAACAAACTTATTCCATCTGGATCCAGGTTGCAACTATTCTGCAACAATTTGCATCTTACACAATCATATCTGCTTATTAATGCCAGATTGTACACAGCAATGCCAACAATTTTATCTTGTTCCTTTATGTCCGATTGTACGACGATTGTTTCCAATTTACATCTGGTCGGTAGTTTATCGACCAATTTCATTGCATGGTGTATGGGCCCCTTAACAACCATGTCTGAAGGCTCATACCCGACAGAGGACACCGAGAGGACTGACAGAGATCAGGAGGAATATCTGGGGGGGTTTGGTGGGTCCTTCACATAATTATGATTAGTAATTGGGGTAAGAATTTCCCTGCATTTTTCCTCTGTTCTAAGGAATAGGTTAATTAAATGACCTCTTTACACTCTCTAGAATTTGTTTTTTTAGGATAAAGATTATTATTAAAACTATCTAGACCTGTTTTTCCAAAGTGAGATGTAAACTAAACGTAGAACAGGGAAACAAATAGAGGTAGAAACAAACCTATGATGGAACAAGTGCCTAAGGTTTCTCTTAAAGGAATAGTTCACTTACCTTCCACGCGATCCACCGCTGCAGCAGTGGAAATTCCCGACCACTTCCTGTTCAGGGTAATTATAGCGCGCATTATCGAGCATGTGCAACATAGTTACTCTGAACCAGGAGGCGGTTGGGACCTGTCACTGCTGCTGCGGTGGATTGTGAGTAATGTAAGTTTCTTCGTTGTTTATCCGTTGCTACTGGGGAATAGATTGAGCATGGAAGGTAAGACATAGCTCCTTAACCTCCCGGTCTTCAATCAATGCATTAAAGGAATAGTTCACGTTTTGAGTTTTAGAAGCTTGCCTGAGCCACCAGCTGGTATAGTTCATATGGCAAACTAGGACTGTAAAAACACATGGAAGAATATAAAATAAAATGTTCCATGTACATTCTAAAGTACAAGCTGAAGTTGGTTTATTCGAAAACTTCTTATTCGTAGGCTGAAGTTGTTTTTCTTATTCAGATATGAATAAGAAACTGGTGTTTTTCAATAGGTAAATCGATTTGGGCCAGCCTTGACTCAACTGAGTTATATCCCAGGGGTATGTACGTGTCTGTCTGCAGTGTTTTTTCAGTGGGCCCAAAGTGGTTTTACCTATTGCAAAACACTTATTGAAATCCGAATACAAACCAACTTCAGCCTGCAAATAAGAAACTAACTGAATAAGAAACCAAGAGGGAAATTCAATAAAAGTTCTTATCTGTAAAAATGGTGCTAATTTTGCCCCAACCAATCAGATGTTATTTAACATTTGAAAGCTAACATCTGATAGGTTGGGGCAAAATTAGCACCATTTTTACCGATAAGAACTTTTATTGAACCTCCCTGCAAGTTCTTTGAATATGAAACCAACTTCAGCTTTGTTACAAAAGTTCATTTATATCAGTTCCACATAGATACATTTTGCTTTTACTGGAAATAGTTTACAGTAGAATGAAGTCTCAGATTTTATGAATAATTAATGCACAAAGGTCAGAATGCTGTGCCAGGCTGCCTTATTAAGTTACTGATACTGATGTGTTAACAGAGCCACATTTAATTCTCCATCTGCCTGGAATACACGACAAGATGTCAGTTTGTTGATATGTAACAGCAGCCATTGCACAACACGTACTGTATAGGAAACAACAATACGTTAAAGGGAGACTCTAGCTAATGTTTGCAATCAGAATATTCCTTCAGAAGTGCATGATTAGATAAGAACAGTACAGTCATTCACATCTGTCAACTAGTAAAAATGTTTACTATAGATCTCTAGTGCATTTCAATGGAATTTTAATGTCTATATAGATGCTTAGGTAGGAGGTAAGGCAGTTAGCCCTTGTATCTGTGCAGTCAAAATGCAGCTATATAATGAAATATTCTGTTCACATAACTATGCATGTTGTTGCAGTTTGAGGGAGAGTATGATGTCCGCTTCTACTTCTATTGAATGTGGGTTACATTATTTGGAAGTTTAAATGTTTTCTATTTACATTCATTGTCTAAATGGGTAAAAGTACCATACATTTCTAAGTACTTACCTCTGACCTTCCATAAAACTGCCTGGACATATTACCTTTGAATCAGTAGGGTACTGGGTAATGCCCAGTTAAGTGTACGCAGTACACTTCACATGCTCTGTAATCAAAACCAGGAATCTGCTGCGTTGCTTCCTAAAAGATGGCTGACAATCATATAATAGCAAAGAGATCTTCCCTCTCCCTGTCGTTTTTGTATAAACATATTTTAATCCTTCTGTCCCTAACAAAGATTTAATCCTTCTCCTTTCATACAAAAAAGCAGTGTATTTCTTGGGTGTAAGAATCCAAATATAAACATTTAAGTAAAAAATATTGATTGATTGATTCTTTTGTCACAATACTCATAGAGTCTGTGAAATTGACTTACAAAAATGCAGGTAGAAAGACACTTGCAGCAATAACAGTAGATGTTTAAAACAATAAAATATGAACAGAATAAAGACACGTGCAGCAACAGAAGGAGATGTTAAAAAACAGAATAAATATGGGATGAAACAATGTAAAAATTTCAGTGATACAGCTACACCGCAAAAACAGTGTAACAGACTAAGAATTTAAAAAAGCAATAGATGATGGATAAAACCTATTTACTCAAAAAATTTCGAAACCGTCTCCCAGAGGGTAATAAAACAAAGAGTTCATGATTTGGATGGGAAAAGTCTGTAGTAATCTTATTTAATCTTGTACATCTGCGTTTAAGAAATATAGTCTCAACTGAGGGGAGCTCTGCACCCGCAATGTATTGTGCGTACCTTACAATCAAAGAAATAGAAGGAAGTATGGGGAATTAAACCTGCAACCCACTATCCCAATATAACTACTATGCAGAACACGTTGCTAGAAACATATTGGAAACAAAGAAACAAAAAGTACTAGAATCATTTTTTTAGTGTTTCATTAGTAAGCCTATGGATTTGAACCTGTGACCTCATAGGCTGTGTGTTTCTAACACATTTATTTTACACATTTTAGGTACATATAGATACTTATCAAAACCGAAGTAGAGCACACCCAATCGATTAAAGCCCTGTGATCCCTGAAACAGGTGGTGCTAGGGGAAATATAATAAACATGCCAATATCAAAAACTGAAAATAAACCCAAGAAGCCCCTTAGACAGCACTCAAAACACTTGTGGCCACCAATATATAAGGGATAACGCACCCCTTACAGTGTAATATATAAGGGATAATGCACCCCTTACAGTGTAATATATAAGGGATAATACGCCCCTTACAGTGTAATATATAAGGGATAATACGCCCCTTACAGTGTAATATATAAGGGATAATACGCCCCTTACAGTGTAATATATAAGGGATAATACTGCATTGAATGAGCCTGCCAAATTTAAGCCATCTGCCTCCATGGCAAGTTAAAGAATTAGTGATGAGTGAGGCAAGTTGGAGAATTAGTGATGAGTGAGTGAGTGAGTGAGTGAGTGAGGGTTTTGCCTTTTCGAAACGAAGCCTGCTTAACTTTAGTAAGTAAGGTGCAATGAATGAGCCTGCCAAATTTAAGCCGTCTGCCTCCACGGCAAGTTGGAGAATAAGTGATGAGTGAGTGAGTGAGAGCTTTGCCTTTTATTAGTATAGATACCGTGACCTGGATGGATGAATATTACAGATATACCGTGACCTGGATGAATGAATATTACAGATATACCATGACCTGGATGGATGAATATTACAGATATACCGTGACCTGGATGGATGAATATTACAGATATACTGTGACCTGGATGAATGAATATTACAGATATACCATGACCTGGATGAATGAATATTACAGATATACCATGACCTGGATGGATGAATATTACAGATATACCATGACCTGGATGAATGAATATTACAGATACACCGATGGACCTGGATGTAATGAATATTACAGATACACCATATTACAGATATACCATGACCTGGATGAATGAATATTACAGATACAACCATGACCGTGATGAATGAATATTACAGATATACCATGACCTGGGATGACATGTATTTACAGATACACCGTGACCTGGATGAATGAATATTACAGATACGTGACCTGGATGAATGAATATTACAGATATACCTGACCTGGATGGATGATATTACAGATATACCGTGACCTGGATGAATGATATATACAGATATACCGTGACCTGGATGATGAATATTACAGATATACCGTGACCATTGGATGAATGAATATTACAGATATAACCGTGACCTGGATGATGAATATTAGATATACGTGACTGTGATGATGAATATTCCAGATATACCGTGACCTGGATGAATGAATATTACAGATATACCGTGACCTGGATGAATATATTACAGATATACCGTGACCTGATGAATGAATATACAGATATACCGTGACCTGGATGAATGAATATTACAGATATCCGTGACCTGGTGATGAATATTACAGATATACCATGACCTGGATGATGATATTACAGATATACCTTGACCTGGATGAATAATATTACAGATATACCGTGACCTGGATGAATGAATATTACAGATATCCAACGTGACCTGGATGAATGAATATTACAGATATACCGTGACCTGGATGAATGAATATTACAATATACCGTGACCTGGTGAATGATTTACAGATATACCGTGACCTGGATGATGATATACAGATATACCGACCTGGATGAATGAATATTACAGATATACCGTACCTGGATGAATGATATTACAGTTAACCGTGACCTGGATGATAAATATTACGATATCCTGACCTGGATGAATGAATTTACAGATATACCGTGACCTGGATGAATGAATATTACAGTAACCATGACCTGGATGAATGATATTACAGATATACCGTGACCTGGATGAATGAAATTTACAGATATACCGTGACCTGGATGAATAAATATTACAGATATACCGTGACCTGGATGAAATGATATTACGATATACCGTGACCTGGATGAATGTATTACAGATACCGTGACCTGGATGATGTATTACAGATATAACCAGTGACCTGGATGAATGAATATTACAGCTATACCGTGACCTGGATGATGAATATTACAGCTATACCGTGACCTGGAATGAAATTACGATATACCGTGACCTGGATGATGAATATTACAGATATACCTGACCTGGATGATGAATATTACAGATATACCGTGACCTGGATGGATGAATATTACAGATATACCGTGACCTGGATGGATGAATATTACAGATATACCTTGACCTGGATGAATGAACTTACAGATTACCATGACCTGGATAATAATATACAGATAGCATGACCTGATGAATGAATATTACAGTATAACCGTGACCTGGATGATGAATATTACAGATAACCATGACCTGTGAATGAATTTACAGATGACCAGACCTGATGAATGAATATTACAGATATACCGTGACCTGGATGAATGATATTACAGATATACCGTGACCTGGATGAATGATATTAAATTACAGATATACCGTGACCTGGATGAATGAATATTACAGATATACCGTGACCTGGATGGAAATAACAGATATACCGTGACCTGGATGAATGACTATTACAGATATACCATGACCTGGATGAATGAATTTACAGATATACCGTCCTGGATGGAATGAATATTACAGATATACCGTGACCTGGATGGATGAAATATTACAGATATACGTGACCTGGATGAATGAATATTACAGATATACCGTGACCTGGATGAATGAATATTACAGATATACCGTGACCGATGGATGATGAATATTACAGATACACCATGACCTGGATGATGAATATTACAGATACACCATATTACAGATATACATGACCGGATGAATGAATATTACAGATACCCATGACCTGGATGAATGAATATTACAGATATACCATGACCTGGATGACACGGTGTATATTAAAACTACACGGGACCTGGATGATAATATTACGATTACCATGACCTGATGGATGAATATTACAGATTCTGACCTGGATGAATGAATATACAGATATACCGTGACCTGGATGAATAAATATTACGATATACCATGACCTGGATGAATGAATATTACAGATAGACCATGACCTGATGATGAATATTACAGTACCACCTGGATGAATGAATATTACAGATATACCGTGACCTGATGAATGAATATTACAGTATACCGTGACCTGGATGGATGAATATTACAGTATACCGTGACCTGGATGATGAATATTACAGATACCGTACCTGGATAATGAATATTACAGATTACTGACCTGGATGGATGAATATTACAGTATACCGTGACCTGGATGATGAATTTACAGATATACCATGACCTGATGATGAATATTACAGATATACCGTGACCGGATGATGATATTACAGATACCGTGACCGGATGGAATGAATATTACAGATATACCAGCCTGAATGATAATATTACAGAATACACCATGACCTGGATGAATGAATATTACAGATATACCTGACCTGGATGAATGTATATTACAGATATACCGTGACCTGGATGAATGAATATTACAGATTACCTGACCTGGATGATATTATTACAGATATACCATGACCTGGATGAATGAATATTACAGATATACCGTGACCTGGATAATGAATATTACAATATACCTGACCTGGATAATAAATATTACAGATTACCATGACCTGGATTGAATGATCTTACGATATACCGTGACCTGGATGAATGAATATTACAGATAGACCGTGACCTGGATGAATGAATATTACAGATAGACCGTGACCTGGATGAATGAATATTACAGATAGACCGTGACCTGGATGGATGAATATTACAGATATACCGTGACCTGGATGAATGAATATTACAGATACCATTACCTGGCTGAATGATATTACAGATCTACCATGAACCTGGATTGACACGGTGTATATTACATATACCACGTGACCTGGATGAATAATATTACAGATATACCATGACCTGGATGGATGAATATTACAGATATACCTGACCTGGATATGAATATTACAGATATACCTGTACCTGGATGATAAATATTACAGATATACCATGACCTGGATGAATGAATATTACGATAACCGTTGACCTGGATGATGAATATTACAGATGACCATGACCTGATGAATGAATATTACAGATATACCGTGACCTGGATGAATGAATATTACAGTATCCCGTGACCTGGATGAATGAATATTAAGCTATACCGTGACCTGGATGATGAATTTAACACTATACCGTACCTGGATGAATGAATATTACAGATATACCGTGACCTGGATGATGAATATTACAGTATACCGTGACCTGGATGAATGAATTTACAGTAACCATGACCTGGATGGATGAATATTACAGATATACCGTGACCTGGATGAATGAATATTACAGATATACCGTGACCTGGATGGATGAATATTACAGATATACCGTGACCTGGATGAATGAATATTACAGATACACCATGACCGGATGATGAATATTACAGATATACCATGACCTGGATACACTGATATACAGATAACCGTGACCTGGATAATGAATATTACAGATATACCATGACCTGGATGATGAATATTACAAATATACCATGACCTGGATGAATGAATATTACAGATATACCGTGACCTGGATGAATGATATTACAGATATACCGTACCTGGATGAATGAATATTACAGATATACCATGACTGGATGAATGAATATTACAATATACCGTGACCTGGATGAATGAATATTACAGATATACCATGACCTGGATGAATGAATATTACAGATATACCGTGACCTGGATGAATAATATACAGATATACCGTGACCTGGATGAATGAATATTACAGATAGACCGTGACCTGGATGAATGATATTACAGATAGACCGTGACCTGGATGAATGAATATTACAGATTAGACCGTGACCTGGATGAATGAATATTACAGATATACCGTGACCTGGATGATGAATATACATTAATACCGTAACCTGATGAATATTACAGCTATACCGTGACCTGGATGGATGAATATACAGATATACCGTGACCTGGATGGATGAATATTACAGATATACCGTGACCTGGATGGATGAATATTACAGATATACCTGTACCTGGGATGAATATTACAGATATACCATGACCTGGATGAATGAAATTACAGATATACCTGACCTGGATGAATGAATATTACAGAATAACCATGACCTGGATGAATGAATATTACAGTATATACCGGTAACACTGGTTGGTGAACAGTAGGACTGACGTAACACTGGCTGGTGAACTGGAGGGCTGACTTAACACTGGTGAACTGGGGGGCTAACTTAACACTGACTGGTGAACTGGAGGGCTAACTTAACACTGACTGGTGAAATGGAGGAAAACGTATTAAAATGAAAGTTCGGCAAAATCCGCATTAAAAGTGGTGTAAATAGCCTTGGTAACGTACACTTAACCACTCAGGGACCTGGGTAACATAATAACATTTTACTCACGGATTCGATATTCTGATATTTAATTTATCGCATATTGGTATAATAGACATTTTACTCCACGGATTCGATATTGGATATTATCGCGTATTGTATAATAGACTTTACTCACGGATTCGATTTCGATATTACTGCGTATTGGTATAATGACATTTTATCACGGTTCGATATTGGATATTTACTCCTATTGGTATAAATTGCATTTTACTCACGTATCGATACTTCGATATTACTCGCTATTGGTATAATAGACATTTTATCACTCACATATTCGATATTTACTCGCGTATTGGTATAATAGACATTTTACTCACAGAATTCGATATTTACGCGTTGGTATAATAGACATTTTACTCACGTATTCGATATTGGATATTTCTCGCGTATTGGTATAATAGACATTTTACTCACGGATTCGATATTGGATATTTACTCGCGTATTGGTATATAATAGACATTTTACTCACGGATTCGATATTTGATATTTACTCGCGTATTGGTATAATAGACTTTACTCACGATTCGATATGGATATTACTTACTCGCTATTGGTTATAGACATTTTACTCACGGATTCGATATTCGATATTTACTGCGTAGGTATAATAGACATTTTACTCACGGATTCGATATTGGATATTTACCGCGTATTGGTAAATAGACTTTTACTCAATTCGAATTGGATATAACTCCGTATTGGTTAATAGACATTTTACTCACGGATTCGAGAATTCGATGTTTACTTGCGTATTGGTATAATAGACATTTTACTCACAGATTTGATATTTACTTGCTTATTGGTATAATAGACATTTTACTCACAGATTCGATATTTACTTGCGTATTGGTATAATAGGCATTTTACTCACAGATTCGATATTGGATATTTACTCGCGTATTGGTATAATAGACATTTTACTCACGGATTCGATATTGGATATTTACTCGTTACTAGGTATATAGCATTTTACTCACGGATCGATATTGGATATTTACTCGCGTATTGGTAATATAGCATTTTACTCACAGATTCGATTTATTTCTATTGTTAATAGACATTTTACTCACGGTTCGATATTCGATATTATCGCGTATTGGTATAATAGACATTTTACTCACGATTCAATATGGATATTATACTCACGTATTGGTTTAGACATTTGTACTCAACGGATTCGATATTGGATATTTACTCGCGTATTGGTATAATAGACATTTTACACTCACGGATTCGATATTGGATATTTACTTCACGTATTGGTGTAATAGACATTTACTCACGATTAGAATTCGGATGTTTACTACTGCGATTGGTATAATAGACATTTTAACTCCCTTTGATATTTACATTGCTTATTGGTATAATGACATTTTACTCACGGATTCGAATTCGATATTTACTTGCGTATTGGTATTAGCATTTTACTCACGATTCGATATTCGATATTTACTCGTGTATTGGTATAATAGACATTTTACTCATCGGATTCGATATTCGATTTACTAGGGTATGGTATAATAGACATTTACTCGGGATTCGATATTCGATATTTACTGCGTATTGGTATAATAGACATTTTACTCACGGATTCGATATTGGATATTTACTCGCGTATTGGTATAAAGACATTTTACTCAGGATTCGATATTGATATTTACTATGTATGGGTATAAATAGACATTTTACTCAGGGATTCGATATTTACTCGCGTATTGGTATAATAACATTTTACTCAGGGATCGATATTCGATATTTACTGCGTATTGGTATATAGACATTTTATTCGTGGTTCAATATCGATTATTACTCGCGTATTGGTATAATAGACATTTTATCCGGGATTCGATATTCGATATTTACTCGTATGGTATAATAGACATTTTACTCACGGATCGATATTCGATATTTACTTCGATATTGGTATAATAGACATTTTAATCACGTATTCGATATGGTATTTACGTCGTATTGGTATAATAGACATTTTACTCACGGATTCGATATTGGATATTTACTCGCGTATTGGTATAATAGACATTTTACTCACAGATTGGATATTTACTTGCGTATTGGTATAATAGACATTTTACTCACAGAATCGATATTTACTCGCGTATTGGTATAATAGACATTTACTACTACGGATTCGATATTGGATATTTACATCCGTATTGGTATAATAGACATTTTACTCACGGATTCGATATTGGATATTTACTCGCGTATTGGTATAATAGACATTTTACTCACGGATTCGATATTGGATATTTACTCGCGTATTGGTATAATAGACATTTTACTCACGGATTCGATATTGATATTTATTCGCGTATTGGTATAATAAACATTTTACTCACGGATTCGATATTGGATATTTACTCGCTATGGTATAATAGACACTTTTACTCACGGTTCGATATTGATTTTACTCTGCGTATTGGTATTTAGACATTTTAATCACGATTCGATATTGGATATTACTCGCTATTGGTAAAGACTATTTAACTCACGGATTCGATGAATTGCGATTTTACTCGCGTATTGGTATAATACATTTTACTCACGATGATTGGATATTTACTTGCGTATGTGGTAATAGACATTTTACTCACAGATATCGATATTTACACTCGCGTATTGGTATAATAGACATTTTACTCACGGATTCGATATTGGATATTTACATCGCGTATTGGTATAATAGACATTTTACTCACGGATTCGATATTGGATATTTACTCGCGTATTGGTATAATGTGACATTTTAATCACGATTCGATATTTGGATATTTACTCGCGTATTGGTATAATAGACATTTTACTCACGGATCGAAATTGGATATTTACTCGCGTATTGGTATAATAGACATTTTACTCACGGATTGATATTGGATATTTACTGCGTATTGGTATAATAGACATTTTACTCACAGATATCGATATTTTTACTCGCGTATTGGTATATAGACATTTTACTCACGGATTCGATATTGGATATTTACTCTGCGATTGGTATAATAGACATTTTACTCACGGATTCGATATTGGATATTTACTCGCGTATTGTATAATGACATTTTCTCACGGATTCGAATATGGATGTTTACTTACTCGCGTATTGGTATAATAGACATTTTACTCACGGATTCGATATGGATATTTACTCGCGTATTGGTATAATAGACATTTTACTCACGGGATTCGATATTGGATATTTACTGCGTATTGTATATAGACATTTTACTCACGGATCGTATTGGATATTTACTCGCGTATTGGTATAATAGACATTTTCCTCACGGATTCGATATGGATATTTACTCGTATTGGTTAATAGACATTTTACTCACGGATTCGATATTGGATATTTACTCGCTTATTGGTATAATAGACATTTACTCACGGATTCGATATTGGATATTCTCGCGTATTGGTATAATAGAACATTTTACTCACGGATTCGATATTGGATATTTACTCGCGTATTGGTATAATAGACATTTTACTCACGATTCGATATTGGATATTTACTCGCGTATTGGTATATAGACATTTTACTCACGGATTCGATATTGATATTTACTCGCGTATTGGTATAATAGACATTTTACTCACGGATTCGATATTGGTATTACTTGCGTATTGGTAAATAAGCTTTTTACTCACGACGATTCGATATTGATATTTACTCGTATTGGTATATAGACATTTTACTCACGGATTCGATTGGATATTTACTCGCGTATTGGTATAATAGACATTTTACTCACACGGATTCATATTGGATATTTACTCGCGTATTGGTTTAATAGACATTTTACTCACGGATGTCGATATTGGATATTTACTGCGTATTGGTATAATAGACATTTTACTCACGGATTCGATATTGGATATTTACTCGCGTTTGGTATAATAGACATTTACTCACGGATTCGATATGGATATTTACTCGCGTATTGGTATAATAGCATTTACTCACGATTCGATATTCGATATTTACTCGCGTATTGGTATAATAGACTTTTACTCACAGATTGATATTTACTTGCGTATTGGTATAATAGACATTTTCTCCAGATTCGATTTGGATATTTACTAGCGTATTGGTATAATAGACATTTTACTCACGGATTCGATATTGGATATTTACTCGCGTATGGTATAATAGACTTTACTCACGGATTCGATATTGGATATTTACTCGCGTATTGGTATATAGACATTTTCCACGGATTCGATATGGATATTTACTCGCGTATTGGTATAATAGACTTTTACTCACGATTCGATATTGATATTACTGCGTAGTGTATAATAGATTTTACATTTTACTCACAGATTCGATATGGATATTTACTCGCGTATTGTAATATGACATTTTACTCCAGATTCATATTCGATATTTACTCGCGTATTGGTATAATAGCATTTTACTCACGCGATTCGATATTTACTCGCGTATTGGTATAATAGACATTTTACTCACGATTCGATATTGGATATTTACTCGCTATTGGTATAATAGACATTTTACTCACATATTCGTATTCGATATTTACTCGCGTATTGGTATATAGACATTTTACTCCAGATTCGATATTCGATATTTACTCCGTATTGGTATAATAGACATTTTACTCACAGATTCGATATTCGATATTTCCTCGCGTATTGGTATATATAGACATTTTATTGGCGGATTTGATCATTGATATCTACTCGCGTATTGATATAATAGAACATTTTAACTGCATATTTGCACCCCTCAAACGTTTCGAACATTTGATAATTATCGAAAGTCCAGAAAATATCGAAAATCTGGGTCAGGGATAGTTCGAGAAGTCTGAGTCTGTTCGAACTTGAATAGTTTGGCTCGAATTCAAGTTCTAGTCCATCTCTAATAACTAATAGTAAGCAGCTGAACGTCTCGTCTTTGCTCTATATTGCTGTGTCAGTTTTAAGGGGCCTGTTCTGCTGTCCCACACTGCTGATTTCTGTCCTGGAATGGACAAAGCTTGGGTGGTCCATGAGTGTGGTCAATTCAATAACTGGGTAGTGTGAATAGGCCCATGCCACATCCTGGTTAGTTGGTTGGTACATAATATACAAATGTTTAACCGTGAATACAGAGCCTACTGGGACTTCTAATGCCACAGCAGTTTAATGACGAAAATAATCCACGTATTGTGGTTCTAAAGGTCTATGATCTCAATCACTCTCTTTCTTGATCAGACTCACTGAACAGGCTGCAGTTGCCATAGACAAAGCTATATACGACCAAACAGTATAAAATTAAATCTAAAGTATAACTTTGCTTATTAAATCCAATGGATTCTAATAAGCAAACAGTAATTGTGTACTGTATGTATTTAAAGTAGATCCAACCTACGGTGTCCCAATCTGGCGCCACTGACCCAAATCCAGATAGAAGCAAAAGGAGATCACCTGCTACTCCTCATTCAATCCCACCCTCACTCAGTGTGCAACCTTCTCTTTGTCCCTTAGAAAAATGTTGGGTCCACCAACATTACATGCTATGATTGGCAAAATTGATCAATCTGGTAACTGGGTCAGGCCTTTCATTTAGATGACAACAAGCGAGTTTTGTTCTGACATTGCGATTAACTCCCCTTCAAACACACCCCCGATTCCTCTTTTTACTGTTTTCAGATCTACAAGCTCCGATTCTAGCTGCCTAGGGGCAATATTGGCTGGGATAAACTCCACCCCATTCCAGTCAGTGCAAAGAAGAAGTTGGGAAGTATTGGGGACCTAAAATGTGGCTTACAATGTCACTGATATGGACTACCTATTTTCATCAATGGAATGGAATTCCCTTATAGGCTAATTCAGTACAGAGGAAAATCAAACCCCTTCCGGTAAAATGTCACCTCCTGTCTGAGACGGTTTCCTGGCTTTTCCTTTTTCATGACCATGCAATCGATTACACCGTTGGGGCAAAATCAGAGCTGGCAGCCGAAATTCATGATCAGCTTTGCTTTGGTGAGCAATGGAACATTGAGTACCCGTCTTCCCTCCTAACTTTAAATAAAAAGTTTCAGGCTTTCTAAAATCTATTTACTCAGTATAGTTTTTCTTTAAGGAAAGCAAGACCATTTAGTAGTTGCAACACCTGCATTTGTATGATTGTCCCATTATCCACATATCCACATTTCACCCTTTGTAGGTGTCCTGGTTCTATATTTTGAAACCTTATTATTTCTCTATTTGTTCATGTTTCACACAGTCCTCCATCACTGTATGGTATTATTCCCCAATTAGATTCAGTTCAATTGAGGAACCTTGGGTGACCAATATAATGGCTCCTAGTGAAGGTGAAAGGTCAGTGGATCAGTGAAAATGATCATGTGATTTATGGTAAATTTTGAGGTTTCAATCCTCGTATAACATTTTCTTCTTTATGTATTATGCATTAGAATAGTTTAAAGACAGCTGAGAATTACAAACCAACACGTGTTATTAAAGGATAATGGCAAATATTTGGAAAAATAAGCTGTCGTCATAGATGTGACAATTGACATTATGGCCAATGACTACTGCTATTACTCTAGATGCCTTTTTGAGCACGTGCAAGCTTGTAAACATGGTCCTTTTTCAAGTATCGACAGTAACACAATATGGCTTTCTCAGAATTCCTCATTTTCTATATAGTTAATTTTCAGGATGGTTCTATTAATAGGGTGGCAATTTGTCAGTATGGTCATCTTAATGGCACCTTTTAAGTACCTATAAACAGGTCGAAAAGTCCCCAACATGCATTTTTGCCATTATGGACCTGGCAAAATTTTTGACAGAAAAGTTATTTTCATGCTTTTTAATACTTTGCTGACTTATCGCAAATGTTTTTTTTTTTTTTTACAGTCAAATGCAAAAAAAAAACAATTTTGGTACAAATAAAATGTCCCTCTTTCTAAATACCATTAAACAAACAATGGCAAAAAATATAGAAACAATTGCATAATGACATTTTGGCTTTAAAATATGCCCCTCACTGTAGTGAAAAATCTAGTGAAGCCACTAGAAATAGAGATGGACTAGAACTCGAACTTGGGTTCGAGCCAAACTATTTGAGTTTGAACGGACTCGATTTCTTGAACTATCCCGGACCCGGATTTCCGATATTTGTGAAGGTTCTCATTCATCCAGGTCATGGAATATCTGTTGTATTCAATTAGATCAACTTGAAGTTTAGTTCTTGAAGACGTTTTGCTAGTCATCCGACTGGCTTTCTCAATCAGAATGACTTGTACAAAATCTTTGGCAATTTGTACCCTGGAAATCCTAATTAGCATACACAGCCAGGTGTTAAGGGTGTGATTGGATAGTGGCTAAGAGGTTGTATAGGAACGCCCAGAGTAAGGTGTCAAAACAGCATTGTACATGGCAGACAGTTGTGTTGAACCCCCCCCACCTCTATTTAGGCTTGGTTTCTTTATTTTCACATAAATGCAAGGGGAACATGATTTTCCCATGTGCATGGGGCCCAGATACCAGGGGGTCCAAAAATGTAAAAAACACATTTTTGGAGCTACTGTCACTTTAATAGCAGGGGACTTTCATTGCAACAACAAATGCAGCTATGACTATTCCCCATCCCTTCTGACTGGCAATTCATTTGATCAAAATAAATGTTTGTCAGCCCCGCAGTCAAAAATCATCTTGGTATTCCTTAACCAGTCACTGTGGGTATCATTTACCAGCCATTGTGGGCATTATTTATTAGTCATGTGTATAAACCCTCCTATTTCTGGACAAGCCACATGGCTCTGGCCTTTAATGCATTGTGGTGTATCACTCTTTAATCAACATGTTCCGCAGGACAAGGTGTAGGACTTCTAACATTCTACTACTTGATCTCTCAGCCTGCCACCTGTCCCTTCTTCAGTCTTTCTTAAACTCCGCAGTTTGGACATTTCTCTCTCTCTCCATTCACTTTACAAGAGAAAAGCTGCAATCCTGATACTGCAGTCTATAGGGTGGCTTCCCATCTATTCATTCCATTCTTTTAAACTTAGATCCCTTCACTCTGTTGTACCATGTTACTTATCTTCTTCCTTGGCCTCTATGTTCCTGGACGTTCTCTGGGCCTTTCACAAGGCAATCTTCTCCACAAACCGGGAACTAGCACACAACTAACCCCCCTCCCTCAGTCCTGAACAGATTATCAGGTAGGTTTTCTAAAGCTAGGTACACACTATACATCTCTCCTCCTGACCGACCGTTCGAGGCTTTCAACTGGTCAGCCTGGAAAAGGACTGCCAGTCACGCAAAGCAGCCACGTCCACAATTAGGTGTGACCAATCTTGGGGTCCATAGAGGACCGCGCATTCAGTTGTGATTTTCCGACCTGTCCGATAGTTCTGATTTGGACGAACGAACGGTCGGCGATCGGTTGTGCTGCAAAAACCCCCATACAATAATTCACCAAGACCGCAACAAACACTGAAATGGCAGTCAGTCGCCGAATTATTGCGTTATTGGTGTGTACCTAGCTTAAACAAGGGGATTACAAAGATTATCGGGGATATTCAATAAAAGTTCTTATAGTTTAAAATGGTGCTAATTTTGCCCCACCAATCAGTTTGTTAGCTTTCAAATGTTACATAATTTCTGATTGGTTGGGGCAAAATTAGCACCATTTTAAATGATAAGAACTTTTATTGAATATCCCTGCAGATCTATTAGGTTTGTTTCTTTTCTAACAGACTGATTTACAAATGGTTTCACTAGGTGGCAATATAGTATGGCCAAAGTAGATGATTAGTGCAGGCTTTTGTAAAATTGGAAATAGCTGTGTAATACTATTATTAATTATGTAATTAGTGTATTTGTTTCTTTTAGGAGTGAATGCTTTTTTAACTCCATTTGGAAACATCAGATCTAAAAGAAGGATAGACATATGTATATATGCTTGATGTGCATTTGGGTAGCATTGTGCTCTGTGCTTACTGCAATTCAAGACCTGTTGATAAGTCGTGTGTGTATGCTGGGTTAATTAGATGTTAGCTTTTTGGGTAGGGCCTGATTGAATTGAAAACATAACTGTAAAGGGTGGAATATGTTCAGTACTTATTTCAGGGTGGAAAATTTTTTTGGTTGGATGTTCATGGACACCCTTCAAACTGATTTTTATATCCAGGTTAATCAGCAACCCCCATTTTGGTTATATCTCCTCATCCCAAATGGAGATGTCCAAACTTCGCAAATCTGGTCCGCTCCAGGATCCGCGAATTTTCGAGAAAATTCGAAAATCTGCAGCGGACCCATTAAATGAAAAGGAGAAGGAGGAAACCAGAAAATCCGCGATATCCGCCGTTCACGAACGAGGTAAATCCGACGCGGATACGGGTTCGGATCCGCGAACTGGGCCATTACTAATCCCAAAGACACCCCTGAAAGGACTTGCGCAACCTGATGCATTGACAGCGCTTTCCTTCCTGTCCTGCTGTGTCCGTGCATCCATGTTGTTTAATCTGTGACAATGATGTCACGGCTATGGCTGACTGCACTTCAGTGAACATGCCTGCAATAGATCGGGTTCTGTAAGGAAGTATGTGAATTATATGCTGTGGTTGCATGAAAACAGAAAATCTTTTTCAAATTTACAGAGATTTTTGTTTCCTGATTAATATAGCAGTGAGTGAATGGGTTAACTCTTGTTACCCAGTGACCGGTTATCACAGCTTTAAAGGTTGCTCCACCCCTTGGCCACCATGTCTTTTGACAACTGACCTGTAGTAAATGGTACACATATATAGAAAAGAAAGGGAGGGATCCCTTCCTATGCCATATTTCGGACCAGGAAATTGAAAATCCCGTAAGTTTGAAAAATATTTTCTGCTTCCCCTGATCCTATGTTACACAGGTTCCTTATGCACTCAAGCCAAGGTGGGTGCTGACCTTCTAATTCTCCCCCCTTCTAAGGGAGGTGAATATCAAACAGTTCTGGATTTTTGGAGTCGCACACCTTAGGTGAATTTAAAGTGTATTATTGAAAGCCACACATCAAAATACGTGCCCCCTTCTTCGCTGGTCCTACAATGGCAGTGGAAGTGAAGGGGATTTCCAAAGTAGTAATGGTAAAGAAAACTAGTGAACTGAGGATGCTGATTAAGTTTATTCGCTATTTTTGGCTGATTCTAAGACTTTCAGGCCAAATTCAGTGTCTGAGCGACTTTGTACACTATTTTTATATATCTTGATAAAAGTTAGCATTGAAGACCATGTTGCTGCTCTGCAATGTCCGATGGAGATGCTTTGCTGCAAATGCCAGGAAGTGGCCAAGGCTCTGGTTGAGTGAGCTGTCACCCTTCTCTGCATTATTGTATGCTTGTCTGATAGTCGATATTATCCAGCTTGAGATGGTAGAGGCAGAAGGTTGCAATCCAATTTTTTCTTCCTTGGTAGAGGAAGAATAAGGATTCAGTTTTCCAAAATTGTTCAGTTCTTTCTAAGTATATTTTTCAAAACTCTGCCTACATCCCGAAGAAATCTTTTGATAACTCTAGGGAATTATCAGACCAGTTTGGGTAGTATGATTTCCTGATTAATATGGAAGCCTGAGATTATTTTTGGGATAAAGTTATGATCTGGTTTTAGGATGAACTTATCTTCCAGAAAGGCGGAGTGGACTTAGTGCCCTTATCTCTGATACTTTCTTGGCTGATGTTATGGCTGTCCAAAGAGGATTTTGAGTGTTAGATCTCTGATATTTGATTCAGTTATGGGTTCAAGGCTTTCCTTGAAGGAAGCGGAGAACCAGAGGAAGATCTCATGGGGAATTCTGGATTTAATTGTGGGGGTTAATGTGTTTGACACTTTTGAAAAAAGTCCATTCTGTAGAAATTCCAGTAATCTTTTACTGTGATATCTTCTGATCCTTTCTGGTTGTCTTTATCCTTTTTGAATGTTTTCCAGGTGTGGTAGAATGACCTTGATGTTAATTTTTTCCTTGCTGAACATAGTGTATTAATTACCCCTGAAGAGAGGCCCCTCTCTCTCATTGGCCTGGTTTCAGCTTCCATGCCACCAATTTTATTTTGTCTAATTGGGGATGGATTATTTCTCCCTGATGTAGAAGGTGGACAGTTTCGAGAGTGATGGGGGCCATATTGATAATCTCTGAATCCATGAGAACCACGGTCTCCTCGGCCACCACAGTGTTATTGTTACCTCAGTTACCCTGTCTCGTCTATCTTCCTGAGTACTTTTGGGATTAGGGAAATTGGGGGAAAGACATGAGCCAATTTGAAATTCCATCTTATTGAGAAGGCATTGGTCGTTACTGCTCGGGGGTCCGGATCAAGAACAGAATTTGCGTACCTGATTGTTGTTGCTGTTGGCCATCAGGTCTAACTCTGGGTAACCCCAGATCTTTGTGATATTCAGGAATATCTTTCTGTCTAAGGACCATTCTCCCGGACTTGCCATTTGGCAACTGAGTTGATCTGCCTTGATGTTTTGGACTCCTGGGATGGGGGACAGCTCGAATGTCTTTCAATTTGTTCTCTGACCAGGAGAGAATCTTCTTTACTCCCTTCCAGAGATTCAGGCTTCTTGTTCCTCCCTTCTTGTTTATATAGAAAACTACTGCCATGTTGTCTGACAGTATTTAAACAGCCTTTTGTGAGATAAGGTGTTTGAATGCATTTAATGCCATAAATACTGATTGCATTTCTCTCATGTTCTGGGGTTTCTTTTTCCATGTAGGATTCCATTGACCCTGAATTGACTGATTCTGACAAGTTGCACCCCATCCAGTTGGGCGGGCGTCCACTGTATTGTAATCCATTAGAGCAGTTTCAAGTTGACGGTTTGTAATTCATTTCATTCAGCCACCAATGCAGTGATCTTCTCGTATTGTTTGATATTTTTATTAGTTGAAAATGATTCAGTTGAGGTTCCACGGTTTAGGAAATAGAGTTGGAGTGGTCTCAGGTGAAACTGGGCCCAACGGACTGACTTTCCCAGGACTTTCTGGCATATATACACTGTGGTTACCGATGTTTTAACATTGGTAGGATTTCTCTCCTCAAGTCTATCCATCTTTCTTCTGGTAGAGAATCTGGTGTGAACTGGTGTTGATGATTACTCCCGAACGGTTCATTTCTGACTGGGCTGAAGAATGGATTTTTCCTTGTTTATCAACCAATCATATTTTTCCAGGAGAGAATTGCACTGTGCAGATGACGAGTGCAATCCTTGCTTTATTAGGATGTCGTCTATGTATGCATAAGCTTGTATCTCGAGATCCTGAGTAAGATGTCCGAACTTCGAAAAATCCGTCCGCGCGAAGATCGCGGATTTTCGAAAAATCCGAAAATTCGAAAATCCGCGAGCGGACCCGTTAAAACGTATTAAAATGAAAGTTCGGCAAAATCCGCATTAAAAGTGGTGTAAATACCCTTGGTAACTACACTTAACCACTCAGGGACCTGGGTAATGACCTTAGAAGCACGTATAATGCCACAATACCTAAAAATACAGTCCGCTAGCGTGACTTTAAAAAAACGGTATTTTTCGAAAATACGAGGATTCCCATAAACGCAGGATTTCCGTAAAAAACGGCTTTCCGTAACTATGATAGCTGCCATTGGCTAATTTGGATCATGTGGCTTGCTCTGTCTTGAAAATTTACACGAATACTCTTTTTTACGAGTATTCTCATAATTACGAGAGTATTCGTAATTACGTGAATCCCGTAATTACGTGAATCCCCGTAATTACGAGGATCTCGGTTTTTCCGTATCCCGAAAGTACGTAGATCCTCGTAATTACGGAAGAACTCGTTTTTCGAAAATTTTCGTAAAAAAAAATCCCAGTTCGGAGTTCGGAAGTCCGGAAAGTCCGGAATAATCCGCCGTTCGCAGACGGGAGAAATCCGCGGCGGATCCGGGTTCGGGTCCGCGAACCGGCCATCTCTATCCTGAGTTGAGCTATTAGTGGAGCCAGGATGTTGGAGAACATCCTCGGGGAGGTTGATAGTCCGAATGGGGGGTTTGTTACACATGGGGCCTACAAATCTCATCTATTGGTGGACCAATCTTAACTTATTAAGACTATACACATACGAGGTGTTGTGTTATAGAGGAAATGCCTGTAGGACCTTGTATAGTATATTTATTCATATATCAATCCCATATTATTTCTCCTTTAACAAGTACTCAATCTCTAATCTAAGAAAAGACACTAAAACCCAAAGAGTTCAGCAGCAAGGGAAAAAGGTATACAGAAGGTTAAAGGTGCAAGTTGCTATAGTGGTTTGACCATAGCTGAGCTCATTATGAAATTGCCCCATTTTAAAATCACAGAGGAGGCAGGCCAATATGCAGCAATAAAGGGCAAACTGTATGCAGAAATGTGAACTGAACTAGAAGCACACATTTTCAATTTTTTCATTATATCATCTATCTGTACGTGCTTTTTGCATCATATTCTTCTATACATTGTAAACCATCTGTTTTCCTTCTTCTGGCATTCCCATTTATCAACCTAAAACATATGCATAAACTCAAAGCCAAAGCCACTGCATGCGGAATAGAATCTCTTAGTAGGGAGGCATAAAACACATACATAAGAAATGAATCAAAGGAACGTTGTCACCAAAGATAAATGCAATTTCTGAGCCCAGGTTCCATAGCTTTATTGGTACCAAAAACCGGTACATAACAGAAATGTGTATTGCACAGATAACACGATCTAGGGTAGATAACATAGTAAATAAAAACTGGTATAGAGATCTAGTGTCCAATGAAGAAAACAAGTGGGAGTGTACTTTAAAACAGTGTGTAATTTCAGTTGTATGCACATATAGACATAACATTATCATGGATGAAGTTCTTATCATCGTCTGTGCAATATTTACAATAGATTGAAAAAATTGCAAACAAGCCTATTCGTTCTGTAAACTTAAGTTAAATTATTATGTATGTGTTAATGTTACCATTATCTTGGTGGTAACATAAAACGGTTTCCTGAAAAGCATAGTAGACTCTAGACTATAGACTTCTGTATAACTTTCATGGTGGACCTTTTGGTCCCAATGGGCATTTGGAGGACTTGCGGACTTTGTGGCTTCTTGTGACAGGAGATTGTTGGATAATTTTTCGGTTGTAAGGTAAGTTTATGTACTTTCCTAGAGAAGTTCAAATCGACGCGTGAGTGTCTCGGCCTCCCCTATCTCGCCTAGGGCTTCACCAAGAGGGAGACATGCTTCTCAATAGTGTCTTCCATTATTCAGTTGCAGAAGAAGGAAGCGGGAAACAATGAGCTGGTGATTGGAACTCACTAGGTTAGTACAGAAACTGAACACAGGGAATTAGTTCCTTATCCTGGATACTTTTAAGGGCCAAACAAGAGGGTGAGGCTAAGGTGAGAATTGCCGAAAAGTAAATCTAATGCTGGGGCAGCTGGACTAATTTTTCATATTTTTCAGTTAGAATATATTTAAGAAAGCTTTGTGTTTGTTGTTGGTTATATGGGACTTTCAGCAGTTTTTAGAGCTACAAGTTTCAGAACTTCTTTATCAACTGATTTTTGGTGCAGGAAGTTGCAGCTAATAGAAGATTTAGGGCATGGATAGGCAACCAATAGATGTTTGAAAACTAAACTCCCAGTATTTCACACATGGAGAGCTACTGTTTGCTTATCCTTGGTGATGACCATTAAACCAAAGTTTATTGTTGTTAATTGTTACACATGTATATGCTATACATTTAGGGATGATTCAATCTAAACATGTTTGTCATACCATCACACTCAAATGTAAAACAAATAAATTAATTTAGATATTTTTGAGTCTCCATTAAAAATGACATAGTGTTTGAATGCGTCTGTAGATTACACCCAACCACTACGTGAATCAGGCTTTGAGATGGCTCAAAGTTCTTTACAGATGATTATAGAAAACTGTGATGCTTCCTCAAGGACACCATGACAAACACCTTTTTACAGCCTGTGAATGGTAATCAACCTGAACAGATATCTACAAAAGAGCGTTGTTAAGCCTATGTTTACTGTTCATCACACTGTGATGCCTTTTCTATATTGTAAATGAAAAACCAAAGAGAAAATAGAGGAAGTACATGGGATCTTTTTAAATGATAAAAAAAACAGAAAGGAACATTTGTCTAGTCCAGATTCACTAAAGTAAATAACTTCTTCCTCTTAACCAACTGCCTGAGCTGTCAAATAACTACTGGGTGACCCACCTATGACCTATACATAATCCAGATATATTAGGTTCTTAATAGGGGGAACCGACTTTGTGGTGATTCATGGCCATGTTTTAAAAAATGAGATTTATAAAGCCGGTGTGCACTTCAATTCATTCTGCATTTGTAACTTTGGTACTTAAGGAATCTAGGCGAAGTTGCTACAGTGATGTTAGACATTATAATTTATGTATAAATTCAGCAAGGTCTGTAGTAGACTAATGGTTTCTGCTTGGTTACAAGTATGGATCAGGAAAATACCAGGAACATGCATTATTACAGAGAGGTTGAGAGTGTCAAAATGTTCAGCTCATTAACATTTTAGCTTTAGTTCTTCATTACTGTTATATTATCTCTATTATTCACAGACCAGATTGTGGCATCGCAAGTGATGTTAAGGCATTTATCATGCCCCACATAATTATTGTACAATATACGCTCTCTGGTCTTAACAATCTATTTGTATATAGAGAAATGGGCATCATGATTGTAGAAAGATATACATTTCTGTATTGAGGCTCTTATGATTATAAAAGTGATTATTAAGAGCAGTATCCTTATGTTGCTGATGGCACAAATCTATGATACAGCATCAACTTATACACAGCACAGGATGGGCAGTCTTTGCAAGGAGATCTGACAATCAGCTTTCCAAAACAAGACCTCAGTGCGGTTGATGAATATCCATGTAGATTAAGAAGGTTGATTTTTTTTATGGTTTATTTAAATGGAGTCCAGGGGGTCCAGGGGAAAAATACCTTTTAGTTCGTAGATAAAGATATAGATGTAGCAGGAACACTAGAGCCAGCAAATGATTTTCTTAGGTAATGCACTGAGATTATCCTGTATGGCTGAGTACTCGTGCTGAAAGGATTTAAACAATCTACCATAGAGGCCGATTAAAATCACAAGGCTTGCAAATAGGTTCATGTAATTTATGGAGTGTGAATTAGTTCATTAAGGAATTTTTGCATTAATGATGGATTTACGGTTGTCGAATTTGAACAATAATAAATTTTATTGTTATTATTATTTCATATCATGTATGTATGTACTGGCCCAGTTTTACATATTTCTTTCATTGAAAAAATACTGAATTACATCTGGGTTCGGGATGCTAACCCTGGCAGTGTATAGATTTTATGGAGTTTTAACTCTCCCTAGTGCCTTTTTTGTATCCCTAGAAAATATAAGGGGTGGTTATTAAAATTAATTTCCTAGTGTTTTTCTGCCATAGTTTGCCCTTTATGTAAGTTTTCTATTAGATTTTTATTGTGAAGTTAAGTTCTTTATGAGGCTCCCCAGTCACCCGACTGGCCATCTCAATTCAGAATTCTAAATGATAATCCAGTGGATGACTTGCGAAATGCCTTAAATACTAAACTTCAGTCCAGTTGTTATACTGATCCACAGATATACCTGACCTGGATGAGTGAACCTCACAGATTATACAGACCTGGATGAGTGAACCTTCACAGTATACCTGACCTGATGAGTGAACCTTCACAGATATACCCTGCCTGGATGATGAACCTTCACAATATAACGCCCCGGATATGATGGCCTTCACAGATATACCCTGACCTGGATGAAATATCCTCACCAAATACCTGACCTGGAGAGTGAACCTTCACAGATATACCCGACCTGGATGAGTGAACCTTCACATATATACACTGCCCCGGATTAATGGACCTTCACAGATATACCCTGACCTGGATGAATTATCCTTCACCGATATACCCTGACCTGGATGAATAAACCTTCACGATGTACCCTGAACTGGATGAATGATCCTTCACCAATATACTCTGCACCTGGATGAATGAGCCTTCACCGATATAACCCTTCACTGATGATGATCCTCACGATATACCCTTACCGGATGATTGATCTTCACCGATATACCCGACCTGGATGAATGACCTTCACGATATACCTGACCTGGATGAATGCTCCTTCACCGATATACCCTGCCCTGGATGAAGATCCTTCACCGATATACCCTGACACTGGATGAATGATCCTTCACGATATACCCTGACCTGGATGAATGATCCCTCACAGATATACCCTGACCTGGATGAAAAAATACCCTCAAAGATAACCCTGACCTGGATGGAATGATCCTTCACCGATATACCCTGACCTGGATGAATGATCCTCACCGATATACCCTGACCTGATGAATGATCCCTCACCGATATATACCCTGACCTGGATGAATGATCCCTCACCGATATAACCCTGACCTGATGATTCCCTATATATACCTGACCTGGATGAAATAATCCCTCACCGATATATACCCTGACCTGGATGAATGATCCCTCACTGATATACCCTGACCTGGATGAAATGATCCCTCACGATAACCCTGACCTGGATGAAAAATCCTCACCGATATACCCTGACCTGGATGAATGATCCTTCACCTATATACCCTGACCTGGGAATGATCCTTACCGATATACCCTGACTGGATTGAATGATCCCTCACCGATATACCCTGACCTGGATGAATGATCCCTCACCGAATACCCTGACCTGGATGAATGATCCCTCACGATGATACCCTGACCTGGATGAATGATCCCTCACTGATATACCCCTGACCTGGATGAAAATAATCCCTCCCGATATACCCTGACCTGGATGAATGATAACTTCACGAATATACCATGACCTGGATGAATGATCCTTCACCGAGATACCCCTGACCTGGATGAATGATCCTTCACCGATATACCTGACATGATGAATGATGCCATCACCGATATACCCTGACCTGGATGAATGATCCCTCAACTGATATAACCCTGACCTTGAGAAATAATCATCAACGATATACCCTGACCTGGATGAAAATCCCATCCACCGATATACCCTGACCTGGATGAATGATCCTTCACTGATATACCCTGACCTGTGATGATAATCCCTCACTGATATACCCTGACCTGGATGAAATAATCCCTCACCGATATACCCTGACCTGGATGAATGATCCTTCACCGATATACTGACGGATGAATGAACCTCACCAATCCGGACCTGGATGAAGATCCTCACCGATTAACCTGACCTGGATGAATGATCCTTCCACGAGATATACCCTGACCTGGATGAATGATCATTCACCGATATCTCCTGACCTGGAGGAATGATCCTTCACCGATATATACCCTGACCTGGATGAAGATCCTTCACCGATATATACCCTGACCTGGGATGAATGATCCTTCACCGATATATACCCTGACCTGATGAATGATCTTCACCGATATATACCCTGACCTGGATGAATGATCCTTCACCGATATATATTACCCTGCCTGGATGAATGATCCTTCACAAGATCCCTATTTACATCTAGACTTCATTGGATGGACACCTGTCCCTTAATGTACCACCAATTTTAGTTAGTCCAACATTTATAAAGGGGGTGAATCATACTAAAAGAGACACAGTTTTAGAACAATAAACTTTCCCCCAATGAGCCCGCTAGCCTTATCTGCGTTGCAAGGTTGCAGTCTGGCGACTCCATCTCATCTCTTGACGTTCAAGCAGATTGCAATGTTAGAACTGTGTCCATAATGTCTTTTTTCTGAAATTATTATGTAATGATGTTTTTGGGATCAGCAAAGAATTACTGCAAGGCTGAGCAACAGCTGGTCCAGGCATTGTATGTCACGGGTAAGAGTGACCTCTCGAAGGAAGCTTAGTTTATGATTAATGTGAAACAACTCATTATGATGTCCCTCTCGCTTAAGTGTAATAAGAAAAAAGTTTTGAATAACCATCTCAATTATAAAATTACTTTAATGTGAGGATAAATACCCAGAGAAAACACTAAAGGCTCAGGGGAACCAGCACACCCATGATATAGATATATATACTATAGTATAGTATAAAAGTCCAGTGCACACAAGGAATTGTGAACATTCTATTGGCAAAACATGAAAGACCCTTGTGTTGGGCCTTTTCAAGGCCTAGTGAAAAATGTGCATACGTGCATCAATTCAGTACCTTCAAATATGCAATATCATATCCTGTGACTTAATAAAAGCTCAAACACCGATAGTGACATCTGGAACCCTGACAATTGGATATATAAAACACACATTAATGTGCATTAAGTTTCCCTTTGTTTACATACAAGTGGAGTATATATAATATACATACTTTATATACAAAGTGTCCGTGCATCAAGAATTAATAAACAAGAATTAATAAACAAATAAGTGTAAGGTGCTAGAAAAATCTTGTTTATAAAAGGTGAAACTGAATTTAAAATGACTATTCTTTATAATAAAAAAAAACAATTCACCGCTCCTTTATAAAACATTTTAAAGGATACCTGCTCATTTACACCTTTAGGACTTACGGTATTCAAAGGTTTTTAACCTACTTATATATGCATAGAGCCAATACGCGATAGTTAAGTGAATACTGAGGTTGTATCAAGACAGATACAGTAGATAGAATTGATATAGAGTAACAGAGAGTAACATTGTTGTTGCACAACACACATTTTGATACACTGATATAGTGTGCACCAGGTGTGGGGGTGTTTGGTGGATTGCACTTACTGATGTGGCAATTGCCAGCCTTGGTGTGCTAGAGTGAATCTATACTTGTTTGGATCTCTCTTGTTACCAGAGAGGCCGTATTTCTCTGCCTTCTGGTAATAAACTCTGGTGAATTCTGCTTTGCACCACTGGTCTGGGGGATAAAGGGAAAAGAGTACTAGATCAATATTATCTTACTGTGGGGGGATATGGTGATGTATGATGACTATCCTTACATACCTTTTAGAGTTGCAATTTAAATCCGTGGATTACACCTTTTTATCTACATTTGTATCCTCTTACCTACGGCCTTATTGATCTGTCCCGAGGACGGAGGAGTAGAGTCACTTTATGTAATTATTGACTGGATAGTTTGGTTACCTATTTCTACCTAGATTTTTGCTATTGCCCTATTTTACATCTATGAGAATTAATTTATACTCTTTATGAGAGGACTAATGCTAGGTTACTATATATAATATATATATTATATATATATATATATATTATTAATAATTATTTTTAGTATATATAATTTATATAGATAATATAATACACCGCACTCAAATAAGTCCATGCAGTAATCTTTTATTATGAGGCCTGCTGTATAGCAGGGCGACGTTTCGGGAACCACATGTCCCCTTTATCAAGCTCACAGCGTAACGGCCATGTCATAATACGAAAAGTTTATAACACACATTACTGGTATTCCTATATATACTCCTCCCAATTATATCCGCCCCCCCTTGAACCAATCAAAATATGGAAACAGAATTTGTATTAAAGCAAGCATACACAATCCCATTCAAGTATAGGAAGGAGGCAAGGAAGATATCAAGGCACCACCCATGGATCCCTGAAAAAAATAAGTCACACAGAAAAAAGGGGGATATCAATAAAATACAATAATACGTAATAATTGTACAAGTACATAGTATCATAAATAAACATGTAAGTCATAATCATGGTTCAGTCCAACAGGGATGGAGGGTACCCAATCTATGTACCCACATACCTCTCTTTCTTAAGTAACAGCTCCTGTCACCCCCACGTTTGGGTCTAGGGACAGACTCAAGGACTAAAAATCTCAAATCAGACTCATCATGATGTGCTTCCTGATAGTGAATTGGTACAGGTTAATTGTGTTTTTTCAGTTTAATACTAGATTTATGTTGTGATATGATTTTTTACGGTTTGTAGTCTCTCCACACGTAGATTTTATTACATGGGCATACAAGAGCGTACACCGCAAATTTCGTGTCACAAGTAAAGTGGCCACTTAAATGGAATGTCTGGTGGGTTAGATGGTTAGGATGTGTAAATACTTTGGTTTTTATGACCATGTTTGCATTGTTTACAACAGGGAAGCATCCCACTGGCTAACCCAATGGTTATGATATTCAAGGATATTTTATGTTGGGGTGGTAACGTATTTAACTGTTGGTGGAACTCCATGAGTGTCTCAATTTCGCCCCGCCACAGCACAAAGATGTCGTCTATGTACCTTCAGCAGGCCACACAAACAAACAGTGGAAATCCACCTCCTGCCACAGCATGAAGGCATATGCACGAGCGACATGGACCCCATGGCAGTACCACAAATTGTCTGTAGAAGTCCCTGTCAAAATTTTTGGCTACGGTCCGCCTGAAAACTCTGCACCTGAATCTCTTATAGAAGGAGTGCGGCATTACATACTACTATATATATTTTATATATATACACATCACTAATCAATTTTCAAATGTATTAACGTTTCAGAACTACATTGAGTCCCTTCATCAAGTAATTCCAAAACGTTAATAAATTTGAAATGATTGTGAGGTGTGCTCAGGACTGTTCCTTTTTGTGGCTACTTTGGCAGACTTAGGCATCTGCATCCTTAGAAGCAACCGTTGACCCAAAGACACGGACTGAGTACGAGTGTGACTCGATAGATAGATAGATAGATAGATAGATAGATAGATAGATAGATGAGATATAGATTGATAGATAAATAGATAGAGATAGATAGATTATATAGAAGAAATGTGACCAATAAAATGGTGTTAACTTTTGAAGTCCTGAGAGTGCTGCCGCTTTTGATTTAGGTGGGTGTATGTGTAGTGTATATATATATATATATATATATATATATATATATATAATATGGTCAGGGTATTTATGATCTATTTATATATATTTTAGTATTTTAGATAACCGGTGTATATAGATTTGTTTGTTAATAACTTCTTATTAATTATATATTGTGTGTATTATGTCATCTTTTCACAGGCTTCTTTTTTGTTGTTAGATTGATCCCTCTAATGGGTTGTGGTTAATCCAATGTATCTCAGTGAGGATAAGGTTTTCTCTAAATAGTGTTTGGCCCCTGGCTTTATTGTTTACCATAATATAATATATATATTTACTCCATAAGTCCCGCACTCGTGCTGTCCCGATCTATTGCTCCAGTGCTTCATAGAAATATAATCACATAATTTCTTGAAGGGACACTCATGGGACTTGTATCATTTTGCTATAGATCTAGCTGTCTGAGGACCGCTAGATCTATAGCCGAAACGCGTTGATGCACAAATAAATGTGTTTGAATAGATTCAAGGCCCACGAGTGCACCTACCAGGGATTATGTAGTACATTTGAAAAGCTTCAATGACTTCATTACAACATTCCCATAAAAAATGACACGGTAAAGGCTCTTGTGATTTCATAACTAATAGGAACTATCCTATCATAAAATAATAGGAACAGGCATTAAGTGTGCCAGAAACTGAACTGAACCAGCCCTAGATGATGCCTGTTCTCAGGGTCCTCAGTGGTTGGTAATACTGTCCCTTAGCCAGGAGAGTGCTTTACAAACAGAAAATATGGTTAGGTCTTGCTTACAGGTAATTGATGAATGGATGAACACTGTTTAATCCTTTCCCTAATGGAATAGAAGGAATCCATAACAGTGTGTAGTGCTAAACTTAGATAGGAAGTTAATAACTACATAGTGTAATATGGGAAAACACAAGCACTCTGAAACATATTCAATAAACCTATATTGTCTATGTACCCCACACACATGTCTCTGTATCAATGCTGATCCCCTTATGCTCCCAGGTCAAATAATCAATTCTAATTAAAATAGAATCATCCAACCATCATCTTAAGAATACCTCATGGTCTACTGCACAACCCCTATAGCTCAGCCAACTTAGAGCATTTGTAACTTCTGTTTAGAGATGACCGAACTTCATGAAGTGATCCGTTTCGAACTTCAGTAAAAAGTTCGAATTCAGACCCATTAAAGTCTATGGGGGAGTGATAGTTGAAAAGTCCGGGTCATTCAGAAATAAACTAACAATGTAACTTACTAAATGGCTGTGTCACCTGGAAAATGGAAGGGGAACATAGTCACTTCACCAAAACTTTTTTAAACACTTCTTAAACACGAGTGGGCAATTGTCGGGTCTTGTGCAAGCTACATTCGAGGGTTAGCGAACGGCCTGTAAATTTCTATTATCAAATATCAAAAATACAGCCGTGAGTATGGAAAGTCCGAGAAATTCGGGCTGGGATAGTTCGAGAAGTCGAGTCTGTTCCGACTTCCAACTCGGGTTCGAATTAAAATTCTAGTCCATCTCTATATTGGTTAAAAAAAAATCTGTTACTGGTCTATTGTTGTTATGGGTCATCTACTGATTTTTTTGGCATTTGGCTCTGATCTGGGCCTCTCACTCTACCTATCCCAACAAATAATTTAGTACATCACCATCAGTGGCGTAACTAGGAATCACTTGAGTCGGGACCCCCAGCAAATCTATAATGCCCCCCCCTTCTGGTTGATCTACAGTGGTTATCTGGGGGAGGCTGTATCTGTCGTTGGAAAAGTATTGATTTCTTTCTAATTTCTATAAGAGTTTTTTACTTAATCTCAAGCACCGTCTTGCACATTTAACAGTTATCTTGGCTGTGCAAAGGTGAAAATTCTAAAAAAAACCAAACTTCTGACTAAAGCATTTAATTCCCGAAATGATTAGACTTCCTTGTGAAAAGCCACAGAGCAGGTTAATACCATTAATTTCATGCCTGATCTTCATGTAATTAGTTCAGCTTGGTTATTAATAAGTAAGGAAGCTATTTTCTGCCTGGAAGACTCAGACACTTGAGTCTCACATATTATGACAGTGTAACTATCCCCTAAACAAGAAGTTTCATAATTAATATGTTTCATATGGCACACTGTTCTGCAATGGCAATTTGTGATTGAAATAATAACATTATCGCACAATATGGTTTCCTTTTTGACTTTAATTGAATCCTTTGATTTTCTTCAGGGGCAATTTGAGAAATTTTGCAATGGAAATAGGTCACCAGAGAGCATGAACAAATGTAATGGATGGTTCACAAGGTCTAATGCATTGTAGGAAGATGTGCCACATACAGTATGGGGAATACATTGTCTGTGTGGTCCGATCTTGCGCAACAAGCTTTTATTTTCTGGTCGTACTAACTCTTAAGTGCTGAAAATGGATTTGATGATTAAGTAAAAAAATGGTATCCATTAGTCTGTGTTAATCCTCTGCAATCTAAATTTGAACTTTCCTACTAAAATGACTGCATACCTAGGGAGCAAGTCAGGGAGACATTTTTAACTGAAGGAACATCTAGAAAAATAATTGTACATCTTCATGTTTTCAGTGTTAGAATCTAAAGGATATTTAATGGTTTTATAGAACATAACTGTTCCAGCAAAATTAAACTGGAACTTTCCTTTAGACCTGGTCACAGGGCTGATATTTCAAACCCAATAATCCTTGATCCTTTAATTTAAACAAATTGCCCAGATTGTATTCGAAGAAAAATCACCACCTCTTTCTTATTTGAAGTTTTTCTTAAAGGGCTTTAAAATAGAACTTAAAAAGACAACCCCTCAAAAACACAACTAACTTATTGACTTGAAGATGTACCAGGAGGCAGATATTAAACTACTGTTCTGCTTCCCCCCTGCACATCTTGCCACCTTCTCTTTATGAGTTTGCATGTTAAGAGTGGTTCAGGGAGCAGCAGTGAGTCATTGGGTCATGATGTCACAACTATGAGCGATTGCTGCTAACTGGAAGACTCGGGTTTATCGGTCTTGAAATTTAACCTGTTTTTACCAGGGGTATGGTAATGTTCCAGTTTATTTCGCTGGAATAGGATAACATTCCACAGGAATCCTCAAATATATAAATAGATTAGAAAAAAAAATTTCTGCTACGAGTTTGATAGTGGGGCACGAGCCTTATTCCCCACCAGCAAAATTTAATGTTGGCAGTTGTGCCGCCGGTGACATTTTCCTGAGATCAGCCATACTCCAAACCCCTTTGAGCTACGAGAGAGTGATAAGTATGATTCATCACATCTGACCTTTTTGCTTATGTTACGTTTCTAATCTAAACTCATGCAGCTGCTCATCCATGAACAACCTGTTCATAAAGTTTACATAAAACACTCTTATTCTTATTGTTTTATTCTTATGTTGTTTCGAGAGGCATTTTAGAGCTGAAAATCTAAAGGTGATGTCCAAAATGACCACACGCTGAACTTGTGACTGTGAGGATGCTAGAGTTTGTTCTGTGTGCTTCACATTATGAAACCTTAAAATGTATCCACAAATACTGTAGATTGATAAACAAATATGAATGTTGGTGCTAAGGTGAACATTTCATTTAATAGCTAAATCCACCTCCAAATTCAATTAATTTTAAGCTCTTTCTGTACCACCTGTAGAACTTTTACAAACCCTGTTTATATGAATACATTATTTTGAGATATTTTTCCCGTTCCTGCTTACTTTGCTTTGATGGTCCAAGATATTATCAATCATCTGAGTTCATTATTAATCAGTGGATATACTGGAAACTTTGTTACAGGATCATATTCTGGACTAGGTTTAAAAGAACCAACCTTAAAGTAGTAAGGGGTGATGAGTAAAGATCTTGGCATGGTTTTGTGAAGATGTGAGTAAGAATTTTGATTCTGGCAGAGCAGTGGATGTGAGTAATATATTTTGCTAAGGTTTTGAATCACAGAGGCAACTTATGTATAAACTAAAGTCTGTTGGCTTTGAAAAACAACATATGTACATGGATAGAGAATGGTTGATACATTGTGTGTAGAGATACTTAGAAGTTTTAAGTGAAGTGTCCCTGGGTTCTGCACTGGGCCCGCTTCTTTGTTTGCTGATGACAATAAACTATGTACACCATTGGAAACTTCAAGTGATTGTGCGAGTGGCCTATCTACAGTCCCTGCGATGGCAGGGGGGGTAAAAAGGCCCGCCAATCTCCAAAATAGTACTGTGATCAGCTTTAGTTTAACAGCTGATCGCATGAACTTAAGTATAGGTGCGCGATCAGCCCTTTTTTTTTATGCGGACCTAGATAGTCAGAATGGGCAGAAAGTGGCATACAGCTTAAGTACTGATAAATGTGAGGGGATTGCATTTGGGGTCTAACAAGCAAATTGAGCTCTTCTGTTGAATTGGAAAAACAACTTTCACTACTTTCTGCTTTCCATCCTAGGGATATTTTGGTAGGTCTTGACCATCGCAGATGATGAACATTCTACCAGACTGCCGTTTAGGAGCTGTTCTAAATCCTCGTACACACGTTGGATCATTTTCGTACGATGCAGCCAACGAACTTTCAACAACATTATCGTTAATCCCATAATTGAAACGACATTGTACAAGACAGCAACATTAGTCACCACGATAGTCGTTAGATATAGATGTTCGTACGTAACGTAACATTCGTATCTTCACGCCAATTACGAAAAGCACGCATGCGCCTTAACGATAATCTGCCGACCATGTACAAATATACGAATAACGGCAGAACAACATCGCCAGGCTGATTGTCGGGAAAAAGCGACGATAGTCGTTGGTCTTTGATAATTGTTGATGCTATATTTTGTACGAATATTGTTGCTCGTTCATCTGCTGCATCGTACGACAATTATCCAACGTGTGTACTCAGCTTAACTAAAGCTTATTCAAAAAGCAAATTCAAAAAGAAAATGACCTTGAAGCCTTCACACAGGGAAAGGTTTGAAATAAGTAAAAAGTGCCAAATTATGTGCAGGTCATGAAATCTTTTGTTCTCTGGGCTTACTACAGTGCAGTAACACAATATATTTGTGGTGGACTCAGTGTTGATGCTTGTGTCACTTTGTTCTAAGTCTCACAAATTTAAATATTTCATATCACAAATATTTTTTAGGTTTTTCTTTTTTTGTTTGCAGAGTCCTTAATGATCCCTCCATCTTGACAGTGGAATATGCCCCGTGGGGCAATTCCCCTGTGGTAACCTGTCTGTGTGTTTGCCTCAGCTTCTACACTGCAATGGGGACAAGGACTGCGCCAATGGAGCTGATGAGAAAATGCGGTAAGCAATATATAATTATAAAATCATAAGCCATATTAGTTATGGTTCCAGTGTTCTTTCTCACAACCATCACTGCATGGGCGATACCTGGGTGCTATCACACCATGAAGCACTCTGGAGCTTTTCAAACGGTGGTTATGCATTATGTTTACTTCATAAACAACGTCCATGATCTTATATATCAGTGATGCCCAATTTGTGTTTTTTTGGGGGGGTAAGCTGGGGCGGTCCAGAAGCGGGGGTGGGGCTTTACTTGTGGACTGGTCACTGTATTATGGGCCACTAGTGCATCCGTGCAGCCCCCGCCTGGCTTAGGTTGGGCACATCTGAAATATTTATATGATTATGTATTTAAAGGACAGTTCAGTGGAAATGATCAATATTTGTTAAATGTTTGTAGTTAGTGTAATGCCTTCTTAGTTATTCTACATATTCTCTCCCATTTTGAAAAATCAGTTGATTTCATACCTTTGCTGTTCCCGCGTTGACATTAGTGAGTGACATTTCAGGTTCTAAACTGTCTTCTTCTTCCCAGGATGCAACCGCATCCTTGGAATGTTCCTAACAGGAATTTCTACTGATTGCTGTTGGATGGGGTCAAACATGCTCAGATCTCTACTGAGCAACTGAATCAACCCAGGCGCTGGGTCAAGGGCAAGACCATAACGGTCTCTACTAGGGGTCCTACAAACAAGAAGTCAGTATTTCAGTTTGCATTTATTTATACACAGACAAAATACTGAATTGGCAGATTAAGGTCATTGGGATGAAAAACTACTGTCTTTTTTCTGAAAAGCATATGTATTTGCACTAAACTTTAAAGCTTTTGAAAAACCCTCACAAAACACTAATTTTGCCCTTGAAATATTTACTGTAAAGTTTGTTGGTTTGTTAGTAGTTAAATCGCTGGGCGGGCTTAGCCTTTGTCTTTGTCCTTACATTGGTGTCTTCTGGACCCTCCCCTTCAATTGAGAGTTGGGGATACATATGAGATGCACAATCAGCTTAATATTGTGGCAATAACCTGGGTACAGTTTTGACACCCTAGGGAGCACCAGTTTTACTTTAGATAACTATTTTATATACATATTAGAGATGCTTTCTCATTTAAGTGAAAACTGTGAATGTTTGTAAAGGTTTATGTGCAAGTCTGTATCAAGGTGGTATAGGACCTAATAAAAGTAAAACTACATTATAATAAATGCTACATGAAGTCACATCCCTTATTCATTCTGTGTCTTTTGATCTTTTGTGGCTGGTTATGTTCATTACCATATTTGGCTAATGCCAAATTAAGGTTTGTCAGCCAAGGGTGTTCTAGTTGCAGAGGATCTGGGAAGAAAACTAGAACATCATTTATTACAATAGTCCTCTAAGGTCCTTGTCTCCAAAAATACCATTTGATTTTTTAGGTTATTATATGGTTATATATTACTAGGGTATTATAATAATCCAAACATTTGTATAGCTGCCCCTAGCCAGGATTTGAACCCTGGTCTCCGATGTCAAAGGCGGGGCCTTTAACCAGTACACTATCAACCCTCGAATGTACCATTCGCTAAGCTAGGGGGACCATTCGCTAACAAGAAGGATGGTTCGTTCGTTCGGTAATCTCGAATGTATCGTCGAATGTAGCTTGCGCAAAACCGACAATTGCCCGCCTGACTTAGGAAGTGTTTTAAACAGGTTTTGGTGACAGTGACATGTTCCCCAGACCATTTCCCAGGTGCCACAGCCATTTACAGTAATTTACCATGTTAGTTTAGCTGTAAATCACTTGGACTTTTCGAACTGTCATTCCCCCATAGACTGAAAGGGTCCAAATTGGAACTCTTAAACTTTCTCTAAAGTTCGAAAACGGACCGAACTTTTTATAGTTCGGCCATCTTACCCCCAAATAAATAAAAAACCTGTATTTGTTGAAAGGTAGTCCTTATTACTACACTAGTAACGTATACTAAACATGGTGTTATTGGATTTAGATATTTCTCCTTAAATGGAATAAAATAACCTTAGTCTTATGAATTGATCTCATCATAAACAAAGGACAAAATACCTTTGTGTGTACCCAGCCTAAAATGCATTTTTAGGAAAGGAATTGCCTCTCTAAATAGACAGAAAGTTTGTTCAGTATGCAAAAAAATTATACAGGCTCCAATGGAGAGGAGGAAACAATCGAAATGTTTTTGGAAACACAATAATTCGTACAATAATGATCTATGAAACAATGTTCCACAATATTTATGACTTCTTAGACCCTTTTGAAAAAATAGTGTTCTTATAGCAGCTATGCTTTACATTCTATGTTATTGGCCTAAGGACTTTATTTATGAATTATGGCTACTCATAGTTTATTCTCCCGCTATAATAAATGTATGTTTGTTTGGGATTGTATAATGGACTCTGATGATAATGCAATAAACATATGGAGTATGTCACTGCTTGTCTTTTATCTGCACAATTAGTGTTTGAGCAAACAAGTCTTTGTTTTAAGGAAGAGCATTGGTTTAGTTTGCTTTGAATCTCAATACGGTATCATCTTTCTCCACTGGTTGTTTTTTGTATTAGAAATGTTCTCACTTTGTTCTGTAATTCTTGAGACTGTAAAACCTGAAACATTGAAAATGAAAATAACAAAATATAAAGTGTTATCAGCATATAACAAAAACACCAAGTTGTGTTCCTTATTTCAATTATTTTTCAATTCATATTAATATTCTGAATGAAACCACTGGTAAGCCAACATGCTATTGTGTATTCATAGTCCGACAGCAAATTTTATAACTGTGTCCTCTTCCATGGAGAACATTCTAAGCTTTAAACGAATCTCATTCAAAATAAGCTGCCAAAATGATTCCCTTGTTGCTAGGGGATACAAAATTCCCCCTTTCTTATCTGCCACTCTTAATATTTCTCTCGGTCATAGGAATACAGAATGTCTTCTATCCCACAATTGTCAGACTACGTGGCGGGGACGAGCGATTGGGTAAGTAATTTACGAATACCAATATTTTGTTAATACCCGTGGAGGATACCCTTTTAAAGGGTTAACTTTTAAACTAACTTTCCCATAATATAAAATATTGGGTCCCAGCCCAACCGCATGACTATTATAGCAAGAAAGTCCCCCGATCTTTACTTGCCTTACCTCTATCCTTCGCCGCACAATCCCGGCCCTCTGCTCCTAGAACTGCAAGCAGGGGTGGGACCGGCAGCCGCGTCCGTGATTGGCTGAGAGGCAGCCAATCACGGACGTGGCTGCCGGTAGTGTAGAACGGCGAAGGAGAGAGGGTAAGTAGTAAGCAAAGATGGGGGATTTCTTGCTATAATAGTAATGCGGTTGGGACTGGGGGACCAATAACTATATTATGGAAAGGAAGTTTAATGCTAGGGGATGGGAGACCAAATGGGAGAGGGTGGGGGGGAGGAGCATGGCTAAATTCTCCAGAGGGGAGACAGGAGGCAGAGCATATATGGGAAAGGATTACAGGAGAAACCACTTGGATCTGGAGATGTAAGGTAAGGATTTTTATACACTACACAGTGGGGCCAGTAGAGTGGGGGGGGATTATAGTTTTTGGGGGTGGAATACCCTTTAGCCTTCATTTATAAAAAATACTTATCCTCTGAGGATGGAACAGTCTTTAGTAGGATCACTGCTGAGGTAAATGGAGATGTGTTGTGCCGCCATATGATACCCTCTTTAAAAGCCAGTGTTCAACAATTTGTAGAATCTAAAATTAATTGCCAAGATTCTGTACAAGTCATCTGAATTGAGAAAAGCCAGTCGGATGACTAGGGAAAACATCTTTGAGAACAAACTTTACAGTCAGTGATCCTGATAAAACAGATATTACCATGACCGATGGATGAATGAATTAAAACGATATACCATGACCTGGAATGAATGAATATTACAGAGATAACCATGACCGGGATGATTGAATATTACAGATTATACCATGACCTGGATGAATGAATATTACAGATATACCATGACCTGGATGAATGAATTATACAGATATAACATTACCTGGATGAATGAATATTACAGATATACCATGACCTGGATGAATGAATATTACAGATTATACGACCTGGATGGATGAAATATTACGAATACGTGACCTGGATGGATGAATATTACAGATATACGTGACCTGGATGAATGAATATTACAGATAACCGTGACCTGGATGAATGAATATTAGAAGATACCGTGACCTGGATGAATGAATATTACAGATACACCGTGACCTGGATAATGAATATACAGAAACCGTGACCGGATGAATGAATATTACAGTAACCGTGACGGAGATGAATGAATATACGAGTATACCGTGACCTGGATGAATGAATATTACAGATATACCATGACCTGGATGGATGAATATTAAGATATACCGTGACCTGGATGAATGAATATTACAGATATACCGTGACTGGATGAATATATTACAGATATACCGTGACCTGGTGAATGAATATTACAGATATACGTGACCTGGAGAATGAAATATAGATATACCGTGACTGGATGAATGAATATACAGATATACAGTGACCTGGATGAATGAATATTACAGATATACCGTGACCTGGAGGAATGAATATTACAGATATCCCGTGACCTGGATGAATGAATATTACAGAAATACCGGACTGGATGAATGAATATTAAAGATATACCATGACCTGGATAAATGAATATTACAGATATACCGTGACCTGGATGAATGAATATTACAGATATACCGTGACCTGGATGGAATGAATATTACAGATATACCGTGACCGGATGAATGATATACAATGATACCGTGACCTGGATGAATGACTATTACAGATATACCGGACCTGGATGATGAATATTACAGATATTAACCGTGACTGGATGGATGAATATTACAGATTACCGTGACCTGGATGAATGACTATTACAGATATACCGTGACCTGGATGAATGAAATTACAGATATACCGTGACCTGGATGAGATGAAATTACAGATATACCGTGACCTGGATGGATGAATATTACAGATATACTGTGACCTGGATGAATGAATATTACAGATATACCGTGACCTGGATGAATGAAATTTACAGATATACCGTGACCTGGATGAATGAATATTACAGATACACCATGACCTGGATGAATGATTATACACCATATTCAGATATACCATGACCTGGATGAATGAATTACAGATACACATGACCTGGATGAATGATATTACAGATATCCATGACCTGGATGACAGTGTATATTACAGATACACGTGACCTGGATGAATGAATATACAGATATACCATGACCTGGTGGATGAATATTACAGATTATACCGTGAACTGGATGAATGAATATTACAGATTACCGGGTACACTGGATGAATAATATTACGAATATACATGACTGGATGAATGAATATTACAAATATACCGTGACCTGGATGAATGAATATTCACGATATACCGTGACCTGGAGAATGAATATTACAGATATCGTGACTGGAGAATGAATATTACAGATATACCGTGACCTGGATGAATAAATATTACAAGATATACCAGGACCTGGATGAATGAATATTACAGATAGACTGACCTGGATGAATGAATATACAGATGATAGACGTGACCTGGATGAATGAATATTACAGAATACCGTGACCGGATGAATGAATATTACAGCTAGACCGTGACTGGATGGATGAATATTACAGATATACCGTGACCGGATGGATGAATATTACAGATACCGTGACTGGATGGATGAATTTACAGATATACCGTGACCTGGATGGATGAATATTACAGATATACCGTGACCTGGAGGATGATATTACAGATATACCGTGACTGGATGGATGAATATTACAGATTACCGTGACCTGGATGGATGAATATTACAGATATACCATGACCTGGATGAATGAACATTACAGATATACCATGACTGGATAATGAATATTACAGATAGACCATGACCTGGATGATGAATATTACAGTTATACCGTGACCTGGATGGATGAATATTACAGATATACCTGACCGGATGAATGAATATTACAGATAGACCGTGACCTGGATGAATGAATATTACAGATATACCGTTGACCTGGATGAATGACTATTACAGATATACCGTGACCTGGATGAATGATATTACAGATATACCGTGACATGGATGAATGAATATTACAGATATAACGTGACTGGATGAATGAATATTACAGATACCGTGACCTGGATGGATGAATATTACAGATTATACGTGACCTGGATGAATGATGACTATACAGATACCTGACCTGGATGAATGAATATTACAGCTATACCGTGACCTGGATGGAATGAATATTACAGATATACCTGACCTGGATGGTATGAATATTACAGATATACCGTGACCTGGATGAATGAATATTACAGATATACCGTGACCTGGATGAATGAATATTACAGATATACCGTGACCTGGATGAATGAATATTACAGATACACCATGACCTGGATGAATGAATATACAGATACACCATATTACAGATATACCATGACCTGGATGAATGAATATTACAGATACACCTGACCTGGATGAATGAATATTACAGATATACCAGACCTGGATGACACGGTGTATATTACAGATACACCGTGACCTGGATGAATGAATATTACAGATATACCATGACCTGGATGGATGAATATTACAGATATACCTGACCGGATGAATGAATATTACAGATAGACCATGACCTGGATGAGATGAATATTACAGATATACCGTGACCTGGGATGAATGAATATTACAGATATACCGTGACCTGGATTGAATAAATATTACAGATATACCAGACCTGGATGAATGAATATTACAGATAGACCTGACCTGGATGAATGAATATTACAGATAGACCGTGACCGGATGAATGAATATTACAGATGGACGTGACCTGGGATGAATGATATACCGTGGACCGAGAGATAATGTGAATATTACAGATAGACCTGATGTGTACCTCGTGACCTGAGATGAATATTTACAGCTTATACCGGGACCTGGACTGGATGGATGAATATTACAGATATACCGTGACCTGGATGGATGAATATTACAGATATACCGTGACCTGGATGAATGAATATTACAGATATACCATGACCTGGATGAATGAATATTACAGATATACCGTGACCTGGATGACGACAATTAAAGATATACGTGACCTGGATGAAGAAATATTACGATATACCAATGACCGGATGAATGAATATACAGATAACCGCATGACCTGGATGAATGAATTACAGATAGACCATGACCTGGATGAATGAATATTACAGATATACCGTGACCTGGATGAATGAATATTAACAGATATACCGTGACCGGGATGGATGAATATTACAGTATTACCGTGACCTGGATGGATGAATATTACAGTATACCGTGACCTGGATGGAATGAATATTACAAGAATTACCCTGACCTGGATGGATGAATATTACAGTATACCGTGACTGGATGAATTAATATTACAGATATACCTGACCTGGATGGATTGAATATTACAGATATACCGTGACCTGGATGAAGAATATTACAGATATCCTGACTGAGAGAATACAGTTATACATGACCATGGATGAAGAAATACAGATACACCATGACCTGGATGAATGAATATTACAGATATACCATGACCTGGATGACACGTGATATTACAGATACACCGTGACCTGGATGAATGAATATTACAGATAATACCATGACCTGGATGGATGAATATTACAGATATACATGACCTGGATGAATGAATATTACAGATATACCGTGACCTGGGGATGATGAATATTACAGATATACCGTGACCTGGATGAATAATATACAGATATACCTGACCTGGATGAATGAATATTACAGATATACCGTGACCTGGATGATGAATATTACAGATAACCAGTGACCTGGATGAATGAATATTACAGATATACCGTGACCGGATTGAATGAATATTACAGATATACCGTGACCTGGATGAATGAATATTACAGATAGACCGTGACCTGGATGAATGAATATTACAGATAGACCGTGACCTGGATGAATGAATATTACAGATAACCGTGACCTGGATGAATGAAATTACAGATATACCGTGACCTGGATGAAGAAATATTACAGTATACCGTGACCTGGATGGATGAATATTACAGATATACCGGGACCTGGATGATGAATATTACAGATACCGTGACCTGGATGATGAATTTACAGATATACCGTGACCTGGATGAATGAATATTAAAGATATACCGTGACCTGGATGGATGAATATACAGATATACCACTGACCTGGATGAATGAACATCAGATATTACCATGACTGGATAAATGAATATTACAGATAGACATGACCTGGATGAATGAATATTACAGTTATACCGTGATGGCATGGGATGAATATTACAGATATACCATGACCTGGATGAATGAATATTACAGATAGACCATGACCTGGATGAATGAATATTACAGATATACCGTGACCTGGATGAATGAGAACCTTCACAAGCAAATCTGAAATTAAATGTCATTTAATGTGCATCATATCCTCAGGGCAGGTGCAAATCATCAGACTAACAAAATAGTGTCTGCAAATAATTTGTCTTGCGTGAAACCTTAACACATGGAGATTAACCACCTGCACATAATAAAAATTTAAAAAAAACTGACTTGAACCAATCAATGTTTCTTGATTCCTCTGCTAATAGGCAATCATCTCAAGGGAAAGTTGCGAGGAGATTTCCACATATTTAAAGTATATTTTAGATTTGTTATGACAGAAGCTTGTTTATGTCTATTCAGAGAAACATTTTTTTATTTAAAAAGAAACTAACCCATTTACAATAAACAATTATCCAGCCATTTTGTATAATTAAACCTAGAAAATGGTGAAATGGTGTAAAATTCATTCCTCTTTTTTTTGTAAACCTGGATAAATGTTTTCATCCTTTTCATTCATCAAACTGCTAATGGCAAAAACCATTTGACTAGTTCCAGGTTTTGAGTCCTGTGTTCCCGTTACATTAATGTCATAGAACAGCTCTGGGACTGAGGTTTAAAGCTCTGTAAGGGAATTGGTTAGGGCGTTTATGGGGTTACCACCGCTTGTTACCACAATAACGTGTTTATGGGAACCTTAATGGGACGCTAAACATTCATATATATGTACCTTGCAAATGTATATATTATTATTCACAGGGAGGTAAGATTACTTATTCCCCACCTCCCTGTAAATAATAGAACGCCCAGCTTCCACTTACGGCTTCTCTCCAGTTAATCGGTGTGCATCTTTCCCAATCGCCCTGCTATCTGTAATATTGGCCCACATGCGCAAAGGATAGGAGTGTTGTCGAGACCGCACGCCATTTGCTGGAGAGAAGCTGAGTGCCGGTAGGTATGTTTATCTGTGTAAACGGGACGCTCTATTATTCACAGGGAGGTGGGAATAAGCGATCTCCCTCCCTGTAAATAATAAATAAAATTGCAAGATACAGGTATTTAGCAGTTTAGTGTCTCTTTAAGTTACCCTCGGTACCCTTAGTACATTTTTGCTCTCTACCTGGCACATTATTAAAGGGCATGTCCACCCTTTATAAAAAGTTTTTATATAATATAGTTCATGTTCCCCCAGCCCCAACCGCTATAATTATATTATCAGAAAGTCCCCCGATCATTACTTACCTCTCTCCTTCGCCGCACTCTTGCAGCAGGGGGTGGGACCGGCAGCCGCGTCTGTGATTGGCAGAGAGGCAGCCAATCCCGGACGCGGCTGTCGGCTGCTCACAATGGCGAAGGAGAGAGGTAAGGTAAGTAATGATCGGGGGACTTTCTGAGACTATAATTATAGCGGTTGGGGCTGGGGGAACATGGACTATATTATATAAAAACGGATTTACGCTAGGGGGAGGGAAACCAAAGCGGGAGGGAGGGGGGGGAGGGCTCTACTACACATGCCTCAAACCTTGTTGAGGTTGAGGCAGACGCAGGAGCAGGACAGATCCTACACTGCAGTTTCCTAGACTTTGGAGGGGCATAGCAGGAGAACCATTTGGAGCAGAAATGTAAGGTAAGGATTTTATTAAACTACAGAGCCACAGAGCCAGTATGGGATTATGTAAGGGGGTTTAATGTAAGGGGGTTTAATAAGTGGACTTACTGTGTAATCTGGTGATGTGTGCAATTAACCAAATACTAACTAGCCCTTTGGGCCAAGGATTTCTATGTATCTACTGCACGTTTCTATATTATTAGGGTTGTATCTGAAAACTGCAAATCTCAGCCAAGTTTGGATTTTCTTTTACCTATTATTTTTCTCATTGCACTTTTAGTGTCATCATTTCTCATTCTGCTCCCTATTGACAGGTTATTATGGATAAGGGAATGGTGTTGTGCGATATCTCCTTTTCATGGTTTATTGAGTGTTACGGCTCAGTGGATGTCCTGATGTTCTGTGTTAGACTTTATGGATTATGGCCTGTGTGACTGTGGATTCATGTTACCATCAGTTTGTCTTTCTGGGTTGGTATGCAATTATAATTAAAGATTTTGTTGCATGGCATGATATTGGGAAATCTATTGATTCTTATGAAAATCATAAAATAACATATACCCATATGACATTAAATCAGAACATACATGCATCTGTTCACATACAGTATATATACAGTATAATAAAATGATAAAATAACACACATTCAGGTATTCTTGCTGTCTGTATATAACTATCTTGCATTCAAACACACACATTTTGGACGTTTGACCTATATACATGTAGGTAAGCATGGGGTCCGTACCATTCATAAATGACACAGACCCCACCCCCAGCTGATAATTATAGCTATATACATTGTTCTTTCCACCAATCAGATGTTATCAAACTGTTGATGACCAGTGAAAAGGTATCATCTGATTGGTTGAGGCAAATTTATAGCTTAGAATTCCTAAAATCGTAAGCACTTGTTTAATGTTGATTCAGTCTGCTGGAGAGCAAGCTCCATACAGCGATCAGGATATTCATGGACCTACTGTACACAACCATAATATTCTTGTGATCTTGATACCAACCACACCTTCTTTTACTTGTTATTTCTTAAGTACATACCATACCATACTAGTAAATGTCTTTAGTTCACTGATCTGGATTAGTAGAGTGAATATAACCAGCAGTAACATGCATTCTTATACAGACCTTTGGTTACTAGTGCAATAAGCATGACTGGGAAAACGAGGGGGCTAAATTAAAGAAGCGAAATATGAAATAAATACAGCATTGGGTCATTAACATAAGTTATTTCTTATTCAAACGTGATGAAGCACACGTACATTAAACCTATAATCAAAAAAGCTGTTCTGACAACTGCCCAGCCCGATCTTGTTATTGATATTATGATCGTAATTACGATATCGGATATTCAATGATCGAACCTTGCAATTCGAAACTCAAATATTCTAAACCGGTTATCTAATATTCTAGGATTGAATAAAGAGATTTGCTATTCGAATATTCGATATCCTATGCAATAATTCGATAACTATAGAATATTCAACATCAAATTTTTGATGTTAGAATAATTGGCAGCAGGGGTGTAGGAATCACTATAGCAGTTGCTATGGGGCTATGTGAGGCAAATTTTTCTTAGTAGGGTGGACATGCCCTTTAAATAACCTTGCTGTAGTTTGGCCGAGTTAGGTTGAACTGAACTGATTTTTATGTGGGGGGGCATCATCTGAAATCTTGCTATGTAGCCCAGTGATATCTAGCTACGCCACTGATTGGCTGGGAATTTCAATATCATATAATCAATACAGATTATCGATGTGTGACTCTCAAATTTTCAATACCCATTATCAAATATTGGACATACGGTATCAAAAATTCAATATTGAATATTTCATAATGGTATAGAAAATTTTAAAAATATCTAGACTTGATCATTGAAAAATCAATACGGATTATCGAACATTCAATATCGAATATCCAGCTCCCATTGACTTGATTAGTTTAATTTTCGTAAAAGTGAAAATCTGATTTCAGAAGGAAACGCATCAGTTTATAGCGGTTTATAGGTACCGAAGGCAATTCAAAAAGGAATATTTACTTTCTTACCCATAATACTCTGTGTATGGAGATAAATAGAATGTACAGACACACATGCAGTTCAAATTTATTATGACCAATTAGAAGTTCTGTAGGCAGCACTTGCCTTATTACGTATGAAGAATTTGTAGAAGAAGTTCTATTAACAATCAGGCTGGCTGGGGGGAATGGCCCTGCTCAATGCTTATTGATGGAACCATGAAGAAATATGTTGCCCATCACAAAGACAGGGTCAGTTAACTTGACATCTACCTCTTAGGAAATAGAGCTGTCAATCTCTCAATGGCTCCCAGAATGAGCAGTTTCTTTGGAGGAATTCACTATTAATCTCTATAAGCAAAGAAATACAAAGAGCTACACTAATAATTAGAGGTTTATATCAGGACATGGTAAATCAACCCATCCATTCTGTGCACTAGCATTGATGATTATATATGGTATTTAATATTCGTTTCAAGGAATCTATTTCTTTCCACTGGTGAATAGTAAAGAGTTTCAAGTCTGAACCTGTAATAGTTGTTGCATCCATAATCTTCCCTGCCCTGTAAAAGACAAATCTGCTCCTTCCCAGAACCCCTCACTGCCCACCACAATAATGCAATAATAGGCAACCCCTTGAACATACAGTTGGTGGGTCCAGGTACATAAGACTTTGTAGCAGAGTAAAGAACAGCAATAACTCACAATATATATTAATAATCATAACCTATGAAATATGCCAATAATTTGTATTAGAAATAGAAATCGATAATAGATAATAAATAACCACATGCTTATTCAATTAAAAACCAGTATCTAAATACTCTATAGGTAATTCAATACTGAAAAATAGGAGGACAGATAGTCAAGAGTATAATGATAAAATGGGGAGGGGACCAAACATCAAGGGCTCTAATTCTAACCGTATTGCAGCATATCCCTTAAGATCAACATACGGCTAACGCTAATGTTTAGTTGTTAACCCATATGGGTTATGGCTTTATGATACATCTTTTTTGGATTCATTTAGTAATTGTTTGTGCACATGACTGTATAGTTTTTATTAATATCACTGGTGGAGTTTAGATACTTTGGCTGCAAGCTGAATTGTTACTTAGTGTGGAGAGCGGCATGCATAGCAGCTACTGTGTAACCAGTGAGATCCGAGTACATTGTGAGCTTCCAGTATTTAAACTAGCCAGAAGCATGGTTTTAACTGCCTATGATTAAGAGCGTGGACCACACTTGAAACACGTCAGGTGTTCACCGTATGTATTTTAAAGGGCATGTCCACCCCCAAAACTATAATCCCCCCCTGTAATGGCCCCATCATGTAGTGTAATAAAATCCTTACCTCACATCCCAGCTCCATATGGTTCTCCTGTAGTCCCCCCCCAAAGTCCCAAAAACTGCCCACCAGGAGGATAGCAGAGTCCATATAGGACTCTGCCTCCTACCTGGCCTCCGGGAGAAGTTTGGCATGCGTACTGCAGCCCTTCTCCCCCTCCCTCTCCCTCCCGTTTTGCTATCTCTCCCCCTACCATAAAACCCCTTGGCCACCTAATAAAATATGTTCTCTCAGCCCCAACCGCATAAAAATTATTTTTAAAAAGTCCCCAGAACTGTACCTACCTTCCCTCGCTCCCCCGGCATTCTGAGAAGCCGGCAGCCGCGTCCGTGATTGGCTGCCTCTCAGACAATCACAGACGCGGCTGCCGATCCCGCCCCCTGCTTGCAGTGTCTCGCAAGCAGAAGGCCAGGCGCCGGAGGAGAGAGGGAAGGTAAGTAAAGAACTTGGGACTTTCTTAAATTAATTTTATAGTGGTTGGGGCTGTATTCTATTACCTGGCAAAAGTTTTTATTTAGAGTGGACATGCCCTTTAAGATATGAAGAATAAAGTCTGTGTTTTAAACCTATTGAGCCGGGTACCTGGGGATCCTTTTAACAGGAGTGCGGAAAGGCTTTCTTCTAATTCCAGTCTTTCTATTGCTGTTTGGGACCTTAGCAAAGGGTCCGGGGCTATCCAGCACCCGGACCACCCGAGAGGAGGGGTGAGTCCATGTTTTAATGTGCTCCAGCTGTTTTCAATACATAAGAGTCGACTACACATGCAATGCATTTATATTAAAGGGCATGTCCACCCCCAAAACTATCCCACTACTCCCTCCCCCCCTTTCTCTCCCTCCCCTAGTGTAATTTCCCTTTGATATATAGAAGTGTTCCTTCCCCCAGCCCTAACCGCAATAAAAGTTTTGTTAGAAAGTCCCCCGATCTTTACTTACCTCTCTCCTCCTGCGTTCAGTGCAGCCGGCAGCCGCGTCCGCCAATAACAGACGCGGCTGCTTGTCCCGTCCCCTGCTTGCAGTTCCGTGCAAGCTGAGGGCCGGGGCTGTGCGGTGAAGGAGAGAGGTAAGGTAAGTAATGATCAGGGGACTTTCTAACAAAACTTATTGTGGTTGGGGCTGGGGGAAGGAACACTTCTATATATGAAAAGTTTTTTACAGGGGTGGACATGCCCTTTAAGGACAATATGATGATTAGGAGATCAATCTGGGGTATATACACCCAGATCGCCATGTCTATAGTGAGTGTTTTCGTATTTGTATATTTATACAGATTGGGAGCTAGAGGGAGATCGTCAGGGAGGTTTCAGTTGCTTTCTTTGTTTCAGTTGCTTTCTTTGTTACTTCTGGTAGGAAAGACAATACATAACCTAGCAGCTAGATAGTAAGAACAATATTTTAAGTACATCTTCGCAACATAAAAAGTAATCAAGGCTGAATGTCCATCTGTTAAAGGGCATGCACATTCCTTTTTTTACTCACCTTAGGGCTAGGCCACACTGCTGCGTTTTTTTTGCGCTTGCGATTGCGATTGCGCTTGCGATTTTTCAAAATTATTGAAAACGCGGCAACGCAAAAAAAAGCGCGTTTTTCGATGCGTTTGCGTTTTGCGTTCTGCATTTTTAATCGCAATCGCATGCGATTTCCTATACTTATTGAAGAAAGCGCAAACGCAAAAAAATCGCACATGAAATCGCATGCGATTGCGTTTGCGTTTCAGTGTGGCCTAGCCCTTATATCTTTCTCCTAACTTTTAATTTTGTTTGTTTTTTTTCCAACTGTCATTTGTAAATAATAAATGTAATCACTTTTTCCAATCTTACTTCCTCAGTCATCTCTCAAGTTAGCTCTCATTCTAGATGGCCAATGGCATTGCAAAAAGGTGGAGCAGGAATGATCTACTCTGAAGGTTTCATCCATTCATTAGGGACACTATAGAGAAATACATTGCACAGAGCTGTGCTAAGATCAGGTTCACTTCATTATCCTCCCCCTACAGCTCTGTTTTCTTTATAAGTGTAACTATTAAAGGGCATGTCCACCCCCAAAACTATAATGCCCCCCACTAATGGCCCCACCATGTAGTGTAATAAAATCCTTACCTCACATCCCAGCTCCATATGGTTCTCCTGTAGTCCCCTCCCAAAGTCCCAAAAACTGCCCCCCAGGAGGATAGCAGAGTCCATATAGGACTCTGCCTCCTATCTCGCCTCCGGGAGAAGTTTGGCATGCGTACTGCAGCCCTTCTCCCCCTCCCTCTCCCTCCCGTTTTGCGATCCCTCCCCCTACCATAAAACCCCTTGCCCATATATTAGTATATCTTCCTCCAGCCCCAACCGCTAAAAAATAATTTTAAGAAAGACCCCCGAACTCTACTTACCTTCCCTCTTTCCCCCGGCATTCTGAGAAACCGGCAGCCGCGTCCATGATTGGCTTCCTCTCAGCCACGTCCATGATTGGCTGCCTCTCAGCCAATCATGGACGCGGCTGCCGGTCCCGCCCCCTGCTTGCAGTGTCTTGCAAGCAGAAGGCCGGGCTGGGCGTCGGAGGATAGAGGGAAGGTAAGTAAACATCGTGGCACTTTCTTAAATGTATTTTATAGCGGTTGGGGCTGGGGGAAGGTATACTAATATATGGCAAAAGTTTATTATAAGGGTGGACGTGCCCTTTAAAGGGGTAATGTTGAAGGTTATGCAGATGGAATGCAATCTGCAACAGACTTTGGCAGATATAAAGCAATTTTTAAGGAAATTATGGCAAATCGGAAGTACCATAAATCGGTCGGTCAGCCAAAAATAGTTGCTGGTGTGTACCCAGCCTAGGAGACTGTGTCAGATTTTGTGGAGCTTGTGACAGATTTAGCCAAACACATGAAGTTTATATATTACCAGGTTGTGCAGCAGCTTTTCAACAGCAGATGGTGCGCTGTCCCGACCAGCTCCTATTCTTTGTGCATGATAGATAAAGATAGGAGCCCGATAAGGACATTGTTAAGATCAGCTGTTGAAAAGCAGCGTATAGAGAGTGTGAGGCAAGTTTTACTCCAGAACCCAAGCGTTCTAATATTCACAGGGAGGTGGGATTAAGTAACTGCACTTCCCTGTTAATAATAGACGCAGGTGCAAGCTACAGGGTTTAGTGTTACCATTTGGATGGCTAGCTTATCTTAACCACTTGTTATTATTTTTAGGTTCAGTCTCTTGCTCAACTGCATACATTGTATAATAGTTAAAGGGCATGTCCACCCCCAAAACTATAATCCCCCCACTAATGGCCCCACCATGTAGTGTAATAAAATCCTTACCTCACATCCCAGCTCCATATGGTTCTCCTGTAGTCCCCCCCCAAAGTCCCAAAAACTGCCCACCAGGTGGATAGTAGAGTCCATATAGGACTCTGCCTCCTGTCTCGCCTCCGGGAGAAGTTTGGCATGCGTACTGCAGCCCTTCTCCCCCTCCCTCTCCCTCCCGTTTTGCGATCCCTCCCCCTACCATAAAACCCCTTTGCCCATATCATAGTATATCTTCCCCCAGGCCCAACCGCTAAAAAAATAATTTTAAGAAAGACCCCTGAACTCTACTTACCTTCCCTCTCTCCCCCGGCATTCTGAGAAGCCGGCAGCCGCATCCGTGATTGGCTGCCTCTCAGCCAATCGCGGATGCCGGTCCCGCCCCCTGCTTGCAGTTTCTTGCAAGCAGAAGGCCGGGCGTCGGAGGAGAGCGGGAAGGTAAATAAACATCAGGGCACTTTCTTAAATTTATTTTATAGCGGTTGGGGCTGGGGAAAGATATACTATGATATGGGGGAAAATTTTTGTAAGGGTGGACATGCCCTTTAAATGTTTGTTGAAAGTAGGTGACGTTGAAAGATGTGAATTATCTTATTTTACCTTAACCATTATGAGCTCCAGTTTCAAGTTCGTATAATTCCCATAATTCATCAATGTATTAAATTGGCACAGATAAAAGCAATACACCCAGGCATATTGATAAAAGCTCAGTATTCCTATGATGATATACCGCCCCATTATTAATACACTATCATGAGAATACTGACGTTTTCAAATTATGCACCACTGTGTCATCTTCAGTGATAACTAGGAACAAATAAAAAAGTTGTTACAAAAGAATGGAAATTAAAGGGCAGTTCATTTAAAGCACGTTTTTCAAAAGATAATATTTTATTCATTAGAATGCTGTGCGGTGTCTCTAGTAGTCAATTTAAGTACAAAATAATAGTCCCTAGAGACTTTAATTCCTTATGCAGTTTGGTGGAGAATGACAGTTAAATCTTTGTTAAGTTAGTTTAGGAATATGGCAAAAAGACAGCCTGCAATGCTAAATGTGCACAGAGTGTTTTACATAATACTTGCCTGCGGCATGCTCGCTAGAACGAAAAACTCTTGGTGCTTTTATCTTTGTTGCATTCATGATTCATTGTTAAATGTTCAATTTATCTTTCAAAACAATCTTAGCTTACAAGTATTCCACCAGCATTGCAATTAATCATTACCCATTTCTGTACTTTCTGCATGATTGCAACATATATATTTATTTAGCATTTACATATATATAAAATCATTTTCTGCAGTTTGTTGGTGCCAAGTATTTTGCCTAAAGGTCTTCTGACAGTTGTTTTAGAAAAAGTACACAGAACAGATGACAATTTCATTTGCTTACAAAAATGTTCACTATTTATAACAAAAAAATATTTTGGAATAAAACAAAATGCATTATCGCTGTGAATTTGTTTTATTTTTTCCTGAGGGCTCTTTTAAAGGGATGTAGTGTCATAATTCATAAAGCCTACAGAAGTTTTAAATGTTCCCAGCTCACCTTATTTTATTGTGCATATAATCAAAGGGTCTTTCTCAACCTGAAAACCTAAACCAGGTAAATTATGTCCTGGAACGCATTCATTGTATAATTCTCTGTTGATATTCTTCACAGAAAAATAGCAAGTTTCCTAGTACTGTTGGGAAGTCTAAGCTTTGTTTAGATATTGTCCACACCTACACTAACTCCTGACATCCAATCAAGTGTCTCCAACTGCCTCCTTGATATCTTGATGTCTTACACTACCTCAAATTAAAATTTTCTAAAACTGAACTGATCATTTTTCCACCTAATCCTGGTCCTGTCCCATCTTTCTCCATCTCTGTTGATAATACCCCCATTTTCCCTATCCAATCGGCACGCTGCCTAGGAGTAATTATTGACTCCTCTCTCTCCTTTTCTAACCACATTAACTATGTTGCGAAAACCTGATACTTTTTCCTTCGCAATATAGCCAAAATCCACAGGTTCCTTTCCCTCCTGACCACCGGCTATGCTTATGCATGCCCTCATCCTATCGTGCATGGACTATTGCAAGTTACTACTTTCTGGTCTTCCTGCTTCCCACCTCTCTCCCCTTCAGTCTATACTTAAAGGGTATCTATACTCTAAATAAAATATAGAATTTTCAAAAGTTAGTTAGTCCTTTAGATACAGCAAGATCCCACTACTTTTCCCGGATTTTAAATCTGAGCAGTAGATCCTGAGAAATAATCATTTAAATCACAACATTTACAGGGAAAGACCTGTCACTCCAGGAGCAGAGATTGTAATATGTGACCCATTAATGACCTCTTACTAGGATGTTTAGCTGCCTGCCAGTACACTTTCTGCAACAGTTATCAGAATCGGCAGAGAAAAGAAGGCAGGGAGTGGAGATGTTTAAGCAGAGCAGGGTCTATGATGAGGCTGTGCAGAACTTATAAGTTTCTCTTATTTTTTACTTCTCTCAAATTGTAGTTTCAGTTAATGTAAAGTTGTTTTAGTGAGTATAGTGACCCTTTTAACTCTGCCACGCGTATTGTTTCTCTCTCTAATAAACCAGATACCAAATTTCCTTTTTACCGGACAACAATCTGGCTCCCCATTAAACAGCGTATTGCATACAAAATCATTCTCCCGTCCCTCTGCTGCTCCTCCTTATAGTTGCTCTCTAGTCTTCCCATATGTTCCTGCCCGTACCTTCCGCTCATCGCAGAACCAGCTCCTGTACAGACCCCCCTGCTTCCTCTCGCCTTAAACCTTTTTCTCTTGTGGATCCCATCCTCTGGAATTCTATTCCCCTCTCTCTATGTCAAGAAACCTCAATTAGCAGGTTTAAAGCTTACAACCTACCTATCCGGTAACCAGCACAGTATATGGTATCTATATATGATAAATCTACCCTTACATCCTACCTATCCGGTAAACGGGCACAGTATATGTATCTATATATCTATTATTATATCTACCCTTACATCTACCTATCTGGTAACCGCACAGTATATGATATCTATATATCATATTGATAAATCTACCCTTACATCCTACCTATCTGGTAACCAGCACATTATATGGTATCTATATATATATGATAAATCTACCCTTACATCCTACCTATCTGATAACCAGCACAGTATATGGTATCTATATATCTATATATGATAACTATCTACCCTTAATCCTACCTATCTGGTAACCAGCACAGTATTTGGTTTATATATCTATATATGATCTACCCTTACATCCTACCTATCTGGTAACCAGCACAGTATATATGGTATCTATTATGAATAAATCTACCCTTACATCCTACCTTCCGGTAACCAGCACAGTATATGGTATCTATATATCTATATATGATAAATCTACCCTTACATCCTACCTATCCGGTAACCACACATTATTGGTATCTATATATGATAAATCTACCTTACATCCTACCTCTGGTCCAGCACAGTTATGGTATCTATATATCTATATATGATAAATCTACCCTTACATCCTACCTATCCGGTAACCAGCACAGTATATGGTATCTATATATCTATATATGATAAATCTACCCTTACATCCTACCTATCCGGTAACCAGCACATTATTGGTATCTAATAATGATAAATCTAGCCTTACATCCTACCTATCCGGTAACCAGTACAGTATATGGTATCTATATATCTTATATAATAAATCTACCCTTACATCCTACCTATCTGGTAACCAGCTCAGTATTGAATAATATAATGATAAATCTACCTTACATCTACCTACCTGGTAACCAGCACAGTTAATGATATCTATATATTTATATATGATAAATCTAACCTTTACATTCTACCTATCCAGTAACAAGCACAGTCTATGGTATCTATATATCTATATATGATAAATCTACCCTTACATCCTACCTATCTGGTAACCAGCAGAGTCTATAATATCTATATATGATAAATCTACCCTTACACCCTACCTATCTGGTAACCAGCACAGTATATGATATCTATATATGATTAATCTACCCTTACATCTTCCTATCCATAACCACGCACAGTATATGGTATCTATATATGATAAATCTACCCTTACATCCTACCTATCCAGTAACCAGCACAGTATATGATATCTATATATCTATATATGATAAATCTACCCTTACATCCTACCTACCGTATATACTCGAGTATAAACCGACCCGAGTATAAACCGAGGTACCCAATTTCAGCTAAAATCCTAATAAAAGTTGTTGACTCGAGTATAAACCGAGGGTAGAAACTTGGCATTCAAGATGTTTGGAAACTACAACTCCCAGCTAATAAAGCATGCTGGGAGTTGTAGTTTCCAAACATCTTGAATGCCACCCTCACTTGGCATTCAAGATGTTTTGGGAACTAAACTCCCAGCATGCTTTATTAGTTGGGAGTTGTAGTTTCCAAACATCTTGAATGCCCCCTCACCCTCCCACCCAGTTCAGTTTGTACCTGTCTCTTCTCCCTGTGGTCTCTTCTCCCTGTGGGCTCGGTCTCTTCTGTGGTCTCCCTGTTGTCTCTTCTTCTGTGGGCTCTCCTCCATCCTCCATCCTTCCTGGCAGGTGCAGTATCCTGAGCATTCCGGCAGCCGCGCGATCTTTCTGTGCACTGGCGCGCCGGCTGACGTCACTGCCCGGCGCCGGGCTTGGCGCCGGGCAGTGACGTCAGGCCGGCGCGCCAGTACACAGAAGGATCGTGCGGCTGCCGGAATGCTCAGGTAAGCTAGTGACTCGAGTATAAACCGAGTCCGAGTTTTCAGGCTGATACTCGAGTATATACGGTATCCGGTAACCAGCACAGTATATGATATCTATATATCTATATATGATCTACCCTTACATCCCACCTATCTGGTAACCAGCACAGTATATGGTATCTATATATCTATATATGATAAATCTACCCTTACATCCTACCTATCCGGTAACCAGCACAGTTATGGTATCTCTATATCTATATATGATCTACCCTTACATCCCATATCTGGTAACCAGCACAGTCCTATGGTAAATCTATATATCTATATATGATAAATCTACCCTTACATCCTACCTATCTGGTAACCAGCACAGTATATGATATCTATATATCTATATATGATAAATCTAGCCTTACTACAATCCTCTATCTGATACCAGCACAGTATATGGTATCTATATATCTATAATGATAAATCTACCCTTACATCCTACCTATCTGGTAACCAGCACGGTATTGGTATCTATATATCTATATATGATCTACCACTTACATCCTACCTATCTGGTAACCAGCACAGTATATGGTATCTATATATGATAAATCTACCTTACATCCTACCTATCCGGTACCCAGCACAGTATATGGTATCTATATATCTATATATGATAATCTACCCTTAATCCTACCTATCGGTAACCAGCACATTATATGGTATTCTATTATGATAAATCTACGCCTTCAATCCTACCTATCTGGTAACCAGCACAGTCTATGGTATCTATATATCTATATATGATAAATCTACCCTTACATCCTACCTATCCGGTAACCAGCACAGTATATGGTATCTATATATCTATATATGATAAATCTACCCTTACATCCTACCTACCGGTAACCAGCACATTATATGTGTATCTATATATGAATAATCTAGCCTTACATCCTACCTATCTGGTAACCAGCTCAGTATATGATATCTATATATGATAAATCTACCCTTACATCCTACCTATCTGGTAACCAGCACAGTATATGATATCATATATTTATTATGATAAATCTAACCTTTACATCTACCTATCCAGTACAAGCACATCTATGGTATCTATAAATCTATATATATAAATCTACCCTTCATCCTACCTATCTGGTACCAGCAGAGTCTATAATATCTATATATGATAAATCTACCCTTACACCCCCTACCTACTGGTAACCAGCACAGTATATTATATCTATATATGATTATCTACCCTTACATCTTACCTATCCAGTAACCAGCACAGTATATGGTATCTATATATGATAAATCTACCCTTACATCCTACCTATCCGTAACCAGCACAGTATAGATATCTATATATCTATATATGATAAATCTACCCTTACATCCTACCTACCGTATATACTCGAGTATAAACCGACCCGAGTATAACCGAGGTACCCAATTTCAGCTAAAATCCTAATAAGTTGTTGACTCGAGTATAAACCGAGGGTAGAAACTTGGCATTCAAGATGTTTGGAAACTACAACTCCCAGCTAATAAAGCTGCTGGGAGTGTAGTTTTCCAAACATCTTGAATGCCACCCTCACTTGGCATTCAAGATGTTTTGGGAACTACAACTCCCGCATGCTTTATAGTTGGGAGTGTGTAGTTTCCAAACATCTTGAATGCCCCCTCCCCCCCCACCCAGTTCAGTTTGTACCTGTCTCTTCTCCCTGTGGTCTCTTCTCCCTGTGGGCTCGGTCTCTTCTGTGGTCTCCCTGTTGTTCTTCTTCTGTGGGCTCTCCTCCATCCTCCATCCTTCCTGGCAGGTGCAGTATCCTGAGCATTCCGGCAGCCGCGCGATCTTTCTGTGCACTGGCGCGCCGGCTGACGTCACTGCCCGGCGCCGGGCTTGGCGCCGGGCAGTGACGTCAGGCCGGCGCGCCAGTACACAGAAGGATCGTGCGGCTGCCGGAATGCTCAGGTAAGCTAGTGACTCGAGTATAAACCGAGTCCGAGTTTTCAGGCTGATACTCGAGTATATACGGTATCCGGTAACCAGCACAGTATATGATATCTATAATCTATATATGATCTACCCTTACATCCCACCTATCTGGTAACCAGCACAGTATATGGTATCTATATATCTATATATGATAAATCTACCCTTACATCCTACCTATCCCGGTAACCAGCACAGTATATGGTATCTCTATATCTATATATGATCTACCCTTACTCCCACCTATCTGGTAACCAGCACAGTCTATGGTATCTATATATCTATATATGATAAATCTACCCTTACATCCTACCTATATCTGGTAACCAGCACAGTATATGATATCTATATATCTATATATGATAAATCTACCCTTACATCCTACCTATCCGGTAACCAGCACAGTATAGGTATCTATATCTATATATGATAAATCTACCCTTACATCCTACCTATCCTTAACCAGCACAGTATATGGTATCTATATATCTATATATGATAAATCTACCCTTACATCCTACCTATCCGTAACCAGCACAGTATATGATATCTAATATCTATATATGATCTACCCTTACATCCACCTATCTGGTAACCAGCACGTCTTGGTATTTATATATCTATATATGATAAATCTACCCTTACATCCTACCTATCTGTAACCAGCACAGTATATGTATCTTATATATCTATAATGATAAATCTACCCTTACATCCCTACCTATCCGTAACCAGCACAGTATATGGTATCTATATATATCTATATATGAAAATCTACCCTTACATCCTACCTTCCCGGTAACCACACAGTATATGGTATCTATAAATCTATATATGATATCTACCCTTACAGTCCCCCCTGATCCGGTAACCAGAACAGTATATGGTATCTCTATATCTATATATAATAAATATAAGAAACACAGTTAAAGTTTAAAAAATCATATCAAAAAGCCAGCACCCTTCGTTTAATATGATTTTTTAAAACTTTAACTGTGTTTCTTAGCCTGATCCCACTGTATACTCCTGGCTGCCTGACCCTCCTCAAGATGCTTTCTCTGAGGGGGGCGTAATACAGGAAACCTTCCTGTTTACTCCCTATTTTTTGCCAGAGGCTTCCATACCAGAAGCCTTTCTGCTTTTTTACAGATACTGGGATTGGGGCTTTTTCTTTCTTTCTTGATGGAACTTATGTATCCAGCATAGGGACCTAGACCATGGATTTCCCTTTCATTTGAACTAGCAGGAGTACCGAGTGCCCTAGGGATACTAGGGCTGTGTCTCAATTTCTGGGGGGGGGGATTCAATATCATTATAGTATATCCTACCCCCATTTATATATACTCTACTAGTTCTATACCTAGTGGGGGAGGGTAACGAATATCTTGTTACCTCTATCTACAGACATTTTGTCTTTTTGGATATACACTGGATGGTTCCTATTTTTTCTAATATATTTTAATAGTGTGTGTTTTTTCATATATTTTAACGCATATCTAATAAAGTTTATATTCAGTTTTAACTCAACTTCACTGTGTAACTGATGCACCTTTAGTTAGGGGAAAAAATGACTTTGCCTCATCTGAATCTATAATTGAATACATGTAAGTAGCACTTACTCTGAGGTGTGTGTGTTGCTGCATGCCTTCAGTCCAGCACACATTTTGTTTAGGAGCCGTATCCCCCCTCACTCTTTTAACCACTCCTACTTCCATCTGACCTGACTTTTTTCCCACAAACCAACTGTCAAGCCTGCATACAGCATTCCAACTGTCAAAACTCTGTCACCATTCCAGCTACAGTTAAACTACTCACAGAAGAATAGTTTATGAGAGCAAGGAACTTGATTGACAGCTGAAATATAAAAAGTTTTACGGTAGAATGGATATCTAAAGAAATAGGGGGCAGATCAACAAAAAATGATACAGTGGTGGTTGGGAAGAATTATAGTTTCCAGTTATGGACAATTTAAAATAACCTATTTTTTGGTATAGATGCCCTTTAAGATAAGGTAAATCTTTATTAATCATTGAAAGCCACGTTAGTATTTCAGGGGTCTTCAAAATATGTTGAAGACGTGTGATCCCGATTCTTCCAATTCCCCGCCGCATGAAAAGCTTTCAGACATGGGAAAAGTTTATTATTATTATTATTATTATTATTATTATTATAATAATACAGATAGGCATCTGCCCATTCATACCTTGGTGCCCTATTATTATAGTGGTCTGCTTCCAGATCTTATATGCGTGCTTATGTATGATTGTCACTGAGTCATGAGTTTGGTTTGTGGGTGTGTATAGATATGCTAGCATATCACCAGATAAGTATGCATCCAGCATTGCATCTTTAGTAGCTAATGGCGTTGTGGGTTGTACCTAGTTTCTTATATATCTGAGCTGTCCAGCTAGATAATACAATTGTAAGTCCTGCCATGTCTTTGGGTGCTTGTAATTTGGTCAGCTTCACTCAGGCCCTGCCATTCCCCCAAATAAATGAGGTAAGTAACCTGTTGATTTTAGCAAAAAGATATTTAGGTACATATGTCATAGAGTGTTCCAGTACATACAAAAGTTTGGGTAGCAGGAAAATCTTAATAAGATTTACTCATTGTAGTACATTCTATGAAAGAGACTTCCAGGCATGCAGTTTTTGTTTTATATGTGGTATCAGGGGCGTAATGTTCAATTAAGCAAACATGTGGGTATTTAGCTATATGTATGCCTAGGTATTTAAAGATATGACTAATTATCAATTGGGGAGGTAGGTCTAGGTCAGTTGGTAGGTTGTGTTTCAAGTGGGCATATCACTGACTTTTCCCACTTAATGAATAGTCCAGAGTATGGCTAATACCAAAGGTACAACAACTCTCTACTATTGCAAATGTTTAGATTCCTATTGATATTTTTTATTAAGATGTGCAGTGCTTCCTTTACATCTATGAAGTTGTATTTAATTAGACTGAAGGCCCTGACCTGTCTGCTCTGGACATTTATTCTCTCTCCATGTACTTTCCCTTTTGTTTTGTGGTATGTGATCTGACCTAATACAGCTGTGTATGTGGCCATTACTGTAACTTAAACCTGCTACTTTATCTTTTCATTACCGGTAAGTGAAGGTAACGAGTTAATCTGAGTTACATGGACTACATTGAGCAATGTCGTGCTAGTCTTCAACCTGAACTTTTTTGTATAAATGTATTTCCCAATTTATGAACTGTCCCTTTTATGATTGTTTTATTCAAACGGCAGATCGGCAGAACTAGAACCAGAGGTCAGGATGTCATAGGTAAGGTCATTGAAATGACTCGGAAATACGTCCACGGTTTCCTTAGCTACAAGATAGCACTGATAGGCCCCGCATTTCTATACTGAATTTAGTGTCTCCGGCTCAAAAGCTGGAGGAGATACAGCTAAATAATGGGTGGAATTAGAGGATTTGGGGAGGGGGGTTCAGTCAAGTTAATAAATCAGACAAAAAGGCCACTGGTGTTATATCTGCCATTCTGAAAGACGTTGATGTGTTCTAATTTAGTATTGAAAACCTAGCTCTGGCCCATATAAGAAACACATACATCCCAGCAGGATGGGGCCCATTGAAGCTCTGTAAAGTCCCCCAACTATATCCCATTTCCAGGTGTGTCCTGGTAAAACCAGGGTGGTTGGGGATATGACAGAAATTTTCATCCATTTTATTGCCATAGAAAGTGTGCTAAATCGTCTTTATTGTATTTGTGAGGAAGGAATATGAAGCTATTGAATGCAAAGCGATGTAACTGCTGATTGTCTGTTACAGTGGATAATAGCGGATGGCCCAAGCTGTTTGATACCATTCAAAGTGCCCGAGGCAGCCGAGTGATGCAGGATGAAGAGACAAATGAATGTAGTAAGTTTGAAGTGCGTGTTGTTATTGTGGTATGTCTGTGTGTTATCGTGTGTGCTGTCACAGTCTAACATTGTAATCCTCTGTCTGATACATTGTCAATGTAATTGTGTTAATTAATGTCCCTGTAGTTCTATTGTAAACAATATTCACCTAAGCAGGGCAATGTACAGAGAGACGCTATTTGTTGACTTTAAAGATCCCCTTTTTGCGCACTGCCATAACTGCTTATTATAGTCTCCATGCTGCCTTAACCCTCAGTAGATCATCTTAAAGGGGTTAACATGCCTTTAAGACTATAAATGCCGATGGCAGCTCTCCATACATTGACTTTAAGGTCTCTGATAATCACTAATAGGATGCTATCAAATGAACTACAGCTACTCGAATGTTATTTTCCATCCGTTTTTTATTATTCACAGGGAGGTGAGAACACTAATTCCCACCTCCCTGTGAATAATAGGACGCTCAGGAGACACTGGGACTTCTGCCACTCGCAGCTGCTTCTGCACTGACAGCCGCGCTGTCCCGACCAAGCGCCTATCTTAGACGCATGCCAATACAAAAGATAGGCGCGCGATTTAAGCACATTTATACTTAAGTGCCCGGAGGAATTCCACGCAAGCACGGGGAGAACATACAATTTTATCATATTATCAAACCGCTTCCTTAACTGATTGGCCTTGCCCACTGCATGTGATTGTCCCTCAAGGTACTCAATATAAAGGTCGGCCCCAGAACTAGCGACTTTATCATGTGGGGGGAGGATGGCTTGGCTTGCCCAGACTCCCTTGTCCCATTTTTAGGAGATATGTGAATTGGATCAGCCTTCGGATCAACTCAAGAGGGCAGGTAGGGTTATTCAACCTTCATTATTATGAAATGATGTATGAGTAAGGACATTGTTTGCATGCCGTTTATGAAAGATTTCAATGTGACTAATGATGTTCTTATTGTATTATTTATTGGATATAAAATTCATAATTTACATTGAAGCTAAATTGGACTCTACTGATTACTTGAAACTAAATGCTGAGATTTTAGACTAACATATGGCTTTCTGGATTCTGTGCTAGGTTATTGCAGGTCCGATGCATGTCTCATGACTTAAACATTTATTCCTGTCTCCCATCCAGCTTTAATATGGCTCATCTTTATTTTACCCAAACTCTTTCAGTGTTGGATGTTTTCCCTGAAAAATGTGAATGCTGGAGACGGACTATAAATTGCTCAGGTCGACATCTGCACTCTGTCCCTCCTGTATCTTTCAATGTGACAGCCTTGTAAGTTTCCAGCACTCCAATGTTGTGTTCATCATATTTTTGCTGTCTGTACAAGACCTAGATATTGCTGTACTATTTCTTTCCATATGTATGTTTGGTGTGCACTGAACAATTGAGTATTGAAGGCAGGGGTTAGGGGCTAATTGTTCTGATCTAAGGTTAAAAGTAAATTGTCATTTTATTACGATGAACACATTCAGGAGAGGTGCAGTGCTCCATAATGACATGCCATTAGGGCTAGGCCACACTGCTACGTTTTTTTTGCGTTTGAGCTTGCGATTGCGCTTGCGATTGCGTTTTTTAAAAATCATTGAAAACGCGGCAACGCAAAAAAACCATGCGTTTTTCAGTGCGTTGCGATTGCGATTGTGTTTTGCGTTCTGCATTTTTAATCGCAATCGCATGCGTTTTCCTATACTTATTGAAGAAATCGCAAGCGCAAACGCAAAAAAAATCGCACATGAAATCGCATGCTATTGCGTTTGCGTTGCAGTGTGGCCTTGCCCCTTTAAAGTCCTGCAATGGTTAGAAATTCCAAAGGGCAATTGCCCTGATTATGTGACAATTTGCTGCAGCCTCTCGAGTAGAGTTGGCCAAAACTACATAGTTTCATTCTGTTTTCGGATTCCCGGATCTCAGGAAAATCCTGAAGATCCGAAAACGGAACGAATTGTTGAAGATTTTCGAGCGTTCGAAGATATTTTCGACAATTATCGAAAAACGCCCCGTACATTCGAAAATCTTCGAAAATTTGTTCCGAGGTTCGTGACGGACCCTGATCCCATGTCTACTCTCGAGGAGACTAGTAATAGGACAATATAGTGATTATTCTGTAGTAGTAGTACAAAATAAAACCAATTGTTAAAACCAAGGTAAGTATCAGTTTAAATCTATAAAATATCTGGTATATTAAAAATTCATTCAGAACTTACTTAAAAACCCTTAATAAAAAGCTTTTAAATGGCACCTTATTGTGTGAACCAGACCATTTTTTGTGGCAAGCTGCATAAAGCATAGACTTTGTAAAGCCACGGATGGGAATAATAGGAACACACAGATGACATCAACAAAACCCAGTCTTCACTGCAAACTGTAAGTTCTGAATGAATGTATAATATACCAGATATTTTATAGATTTAAACTGATCCTTACCTTGGTATTATTTTGTGGTTTATTACATGTATGTGAGTACCCAGCGCAACCTTCAAACAATTTTTTAACTTTTTGAGTGACCTCTCTAGTCTGGTTTGCAGCAACTCATATAAACTGATAATATTGTTCTGTAGTAGTGTCTCTTACATCCTGTTTTGCAAAATAGGGGGATTGTTGAGCTGTCAGACTTGATGTAAGTGCCCTGGCTAACAGCTCTCCTGCAGAGGAATGGTGGAAAAGCTGTCAGCACCTTGCACTCCTAATCTACTGCAAAAAGAGTAATCAGTAATTTCTCCTACCTCCCACTATAATTGAAATATAAATGAAAGACGCCTTTTGGGCACTGTAGTTAGTACAATGTTAATACAATGATTCTTGTTTAGGGCAGTCGTCAGACTCTCGGTTATGTGTTTTTGTAACAACCTGAATCTTAGCCATAACAGTGATTATAGGGCTAGAGGTAGAGGGAACCCTTAGGGTTAATAATGTACTTTTTTAGTTTAAATAACTTATCACAAGTGATCCTACAGTAAGTGATCCTAAAAACACAATAACTGGTCAAAGGGCGACATGGACAGCGCTTACTAAGGTAAATGGAGCCTTTATTTAAAGTTAACAATCCAACAGAATTGAGGTCATTTGCAATAGATTTATATAGATTCGTTTTCAAAATGATAATAAATCCTATTTCCTTCCTGTTTAGGGATCTGAAGGACAACAAAATTAAACATCTCAATGATGGAATCTTCAGCCACTACCAGAGCTTGGAGAAGCTGTGAGTTATTGGGGACTGGGTGGATGGAAATATTTCTATATCATTGGAAGGGAATGTTGTTAAGTCAGCACTGCTTGTCTGTACATACGGTAGGTTTCTAACTGAAACAAGGCAAATATAAAGGCTAAAAAAAGGACTGATTATAATGGATATTGCAAATAAAGAGACAATATATAAAGGAACTGAAAAACAAGAATAAAACATTTACCTGGGTTTTAATTTAAAAACCAAGAAAGGAAGCCAAGTGATATTCTATAGGATGTTGGTCAGGAATCTGGCATTTTATAATTGGATAAAGGACAAAGGTTCTTTTCAGTAGGAGCATGGGGATCTGGCATTTAATAATTGGTTGAAAGATCTTGCAGAGAGTTGGCATTTAACAATAGGTCATACTAACTCAACTTACTGGGTGGACATTAGGTTTGTTTTTTAATAACAAGATCTGGATTTAGCAGCCAAACAAAGACTATCAGGGAGATTCAATAAAAGTTCTAATCGTTAAAAATGGTGCTAATTTTACCCCAACCAATCAGATCTTATTTAACTTTTGAAAGCTAACATCTGATTGGTTGGGGCAAAATTAGCACCATTTTTAACGATAAGAACTTTTATTGAATCTCCCTGTATTTATAATGCAAGATGGTAGAACTGTGTGTGTTGATAATTGTGTAAGTTCCAAAATAGAAGCGGAGGTTGAGGAGTCGACATCACACAGCCACATCAGTGTGCAATTCCCTTCCTGATAGGGCTGGCAGACAGGAGTGCTGGTCTGTGCATGTGACTGGGAAAATGGGGTTTTGGGTTTAGGTTTTAGTTTATATCCAAGTGGGTTACGATTACAGGTAGACCCATAGAATTAATTTAGTTAATAGCCTTGCTTTGTTTGTCTATAGCATTCTCATTCAATTAAAACTCACATGCAGATTCAATAGCACTCAGTGCAACATACACCAGTAAAAGTTAAAAGGTGTCTCCACCCCAAAATATAACTATTTCTAAAGTGTAGGGGGCCCCCTTGCAACCTTAAATGCCATGGTATTAACTTAAAAATGTGCCCAGAAACATCCTTACCAACCTCTGTTCCCTTGGACTCTGTCTCTATTGCTACTCCGTTCCCGGAAGGGGCCAGACTGGCAGCCATGACTGTGATTGGCCAATCGTACATATCAGAGGAAATGCAGGCATTCCTTAAGATTAATGTAATGACGCTTCATTGGATAGTTTCAACAGAGGGCTGAATAGGCACGTTTCTAAAATAAAAGCATTTTTACCGGTATTCATACACACCGTTGTTGTTTATTCAGAGAGTCTTTCAGAGAGTCAAGAGGGAATTTTTTCCCCCCTTGAGGCATGTTTTTCCCCCCTGCCTTCCTCTTGATCGACTGTTACTATGCATTTCATTTAACCATTTTAATTTATTATTTTATATTTCTGGGATTATAATCTAATAATTTTCTCCCATGATCCTCCATGTTTCTGGTGACACTGGTCCATTTATAACATATGGTGTATGCAGCTGAACACACTGCCTTTTACCTTTTGTGACCACTGATACTTTTTTTTTATCATTTTATTGCTGGGGATGGGTCTTAGCAATTTTATCTCATTGTTTGTCAACATCTTTTTAATATGCAGCCTAAGTAGATAATGAAAGTCTATGGTTGTCAGATATCCCACCCTGCCAAACCTGGCCTCCGGGCAGGATGGGGAGAAGGAGGTGTGGCCGAGTGATGTCACGTCACTGACATCACTAAAGGGGTGGGGGTGGAGTCAGGGGAGGGGCCAGTTATGTCTCTAGCCACGCCTCTAACGTGACGTAAATGACATCACGTTGGAGGCGTGGCTAGGGCGTAACTGGCCCGTGTGACGTAATTTACGTCACATAGGAGGCGTGGCCAGAATAAAGAAGGCGTTCCGGAGGCGGACTCTCAGGTAGGTTCGGGTCGCAGGACTTTGGGGTGGTCTCGCGGGTGTGCGGGAGACCACCCCAAAATCCGGGAGACTCCCAGGAGGGTTGGGATGCCTGGGTTGTGTTTCACGGTTTGTGACTCAATCTGATTGTTCTGCAGGTTGTTCACTCAGTGGAAAATTGACCGAATACATGGGGCCAATTAACGTTTAAAATATCCCCTGTATGTCAAAATTCGTGTGTTTTGTGTTCATGTATTGGGCCTTCAATTTTGTTTCCTTTGCAGACTACTTCAAAACAACAAACTGCGTGTCCTTTCATTCCTGACGTTCTCTGGTCTTTTCCATCTGAAAATGCTGTGAGTTCTGTACTTGTTTGTTACACACACACTACCCTCTAGTGATCCAATATAGGGTGTACCATCAGCATTTAGTTTCATATTACTCTTATGGCCGTTCATCACGTGTGTTTGTCGTGATCAGGGGTCGGTCGGGGCTCAGAGGTCTGTGGAAAATCTTACATGTGTACGAACCTTTAGAAATTAGATGAATTGCCAGTCAATGATTTTACTGGCTTTCTCTCTCAATTCGATCACATCAATTGGGTTACACTAGTGTGCGCTTTTAAAACGCCAATTGGATCGCACTTAAAAGAGCATTAGTGTGGCCTAGCCCTTAATGGCAAATTTTATTTATAAATAGAATGTTGGTATTGAACAGAATCAGAAGGCAGTAGTGGTCATTATTTCTACCCTCGACTTATACTATAGTCAATCAGTTTTTACAAATTTTTTAGGTAAAAATAGGTAAAAAACCTCGACTTATACTCGGATCGACTTATATTCGAGTATATACGGTATGTTCATTTGGAAGCTGCAGCTTCAAAAATACCGTTGCCATTTTTTCCCGTATGCCCCTCCAGAGCCTAGCGTTGTGCCTTGGAAGTTACTGACATCTTGTTACTGGTTTGCTGAATGTTAAGCTCCGCCCCTCTGAGATTTCCTCTACCTTCTCCTGCTTGAGCCTCAAACGATAATGCCTGTGAGTTCTGTGCAGAGAGCACGGAACTCACAGGCATTACTGTTCCGAAAATTACTGCCTAAAATAAGTGTAAATAGCAATGGTAACTTACTGTAAATGGCTCAGGGACCTGGGAAAGAGTCTAGGGAACATGTAACAATGCCCAAAATCTTTTTTTTAAAAAAACACTGTACAGTACCAGAAACTTCATGAGCTTCCAGGTTTGGCCTTCTGAATAGTATTTCTAGAAATGTAAAATTTTCTAAATTTCTTGGAATTTTTGAATGATCAAAATTTTCAGAAATTTTCAAAAATCGTTCTGCAAAAAAATACCAAAAAGTCTAAAATCTGTCCTGAGTTCTGGCGAATCTGTGAAATTCACTTCGGAACCAGCTTTGGGTCCATTTCTACTCCTTATACTTTAAGAACAGGGAGACCAGCGGGGCCAAGTGAAACTTTCAGACATTTCTGAATGATCGAGAGGCCAATAGCGCCGATAAAGGGCCATGTGTACCCACATAAATTTATAATGCTTTCTACAAATATCAGAAATTCTTAATATTTCTAAAAATCGTATTGGAACCTGATATTTAATGATCCATTGATTGTTCCTGAATGTGCTCCACATAAACAGGGAGTTTACTGACCCACGATCACATAAAGCAGACCTAGGCAAAGTTAGTCCTGGGGGCCACTTGCGGCCCTTTGGCTGCCCATGACTGGCCCCTCAATACTAGACCTACACCCAAAAAAAATAAGAGAAAAAATAATTTTCATTGATTCTCAGGCTGGATAATTTATTTTATAAAAAAATAATGAAATGATCAAGTGAATTTTATGGAATGGATTTAATATATTGGACACGTTCTTTTAAAAATTTGTAGCAAATAAAAAATCATCCAATGAACCAGGGATTAATGTCATCTGTGTTTAATATCCAGTTTTACAATCTCTGACTTAAACCTATTGGCCATGCGGTCCCCTGTGAAATTTAATTGCCCACCCCTGGTGTAAAGGCAAGAACAGGGGTGTAACTACCAGGGAGTAGGGGGAGCGACCACAGGGGGGGCCCATTTCCTAATTTTTTTTAATGCCTTCTCCCAGAGAATCATTGAAGCAGGGATAGGGGCTTTGCAGGGGGCCCAGTGATCCCTAGCTACACCACTGGGCAAGAAGCTGTCAGTTGCTCAGGTTTATTGAATAAACCCGATAGAGTCCAGAAAAGCTTGGCTTTTATTAAAATAGCAAATTTTGGAATGTAGCACTACATGGTCAGGGATCTCCTGGCCAAGGGATATAATGTCATCCCAATGGGCACCAGGCATGTCCAGCGCCGCAGGCACACTATAATGGAGGGGCGGTTGTCGCAATGTTTCAGCATCCAGAGACTATGCTTGTGAAGGTTCTCATTCATCCAGGTCACGGTATATCTGTAATATTCATTCATCCAGGTCACGGTATATCTGTATTATTCATTCATCCAGGTCATGGTATATCTGTAATATTCATCCATCCAGGTCATGGTATATCTGTAATATTCATTCATCCAGGTCATTGTATATCTGTTGTATTCAATTAGATCAACTGGACTTGAAGTTTAGTTCTTGAAGACGTTTCGCTAGTCATCCGACTGGCATCCAGATACTACCTGGAATTTTGGAAATTCGAAAATCCTTGAAAAGCCGATAATCCGTGAATTTAGGAAAATGCAAAAGTCTGAAGAGTCGAAATTCTCACATATTATAAAATTTTTGAATTTCTGGAAAAGTTGAAGATGTTCGAATTTTTGTATATTTGACCATCTTCAACTTTTAGGAAATTTACATTTTTTAAAATTCTAAACATTCGATTTTTTTAATTTTCTAAAAATTTTGATTGGTAGAATTACCTTCCTACAGAAAAGTACCACTTATATGATTTTCATAAAATTGTATAATTTCATAAATTGTCTAGTTCAGTGTATATTGCAATAATCTCATACATTTTCGGTCACGCTTGGTAGTGGCAAACTGCTGGACGTGGCCACTATTGCCACAACAGACATTCCTTCTTTCTGGCAAACCGGTCGGAAGTGCTGAATGGTTGTTCATGACAAAAGGATTGTGTATACCATAAGGGAAAGTGATGACTGTATAGGGATTGGGGGGTTGAAGCACTTTAGCAGGGATTGAGTTTAACTTCCTAGCTGTACTATAGGATGGCTGCACTTTTGTAATTTATCTGTTGTGTTCAATTAGATCAACTGGACTTGAAATGTAGTTCTTGAAGACGTTTCGCTAGTCATCCGACTGGCTTTCTCAATTCAGAATGACTTGTACAAGAATCTGTGGCAATTATGTACCCTGGAAAATCCCAATTAGCATATCACAGCCAGGTGTTAAGGGTGTGATTAGATAGTGGCTAAGAGGTGTTATAGGAACGCCCAGAGTAAGTTGTTAAAACAGCATTGTACATGGCAGACAGTTGGTGTCGAACCCCCCCACCTCTATTTAGGCTTGGTTTCTTTATTTTCACATAAATGGCCTCCTTAACACCTCTCTTGAAAATAAAGAAAACCAAGCCTAAATAGAGGTGGGGGGGTTCAACACCAACTGTCTGCCATGTACAATGCTGTTTTAACACCTTACTCTGGGCGTTCCTATAACACCTCTTAGCCACTATCTAATCACGCCCTTAACACTTGGCTGTGATATGCTAATTGGGATTTTCCAGGGTACATAATTGCCACAGATTCTTGTACAAGTCATTCTGAATTGAGAAAGCCAGTTGGATGACTAGCGAAACGTCTTCAAGAACTAAACTTCAAGTCCAGTTGATCTAATTGAACACAACAGATATACCATGACCTGGATGAATGAGAACCTTCACAAGCATATTTTGTAATTTACTTATTTATGTATTGCCTTTTGATCTGTGCTTATAGAACAGGGTTTATGTTATCTTTTACCCCATACACAGGGGTCAGCTCCATCTAGAGTATCAAGTCAATTCATTTATCAAAAGTGCTGTTTTTGGGTTCTTTCTATTAGATCTCTAATTCTTCCTATTCCTTTACCTTCATCACTGTTCACAAGTGCTTCAGTTAGTGCTTATAAATAGCTCATTAAACAATAGAAGGAGGCAAATAACTTTGCCAGAATGGAAGATAACTTTTAAAAACTTTTTTTAAAAATCTGGTTACAAATGCATGTAATAAACTGGTAAAAATAGCTGAAAAGTCACCAGTTTTTTGTTTTAAAGGGTATGTCCACCCAAAAAATAAACTTTTTATATGTTCTTTATATAATAGCACCAACCTCAAACGCCATGTTAATTTTTCTAAAAATCATTTGCTTTGCCCGATATTTAATGAGATATATATCAGGCTGAACTTCCGCTCCATTTCTTCTCTCCTGCGACGTCTCGCCTGTATACATAACTTTACAGCTGCGATTGGTTGAGAGGGAAAAGAGGGCGGGATCCAGGGGTCAGATCATTACTGATGCAACTTCCTCTGTGCTCACTGCTGGATGTTAATAGACATGTGCGAGAACATGAAAAGAACAGAGGCAAGGTAATGTAACCTGTCTCTGTTCATCACTGTATTGGTCCATGCTGCAGGATTAAGCCAGCTACAAAGGTCTGTAACTTTTGAACCACTGGACCAATTTACATGCTGTAAAGTTTGTTTTGGAGCACTTATTTGGGCCAAATAAATATAGAAAGTTAGTTTTGAGGGTGAACATGCCCTTTAACAGTGGAAATGCCCTTTAAATTCCTGCACACTAGCATGTTTTGCCTATAACTCATGTGCTTTTGTCTGTAACAGATTTCTTAGTAACAACCGAATTGAGTCCCTGGAGGCTGGAGTGTTCAAGGACCTCAACTCATTGGAATGGCTGTAAGTAAAACATAGAGAGTAAAATATGTCTGAACTAGATGCAGTCTTTACATTACAGCTGTTCTTATATAAACTCTAACTGTATTAATGATGTAAAAGAAATTTCTGCTTATGGAAGTTCATGGTTATAAGTGAACTAGACATTAGGAATCTTAAAATATCTTTCCCACACATCTTTCTCATATTAAGTCTGTTTTACTGGAATATGAACATGCCACACCACATTTGTACCACAGGCTCAATTTCATTAGAAAATGCTACATAGCCCTGAGCTCAATGACCCTTGCAGGCTTGTGCTGCCCTCTGTGTGGTAAGCTAGTAGTTGCATTATGCCTACACCTACTGTATCAAGACGACCCATCTGCACTTTGAATTAGGATTAGCAAGACTCTGTTATCTTGGTTGCTTCCTGTTCTTTTGCTATCCTGACTCCTCTTCCCCAAGAGCTTACCTATAGTAACATTCCAGCTAGGGGGCAATGAGGCTAGCTGTGGAGCTAAAAATGGCATCAGTTTGAGATGCTTTTTCTAAATATTTATTTTCATCTCAGAGTTAAAGGGCATGTCCACCCCAAAACTAAAATGTAACCCACTTCTGGCCCCATTTTTTACTTACAGTATCTAACTGTGGGGGTGGGGTGCCCTACAGTATAAATTTTCAGGGTGGAGATACCCTTTAAATATTTTTTTCAGGAAAGGTTAGCCCTAATAAAGACTAGGATTCCCAGAACGGTTTTTCTCTACATCTATATTGGACTCTTTATAAATTGTGTGTTTATTGGGACTTGCAATGTTCTGTTTTATTTACTACTAAGCAATTATTATTATCTTGTGATGTGTTGTGTATTTTTAAGCATTTTAGATAATAACAAAGTGGCAAAGATTGTTTCTGGAACCTTCACTGGATTGGAATCTCTGTACTTCCTGTAAGTGTTTTGGTGTCTATAATATTTAATTCTGATTGGTCTGTATGCTAGAAAGGTCTATTTAGGGGTAACAATGCAGGACGCTATGCCAAAACTGGATGTGTGATATCATCCAGAGTGTCCTTACCCATGTAGCTTTGTTAAAATACTAACCCCAGCCTCCCCAAAAAGCCTTGGATGTAGATTAAACATGTTTATTATTTTATTGAATATTTCCATTTTATGTACTTTAAAGAACATGCAATATGGGACCATTACAACTCTGCTCTATCTTTTTACTGGTCACAGAATATGAATCATCAGAAAAACTTTTCAGTTTTATCATCCTCCTAAAATCATTTCCAGGAAATGTTTCCTGTTTCAACCAAGATGATTAAAATAAGATATTCCAAATATTTTCTTTCTTTATTCAATCTTTTCAGATTTTTCCTACATACAGTATGGCCTCTATTAAAGATTGTAAATAAGTTTACTTCATCAGATGTTTAGTTGTTAAAGGACATGTCCACCCCACAAACTATAATTTAACCCACTACTGGCCACAATTTAAAATAAACCTTACCTTACATCTCTGCTCTTTATGGTTCCAAAGATATTCCTCTTCAAAGTCCAGGAAACTGAAGACTCCAAGCTGTCTGTGAGGCTTCTGATCCACACTGTTTCCTTGTCCTCGTCAATATCTGGAGCATGCACAGTTCCCCCACCACCACCATCCGGATCCATCCTCAGCCATCGTTGATCCTATCTTCAAATCCTTTGGGGGTAAGTTAGGTAACCCCTGCCCACCTCAAACCGCTGGCATATTTATTTAAAAATTCTACTTACTTAGCCTTCTCTCCCGCGGCGTTTCACATGACCTCAGCCGCGTGTGTGATGGGCTGCCTCTCAGCCAATCACAGACGTGGCTGAGGTCCGGCCCCTGCTTGCAAGCAGAAGGCCGGATCGGATCGCCACGGGAGAGAAGGCTGAGTAAGTAGAATTTGGAGGACTTTTTTAAAGAAATATGCCGGTGGTTGGGGGTGGGTAGGGGTTACCTACCTTACCCCCAAAGTTGGTTTTGGGGGGTGGACATGACCTTTTAAAGGGCATCTGTATTGAAAACAAAATTTTAATTGACTATTACTGGAAACTATAATTCTTCCCAACCACCGCTGTACCTATGCCTTATTTTTTTGACATCCAATCTGAACCATGTTACATTTCAGCTGTCAATCAAGTGCCATATTATCATAAACTATTCTGTGTGTAGTTGGGCTGTAGCTGGAATGGTGACAGCATTTTGACAGTCTGTATGCTGTGTAAAGCTTTGACAGTTGGTTTGAGGGAAATTCCCTCTCCCATTGCTGCCTCATAGTGATTACTGAGCATGCTTGCCCTTCATTTTAAAAAAAAAGTCTAATCAAATGGAGGGAGATACTGAGCCTGAGCAAAAGAATTACTTCATTTATGGCATGCAGCAACACACACATCAGAGTAGGTGCTGCTTACACATATTTTTTTTAGATTAAGATGAGGAAATGTCATTTTATTTCAGTGTAGTTGCCCTTTAGCATCCTAGGGGAAAACTGTTCTCTGGATCCTATGTACGGTATTTATTACACTGTAATGTGTATTTTACACATAAAACATAAGAGAATAAGCAGAGATTTGGCCTCAGCTGTTAAGTTTTATATCCCTATAGATCAAAATAATTAGATCCTTTTTGTGTGACTTTCCACAGCAGTAGAGAGAAGCAGCAGAGCAGTGAAGCAAATTGAGTCATTGATCACTGCGTTAGATCTGTGCCAGGCATGTTCAATCTACGGTCCTCCAAATGTAAACTACAACTCCCATCATTCTCTGTCTGCAAAAATGTGGAGGGACTTAGGTTAGACTCCCCCCATCTATGCCCTGAGATTTCTGGACATTTGCTGGGATTGGATCCCTTCTAATTATTTGTTTTTTGCAGGGGGAGAGGTTAGAATTGAATTTCTGTATTTCTTCTCCCACAGGTACTTGCTGAACAATTCCATCAGAGAAATCCCCAAACATTCCATCTGCAAGGAAATGCCCCATCTCAACTGGCTGTGAGTAGCAGTGACCAGGAATTCACCAAACTCAGGGATCTATTATCTGTTGTATTCAATTAGAACCTTGCATTCAGTGAGAACCTTCACAAGCATATCTGGGATCTATTCAGAATTCAGTTCTGACACTATGCACCCAATATTTCCAGTTACAGTTCTATATCCAGTAATGTTAACACTGAGGGCTGGCAGAGCTCCATGCATAAAAAAAGCCTTTGAGGGCTAGGCCACACAAGCGCGTTTTTCGCACGTTTGCGCTGGCGATTTTCGCTAAAATGGAAATTGCGGGAACGCAAAAATTTGAGCGATTTCCAATGCTCATGCGATTGCACGTCCGTTCGTGTTTTGCGTTCAAGTGTTTTTTTTCACAATCGCGTGCATTTTCACTTTTATTGAAGCCGCAAACGCAAATGAGAAACAACACGCGCAAACGCACAGAAATCGCACACACAGGTTGCATGTGATAACGCTCATGATTTGGTGCGTTGTAGTGTGGCCTCAGCCTGACAACCATAATTGATTGTTATGGGCAGTTCGATCCCTTTGATCTAAACAGTCAAAATGTTATTTCTTCTGATCGATATTCTGCACGTCAATTTAGAGAATTATCCCCTAATTCCGATATCTTAATCTATCTAATACTGGCAGTGTGTAGGCATTGACATACAGTAACATTTCTAACACCAATTCCATCCCTAACAAAGGTTCCCTGGATAGAACACATGTAAATAGAATACAATATCGATATTGATGCATTTAAAAGAGAAGGACATGAAGTTAGAATTACCCTTTAAATCGCGGTGTATTATGGTTTAATATAGACATACCGTAAACAGCCTTAAATGCTGCATTCTCACTTGCAGTGTATGTACAGTATGTGACACTTGCTGAAGATGTCTAGCTCATTGCAAGACTTTCCACAATATTACCATAGAGATGAATAACAATGTAAGTCACAGCTGTTCTGTATTGAGGAATTTTCAGACTGGTCCGTTGTTATTGGGAAGGTACACACACTGTGAGAATCAAACAAGATAGCTAAAATATCAAAGAGAAGAAAATCATTTACTCCACGTGAGATTTTATGGGCCAACAGAGGAAGTTATTTTAATGGATTATTGGTTTAATGTGGTGCCTAAACGGTAGTGTTTACTACCCTTGTATTGTCAGATGAGAGTAAAGAGAATATTGGAGCTTTCATTAATAAACATTTTCTGCTTCGATCACATTTTTAATATAATTTCAGCCCCCAAAAAGTGAAAGACGAAGAAGAGTTTTCAGCAAAAATTGATGTGCATCAATTTATTGACCTGTATTCTTGCATCATACCTAATCACTGTAATACGGTATACTAAAAGCCACAATCACTTTAGTGAGAACATTCAATCTGGTCTTACCCATAGTGTGGCTTTAAAGTCCGTTATGTCACATTAAACAGTTCAGTGTGAATATTGCATGGGATTTAATATGGGGCATTCCCTTGGATGTCTTTGTTTTTAAGAATCTTTTTTTTCAGTGAATGAAAATCTTACAATGCATTTTCTTCTCTTTAGGGACCTGGAGGGGAATCAGATGCGCACAATCCGCAGATCTGTGTTCCAGGAATGTATCACAGTCTTGTGAGTACAACATTTGTCAGGAGAATATTATTTCTCTTTGTTTAAAGGAGTATCAATATATATATAAATGGAAGGGAGGCACACTCTGCAGATAATGAATCAATGATTCATTTATTTCTGTGCTGAAAACACGCCAAAAACTCACAACGTTTCGATGGGAGTCTAAGCCCCTTCCTCAGCACAGACATAAATGAATCTTATTATCTGCAGAGTGTGCCTCTATATTGATACCTACCTGGCTGTGGTATGGTTACTTGGGGGGTGCACCTCATATTCCTGCCTGGATGCTGCAAGCTTCTTTTGGATACATGTTTAAAGGAGTAGTTAAGGCTGAATTTTAGTTTATTTTGGTGTATTTTCCTTTGCTGAATCAAATGCTGCCTTATAATTCTCCTGATTCCGGAGATACAGCCAGTCAAAATCCAATAAATGGTTTTAGTAGAGAAGGGGCACACGACCACTTCTTACCCAGTGGGTTAAGTTATATAGCAAGTCTCTCCACTGTACCTTTAACTGTTTTTCTATTAATGATGTTGTGTTTAGTTTCATTCCTCTAAGGGTGCAGTATTGTCTAGAACTCAATAAAGAAAAAGTGCTTTATAATGTGCAGTAGTTAACCCAAAACCAGAATGATGTGGTCTGTTCCAGAGCTTGACACAGCTGACTGCAGGGTGTGTAGGCACACAATACTATATTTATATACATATATAAGTACAGTTACTACCCCTAGAACATTACTGCTACACTCTAAATTCCCAACCATCATGTTGTGGGACATGCTCCAAAGAAATCTATCATTTGTGTTTTCTTCAGAATGAACCAGGGGTTAAATACTTTTCCCTTGTGATGGTTATTTTTCCACAACACCAAAGAGTAACCTAGAGATAAACAGTCATTTCATTCCCACAGCCAGATCATGACTCCCTCACAACTGCTTTACATCTTTTCTGACTGTTGGTGCTGCCGCTATGCTGTCTTGCTTATATTTAAAAAACAGGCAGTGTTTATACTCATTCATTTCAGCACAGCTTCCCCTGACAGGGACATAATAAGATCTCAAAAATTACCTTTTCTGATGGGAACCAAACTGCTTAGTATGATTTAGATGGTAATTTATCAAAACCTGGAACCAAAATGGAAAAGGGATAGTACAAGTATGAGACTAGATTTATTGTTTAGTATTAACTACAGAAATGGTTTGATTTATATACATGGTTCTAATGATTCACCATACAGTAGATAAAATTGATAAATGATCTGCATGGTGTCGATATTTTCTAACAATTATAGAGTAATGGATTGTTTTCCTATTGTTGGCCCAGGGTTTACTTGCCTTATGAAGTGGAACTTTTAAAGAGAGAATTAGTTCTTGTAATTGTCGTATCACTACTATGTAGATATGGAGTCTCTGTGTCTATATAGCAGGGATGGTGAACATTTTAGAAGCCGAGTGCCCAAACTGCAACCCAAAACCCCACTTTTTATTGCATAGTGCCAACATGATCATTTAACCCAAAACAACTCAAATAGACACAGACCAATACAGTAGATAGAATCGATTATAGATGACCTATTAACCTCTACATTACCACACTGGATTTTGAGTGACCATTAACCCTACATTATTAGACAGGAGTTTGAGATCTAAAACAGTGACCATTAACCCTACTTAAGACGGAGTGAGATATAAAACGTGACCATTAACCCTACATTATTAGACAGGAGTTTGAGATTAAACAGTGACCATTAACCCTACATTATTAGACAGGAGTTTGAGATCTAAAACAGTGACCATAACCCTACATTATTAGACAGGAGTTTGAATCTAAACAGTGACCATTAACCCTACATTATTAGACAGGAGTTTGAGATATAAAACAGTGACCATTAACCCTACATTATTAGACAGGAGTTTGAGATCTAAAACAGTGACCATTAACCCTACATTATTAGACAGGAGTTTGAGATCTAAAACAGTGACCATTAACCCTACATTATTAGACAGGAGTTTGAGATCTAAAACAGTGACCATTAACCTACATTATTGACAGGAGTTGAGACTAATACAGTGCCATACCCTACATTATTAGACAGGAGTTTGAGATCTAAACAGTGACCATTACCCTACATTATTAGACAGAGTTTGAGATCTAAAACAGTGACCATTAACCTACATTATTAGACAGGAGTTTGAGATTAAAACAGTGACCATTAACCCTACATTATTAGACAGGAGTTTGAGATATAAAACAGTGACCATAACCCTACATTATTAGACAGGAGTTTGAGATATAAAACAGTGACCATTAACCCTACATTATTAGACAGGAGTTTGAGATATAAAACAGTGACCATTAACCCTACATTATTAGACAGGAGTTTGAGATATAAAACAGTGACCATTAACCCTACATTATTAGACAGGAGTTTGAGATCTATAACATGACCATTAACCCTACTTATTAGACAGGAGTTTAGATCTAATACAGTGACCATTAACCCTACATTATTAGAACAGGAGTTTGAGAATAAAACAGTGACCATTAACCCTACATTATTAGATAGGAGTTTGAGATATAAAACAGTGACCATTAACCCTACATTATTAGACAGGAGTTTGAGATCTAAAACAGTGACCATTAACCCTACATTATTAGACAGGAGTTTGAGATCTAAAACAGTGACCATTAACCTATATATTAGACAGAGTTTGAGATTAAAACAGTGACCATTAACCTACATTATTAGACAGGAGTTTGAGATCTAACAAGTGACCATAACCCTACATTATTAGACAGGAGTTGAGACTAAAACAGTGACCATTAACCCTACATTATTAGACAGGAGTTTGAGATCTAAAACAGTGACCTAACCCTACATTATAGACGGAGTTGAGATCTAAAACAGTGACCATTAACCCTACATTATTAGACAGGAGTTTGAGATCTAAAACAGTGACCATAACCCTACATTATTGACAGGAGTTTGAGATCTAAAACAGGGACCATTAACCCTACATTATTAGACAGGAGTTTGAGATCTAAAACAGGACCATTAACCCTACATATTAGACAGGAGTTTGAGATCTAAACAGTGACCATTAACCTACATTATTAGACAGGAGTTTGAGATCTAAAACAGTGACCATAACCCTACATTATAGACAGGAGTTTGAGATCTAAAACAGTGACATTACCCTACATTATTAGACAGGAGTTTGAGATCTAACATGACCATTAACCCTACATTATTAGACAGGAGTTTGAGATCTAAAACAGTGACCATTAACCCTCATTATTAGACAGGAGTTTGAGATCTAAAACAGTGACCATTAACCCTACATTATTAGACAGGAGTTTGAGATCTAAAACAGTGACCATTAACCCTACATTATTAGACAGGAGTTTGAGATCTAAATTAACCCTACATTATTAGACAGGAGTTTGAGATCTAAAACAGTGACCATTAACCCTACATTATTAGACAGGAGTTTGAGATCTAAAACAGTGACCATTAACCCTACATTATTAGACAGGAGTTTGAGATCTAAAACAGTGACCATTAACCTACATTATTGACAGGAGTTTGAGATCTAAAACAGTGACCATTAACCCTACATATTGACAGGAGTTTGAGATTAAATTAACCCACAAATTAGACAGGAGTTGAGATCTAAAAACAGTGACCATAACCCTACATTATTAGACAGGAGTTTGAGATCTAAAACAGTGACATTACCCTACATTATTAGACAGGGTTGAGATCAAAAGGACCATTAACCCTACATTATTAGACAGGAGTTTGAGATCTCATGACATTAACCCTACATATATTAGACAGGAGTTTGAGATCTAAAACAGTGACCATTAACCCTACATTATTAGACAGGAGTTTGAGATCTAAAACAGTGACCATTAACCCTACATATTAGACAGGAGTTTGAGATCTAAAACATGACCATTAACCCTACATTATTAGACAGGAGTTTGAGATCTAAAACAGTGACCATTAACCCTACATATTAGACAGGAGTTTGAGATCTAAAACAGTGACCATTAACCCTACATTATTAGACAGGAGTTTGAGATCTAAAACAGTGACCATTAACCCTACATTATTAGACAGGAGTTTGAGATCTAAAACAGTGACCATTAACCCTACATTATTAGACAGGAGTTTGAGATATAAAACAGTGACCATTAACCTACATTATTAGACAGGAGTTTGAGATACAAAACAGTGACCATTAACCCTACATATTAGACAGGAGTTTGAGTAAAAACAGTGACCATTAACCCTACATTATAGACAGGAGTTTGAGAATAAAACAGTGACCATTAACCCTACATTATTAGACAGGAGTTTGAGATATAAAACAGTGACCATTACCCTACATTATTAGACAGGAGTTTGAGATCTAAAACAGTGACCATTAACCCTACATTATTAGACAGGAGTTTGAGATCTAAACAGTGACCATTAACCCTACATTATAGACAGGAGTTTGAGATCTAAAACAGTGACATTAACCCTTACATTATTAGACAGGAGTTTGAGATCTAAAACAGTGACCATTAACCCTACATTATTAGACAGGAGTTTGAGATCTAAAACAGTGGACCATTAACCCTACATATTAGACAGGAGTTTGAGATCTAAAACAGTGACCATTAACCCTACATTATTAGACAGGAGTTGAGATCTAAAACAGTGACCATTAACCTACATTATTAGACAGGAGTTTGAGATCTAAAACAGTGACCATAACCCTACATATTAGACAGGAGTTTGAGATCTAAAACAGTGACCATTAACCCTACATTATTAGACAGGAGTTTGAGATCTAAAACAGTGACCATTAACCTACATTATTAGACGAGTTGAGATCTAAAACAGTGACCATTAACCCTACATTATTAGACAGGAGGTTGAGATCTAAAACAGTGACCATTAACCCTACATTATTAGACAGGAGTTTGAGATCTAAAACAGTGACCATTAACCCTACATTATAGACAGGAGTTTGAGATCTAAGACATTAACCCCTACATTATTAACAGGAGTTTGAGATCTAAATTAACCCTACATTATTAGACAGGAGTTTGAGATCTAAAACAGTGACCATTAACCCTACATTATTAGACAGGAGTTTGAGATCTAAAACAGTGACCATTAACCCTACATTATTAGACAGGAGTTTGAGATCTAAAACAGTGACCATTAACCCTACATTATTAGACAGAGTTTGAGATCTAAAACGTGACCATTAACCGACATTATAGACAGGAGTTTGAGATACTAAACAGTGACCATAACCCTACATTATTAGACAGGAGTTGAGTATACAAAAACAGTGACCATTAACCCTACATTATTAGACAGGAGTTTGAGATCTAAAACAGTGACCATTAACCCTACATTATTAGACAGGAGTTTGAGATCTAATACAGTGACCATTAACCCTACATTATTAGACAGGAGTTTGAGATCTAATACAGTGACCATTAACCCTACATTATTAGACAGGAGTTTGAGATCCATAACAGGGACACAAGCAGAGCTGAATGTTATAACATGTGGCCTCTCTTTGCTACAGACAGCCGCTACACTTTCTCTCTGGCTTTCTGGCAACAAACTGTGTGGAACTCTGCTGTGCATGAGTGGCCACAAAAAGGGCTCCAAGTGCCACCACTGCTATATAGCAATACCCCAATATCATATCAGACCATAATTACAGTAATAAAGAATAACTAAAGCCAAATTATAATTAACCAAAATTGAATATCTAATTCCTAAATAGCTGTGTCTCTCCTCTGAAACCAGCAGAATTATAGAGAAATTGTACTGTTTCCTAATGTCACTACAGCCTGTTTAGCCTCCATTCTGTTTGGGGGTCACAGACAATACATGGTGAGATCTGTATTCCGTCTCCTGCTTACAAGAGCTGTTGAGTAACTACACACTGAACTATTTCTTATCTCCCTAAAGCATAGATATTCCGATCCATTCGGCGAACTCGATCGAATTGATCAGAATATCGAAGATGGTTTCTCGTATTTTCGATAGACCCATCAGCCATATCCATTAGTTTATCGAAAAATGAAGATCGGGCAAAGTGGAAAATTTTCCGCCAACCCCATCCTCTAGAAACTGTCTTCCCCAGTCTTCAAGATGAAATCTATGGAAGGTCAGGGGCCAATCGAAAATCTGATCAGAAAACCGTCTGCCCGTGAATGGCTAGCATTAGTCAAGCATGAAAAAAAACAACTTAGTGAAAATGAGACACTGTTATCTCATACAGCCGTTTTGGCTCCTTTTAATTTTAAGCTAGGTACATTAACGATAAAGGGCTAATCATTTCCTTTTCTCTAATGTGTGTATCAGGAAAACAATTCTTTCTGATGCAGACAAAGGTTTGTTGTCGGCGTTGGAAACGGTTGTTACGTACAGACCTTAAATTTCTTGGCCATGGAGGTCTCCCTGTGCTGTAGTGATCGTTAGGGTGTGTAGCAGTCCCAAATGATCTTTCTAAACTAGATAGAAGCCAACAGATTTAGTCTATCATCTTTTAAAGATTAGTACCGTGTGTATAATGCAGCTTTTTTTTGTATTATGGAACAGTTCTGTAGCAGGACCCTCCATTATACTGCCCCTAAAGGTAAAGGATATTTTTCTAGGCACAAAAGCAGTACTATTAAAACTAGTTTAAACTCCATGTTACCACTCAGTTCATTAGATTGCAGTTTCCAAACATCCTAAGGTCCCTCATTTTTTTCTCGGTGTGCTGACTAAATAAGAACAGTTATCTAACCGTAATCAAAAGCATTAAACCAATGTAATAAACCAGAATCAGAGTAATGTCCATAACTGAAATGCAATGTAGCAACCAAAGAGCAGACCTCATAAACCATTTCATTAATGCCAAAATTCCAGGGTGTTGCTGTACAAACCTGGAATGTAATAATTAAATTCAGTTATAACGTCTAAACCAAATAAAGAATAGCATCTGTAATCAGACTGAACCTGCTCTCCTAGCCATGGTAGATATTTATAATTGATGACAACCCTACTGCACTGTGGAAACTTTATGAATGGCACAATGCACCCAGAAATTCCTATTAGTCAATGACCTTTGTGATTCATATAAATGCTCTGTGGCAAATAAAGTTGGTTGGAAATGGTCAGTTACACAAAAGATACCGTCAGGATTCCTGTTGGTTACTTTGTTTTGGGTAATATAGTACATGTATTCCCATATATACATCTATGTAAGGGGATCTGTTTAAAGCCATTTCAGGCAGACCCACAAATATTATTATTGGACAGTCATGACAAGACTCATAGATGCAAGTATAGTGCAATATATATACAAAAATAAAAAGACAGGTGGGCACCAAAATGTATGACAAAACATGGATTCCTTTCAAGATTTTCAGGCTCAATTACATTTTAAAGACACAGAACAGGAGAAAAATGTTTATACTCCCTGTGACAATTAGCAAAAGTTTCTAAATCGGTATTGGTCCTTTACAAAAACAAGTATAGGTTATATTTGTCTATATAAGTGTACCTATTAAAGGTGCAATATTGGAGGGTATGTCCTATTTTCCATAATACATTCCAACAGAGCAGTTATATTATTTGATGTTTAAGAACAATTCTTTTGGATGATTATATGTGAAAAACTTAATCTTAAATCAAATATGATAATCACTCCAACAGAGATCCGCAAGGCTTTCTTTTAATTGGATTAGAGCGTAAAGGAAAAATAAAGGCTACATTTAAAACTTTAAATGCCTTATCTTTTAAAATAAGATAAGATATTAATACATCCTGAATTGTCATTTGGTTTCTGAAAATTTATGGAGATCTCACCTCCCTGGTTCCCCTGGACAGGGTTAGCTAATGTTTTCCCAACTATAGGAGGGTTTGTACATATGATAGGTTCATTGGTAATTTTATTTACAGATATAGTCTAGAAACTCCCCCTCTATTGAAACTATGTAATAAACCTGCCATAACCACAGACACTCATGGCTTGCTGTAAGAAATCCTTTCCAAAACTGAAGACAAAGATGTATCTGAAATGAAATCTATTGGTGAACTATGCCCCAGAGTGTCTATTGTATGGCCCATTGATGTATTAATTTAAAGCAGGGGTCCTCAAACTTTTTAAATAGGGGGACAGTTGGGACAGTTGGGACTGTTGGGAGCTAGACTACATTTTTTGCACTACATTATCATTAGTGTCTATAGTCTTTAGTCAGAGCTGTGACACTGATCCAACTGAATTTGAAGTCTATCGTTAATGTGTACAGATAGGTCCCTTTACTACAGTAGAGAGATTCAATAACATCGGATCATTTATGGTCACTTTGAATAACGATTACTCTGTATAAAAGAATATAACGATTGGTCAGCTTTACATATACTAATACATACATTACTATACACATAATACTATTCCACAAGGATTTTGCAATGTCCCTCTTCCTGCTCACTAAGCTCCATCATAGTGAAGTGATACAGATACACTCACAGCTCGATTAACAATGTAATAATCTAAGGAACATCCTAGGTAACAGTCTATGGCCACCAGGAGAATTTGAACAGCAGACTGCACTGAGCAATCAAAAAGAGGGGATTCCAGGAATCGGTAATCCACCCCTAAACATGCCACTGCGCGGGGCCAGGTGACTCACCTTGGAGGGCCTGCTCCATTGCACGGGCCGTAGTTAGAGGCCCCTGGATTAAATCATATCCCCAAACACCTTCTCAGGAGTAAATAATCTCGACTTAACTTGCAGGTCTTCACAGTCAAGCTCTTCTTTACTTGAATATACAGTGTCACACTCATCCAAATAATTTGTGGTTGTGTTCGATGCTGAAATACACAAACAATGTTGGGGGGGGGGGGGGGCTGAAACATTGTGTGGCTATTTTAGCACTGAACACAATAAACTACAAGTTCCTCATGTATGAATGTTTTTCCACCAGGTTGAAGTTGTCTTGCATTGCACAGAACTGAGTAATGCACCTTTGAACATTTCCAGGCACTCGGGGCTAGGCCACACAAGCGTGTTTCTCACGCGCCCATTGTGGATGGCCACACTGCGTGTGATCCGTTTTCCGAGCTCATGTGATCACCATTTTCTTGCAGATCGCTTGCGCTCCGATAATGGAATATTGGCAGAATTGCAGCACAAACGCATGGAACATTGTTTTTGCGCATTTCACGCGCCTTACCGTGCGTTGCAGAGTGGCCACAGCCTCAGGACAACATGCTGTTGATTGAAATCATCTCCTTTATTGCCCCTGGTAATTGCCCTTCTGTAAATGCTCTTACGTTCCACAATGCCTTTTTGTATACAGCATTCCAAAAATTGCCCTGTTTGTTCTAAATGAGGCATTACTAGGCCTTTGCCAAGAGCAGTAGCGCTGATAGGGGAAGCATCACTTAAAGCCTATGGCACTACCACTCCTCGTTGTGTGCTTTGATATTATCAACTATTAATCTTAATCTCTTTATATACAGGAGTCTTCGAAGAAACAAAATTCAACAAATCAGAAAGGGAGCTTTGTCCCAGATGAGCAAATTAGTGGACCTGTAAGTATTGGCTATGGTTTTATAATGTAACAGGCTATGAATTTATATTCAATTATTTTACATTTCGATCAACAACATGGTCTGCAGACCATATAAATCACATTTATCATTTGGTGTAATATGAATTGACTGATTATTTTTATCTTCTTTTTGAACAGAGATCTGTCCGTCAATCAGATTACAGATCTGCCACCTTCCTTGTTCACCAACCTGAAGGATCTACAACAGCTGTGAGCTTTACAACTGAGTTACATATCAGTGAATGGATTTAAACTGATCTCACTGCTTTGCATTTATAAGATGTTGTCAAAACCAGTTTATGTCTATGTACTTGAGCCTCAAAGTTCCCTGCCCTGTATAAAAAGCACAAGGCCTGCAGCCTCCTGCTTTTATATGGTCAGGAAACTCCCCGGTGACGTAATATCCTTATATATATATATATCTCTAATTAAAATCAAGGATCATAACCCATCAGTTATATATGACATATAATCCTTTAGCAGTTTGAATTGTGGTCCAATTAATCCCAGTAAAGAAATGAAAGCACTTCCTTTAGCAGTTTGAATTGTGGTCCAATTAATCCCAGTAAAGAAGTATTGCCTAAAAAGGTATAAACATTTGCGTTGGTCAGACCTTCTATTTTGAATATAGGACCGCACACAATAGAGGCTGTAGATATTGCTGTTTTTATTTTATTATTTTAAAGTGATATCACCTTTTTAAATTATTGTTGCTGAATATCAATAAATGTTTGTAACTATGGAAATGCGAAGCCGTCCTTGTTTGCAATGGAATAACCAGGGAACACACAAAGTGTGAACCAGTCATTTCCTTTGTTACTGGGAATAAGTGGGACACAATTCAAAAGCGCTTTCATTTATTTTATGTCATGTATAAACTGACATAAACTGTATGATCCTTGACTTTAATGAGAGTTTCATATACTTTTATTCCCCTACTATTTATATTAATCTCTGGCTCTAGTCACATGCGCGACCAGGCTCCAGTACACATTTTCCAAGTTAGAGTGGCTCCTTTCTGGTTTGCTGGTTTGAGCCCCAGAGACTTTTTTTTATCCATTAGTGGTGAGAGAAAATAAACGTTTTACAAAACTAATTTATGGATCTAAAAGTAAAATATTGAGCTTTCTACATCTTCATTCTCAAGAATTAGTTCACACTTTGAAAGGAGGAATGGAAATGTTCTACATTACTAGTCATCACTGGGTGTGAACAATAGAAATACTGGTAGTTCTATACTAAGGAGAAGTCAGTAGAACATCGTATTCAGCCATTTGGAAGACTGATGCTTGTCTACCCCCAAATCTATACTTTCCCCACACCCCCTACCCCCAACATTCTACTTTCTCCATCTATTATTCCCTTTCCTATTCAGTCCACTTTCTCTCCTCCCTTATTCCATTCTGCTTGTTTGCTTCATTCTTTCATTATTTCCGTGTATGCCTGTGATCCCATTTCATTCTGTCACCCTCATTAATCCAATAATAGACAGTTCCATAATCTCTCTAGTTCCATAATGCTTCTCTTTTCCCCACATACTCTGTTCCCCCTTTCCCCATTATTTTATTGTAGTGACATGGTGCTGGGTTCTGGCATTCTTTTTTCTCTGCCCCAGTTCTAATAATTTCCCATTCTGCTCCCCCTTCTTATTCTTTGCTGCTCCTGTTCTCCAGCTGTGTCCATTATACAAGTCCCACTTCCCCCTCTGTATTTCTGCTAATCTATGCATTCCTTAACTTTTTTCCTTCATTTTTTTATTTACGAACCTGAACTTACTTTGACTCTCCTGTCTGTTATTATCACAGCGTTCACTTACCCCCAGATCGTAATCAGATCACAGGAGAGCCAAACCGTTTTTTCTTGTGATCATAAATTAAACTTCAGAAAAAACTGTAAAGTTAAGAAAATGCAGAAAGGAGCAGGAATAAAAACAGGGCAGCCAGCCAGCAGTGTGAAGGTTTGTAGCCAGCAGTGCGAAGGTTTGTAGCCAACATTGCGAAGGTTTGTAGCCAGCAGTGTGAAGGTTTGTAGCCAGCAGTGCGAAGGTTTGTAGCCAGCAGTGTGAAGGTTTGTAGCCAGCAGTGTGAAGCTTTGTAGCCAACATTGCGAAGGTTTGTAGCCAGCAGTGCGAAGGTTTGTAGCCAGCAGTGCGAAGGTTTGTAGCCAGCAGTGCGAAGGTTTGTAGCCAGCAGTGCGAAGGTTTGTAGCCAGCAGTGCGAAGGTTTGTAGCCGCAGTGTGGAAGCTTTTGTAGCCAGCAGTGCGAAGTTTTGTAGCCAGCAGTGCGAAGGTTTGTAGCCAGCAGTGCGAAGGTTTGTAGCCACAGTGTGCAGAGGGTTGTAGCCAGCGTGCGAAGGTTTGTAGCCAGCAGTGCGAGGGGTTGTAGCCAGCAGTGCGAGGGGTTGTAGCCAGCAGCGCGAGGGGTTGTAGCCAGCAGCGCGAGGGGTTGTAGCCAGCAGCGCGAGGGGTTGTAGCCAGCAGCGCGAGGGGTTGTAGCCAGCAGCGCGAGGGTTGTACCAGCAGCGCGAGGGGTTGTAGCCAGCAGCGTAGGGGTTGTAGCCGCAGCGCGGGGTTTGTAGCCAGCAGCGCGAGGGGTTGTAGCCAGCAGGCGAGGGTTGTAGCCAGCAGGCGAGGGGTTGTAGCCAGCAGCGCGAGGGTTGTAGCCAGCAGCGTGAATGAGCGGGTTTGTAGCCAGCAGGCGAAGGGTTGTAGCCAGCATCGCGAAGGTTGTAGCCAGCAGCGCGAAGGGTTGTAGCCAGCAGCGTGCAAGGGTTTGTAGCCACAGCGCGAAGGTTTGTAGCCAGCAGTGCGAAGGTTTGTAGCCAGCAGTGTATTATTCCCTAAATTTTCAATATTTTTAAAATTTATGAAACTTATTTAACCCTCCCTTGAAACTATCCAATGAACTTGCAATTACCAAATCTGCTGGAAGACAGTTCAAAAGTTTTACTGTTCTCACTTTAAAGAAACCTATCCTAACTTTTCTTTTAATCTTAAAGGATGTCCACGAGTCCATTGATATAACCTATTAGTGAACAATTACATAGCTCATTAATGTGTGTTTATATATATTATATTAGCAAAAGTGTCCCCGTTGGTGCACAGTGGAAATTATGTATGTGTATGTTTTGCTATGTGTGGATACAGTGGATTTAGAATCTTTACAGAGGTATATTTTAAACTGTTACTCAGACAGTCACCAGCATCCAAACAAAATAGAATAAACCTGCAGGTCTGAGAATAGATCCAGGCAATCCTGCCACACTGTGGCTCAAACTAAACCGCTCCATTGGGTGAACTGAGACCCTAAACAGGATCCAGATAAACATGCTATGTTCATACTTATTAGTATTCACCACTGCAAGTTCCACATTTATAGCTGCTTATGATACGACTTGGGAGCACAGGATACTGATTAGCTTTATAGATTAAGTGGTAAAAGGTGCTAAATGCACCCCACAGAGTATAAATATAAAATTAAATTGAGCCTTCTTATAACAGAAGGTACCTCACAGCATTGCCCTAATAATCTAACATATAAACATTTTCTGGCTATACAAAATGCTGGTAAAAAAAAAAAAAAGTAGCTAAGCATGCGCATACAGTACATACTGCATTGGTACCTGTCAGAAGATCATAACTCCTGCAGTTCACACTGACATGATGGATATAAGCTTCTGGGCACGAAAAAAAAAACTTTGTGGGCTTCTGCTTGTCCACCTGCTTTTTGAGAACTGACTACAGGTTTAAGGATTAAGGAGGATTAAGATTTTCTAACCACCAGACTACAATTTAAAGATTTCTGTGTCTTGGGACCATATTTATAAAAGCAATTTAGTAATACCGCGTGTTATCGGTAATGTACGACAGTGGGCGTAAATGTAGGCTGCGATTGTACATTTACGCTGAACGTTCAGTCGCAGAATACCATGCAGTAATAGAATACCGCAATAGTAGTCTATGAAGAGCGTAAATTTACTTTATTTGCTATGTAAACATGGTGCAACATCATTCTTGAAAATACATAGATTTTCACCAAATTACGAGGCGAAGTTGCTCTTGTAGGATTATTTGATACTATTATTTATTTATGGCGCCATTCTTGAGCAGAATTATGGGTGAAAAGCAACCCCACACATGAAATTTCCTTGCATGTAATGCAGTTTTTGATGATATTGGTGACAACCATTGCCAGCGCATCTGATGGCTTTACAACTTCTTTATTGGCCATAATGTCAGTCATGACTGATGGTGGATAGACAGAAAGCCCAGGAAAGGTAGTTGGGGTTTAACAGTTCTTGTGGTGCCTGTACTATCAATTGATCTGTGCTAAGTTAATTACTATTAGAAAAAAGCTGTAGTAAGCAATGCCAGGCAGCAGTGGTTAGAGCTAGCAAGATATTGTCTTGGATAAAGAGGGGAATAGATTCAAAGGAGGAAAATATTATTCACCCTCTTTACAAAGCATTGGTAAGACCTCATTTGGAATATGCGGTGCAGTTTTGGAATCCTGTGTACAAAAGGGACATCTTAGAAATGGAAGGAGCTTAGAGGAGGACAACTAAAATAATAAGGGGAAGGAAGGGGCTTGACTATGCAGACAGATTAGGCAAATTTTGGTATTAGTTTTCTTTTACATTAAGAGTGGTAAAACTTGAACTGTCTTTCAGCTAATGTGGTAATAACCGGATTATTGGATAAATTGAATCCCCATCCTTCATGGGACACATGGAGATTGAATGTTCTCCCTGTGATTGCGTGCGTTTCCCCCAGGCTCTCTGGTTTCCACCACAATCATAGATTGTATGTGTTAAATGAAGTGGTCCATACTTTGTATTTATTCATATTGGTAAATAATTGTATTGTCATGTACAACAATGAATAAAAAGCAATCGATAGTGGAAAGGAACACAATAGCAGTAATTTATTGCACACCCCCCCCCTCTTCCACATATATAGTGCCTCCAGGTAAAGTATAGCAAATCTATAAAGGTCCCAATAATCCCGGGCACCCTGGATTTTATTTATAATAATTATTTATGTGCCCAGTGTTTCGGTGCGTCACAGAGGATCCTGATGATGGTAGATGTGTAGCCCCGAAATGGTGAACATATAATAAATCATTTTTCTGAATAAAATCCAGTGAGCCCGGGATTTTTGTGACTTTTTGTTTCACTTTCCTTTATTGCACCTTTGACCTCATTTTATTTGAATATTACATCATAGGATTATAAGATAATATTGCTGAATTATCTGTATTTGCCTTTTAGGAACATCTCCTTTAACCATTTTAACCACATCCCACAGAATCAGTTTGACTTACTTACTAACCTGCAGTCATTGTAAGTATCTTTTCTTATGGTTCTCATTAAAATATCCAAGTGTGCACTTTTACAATAGAGAGCACTTAGAGTTCCCTGGCATGTATCATGGCCATTGGTGACTTCTAGTTTCCTTAAATTACACAGCAAAGGGGGTTTTATGCTTAATATATTTTCCATCCATAAACTGTGGTCTTTCCAATCTCAAACTGACTTGTTTCACATTAGACCTTGTACACTAGTTCTTTTTCAAGTCTTTCTCTGGTCAAAGCTGTAGTAAGCAAATAGTAAACTCAGTCTGTTCATAGTAATAAGGTTGTAAAGAACAAAGTCCATTTTATTAAATTAAGCCAAAGAGATAATAAAAGTGTAAAATAAATGGAAACCTTAGTATTCACCAATCATAATTGTAGAACTGGGGATCTATAACCATTTGGCTCTGTACGGTTTACTACATGGTGTTTCTGAGACTGATGTATTTGATTTGTTCCAAAACCTTATTGATAGAAACATGGAAGATATAGAGATTCCCAACATTCACAATCGGATGTTCTCCAGCCTTGTCAACCTGTCTCATATGTAAGTATAACGTTTGAGGAAAACCTTCTATAGGGGCTCAGTTAATGAATCTGCATCATCCTGCACATAAATCTAAATGCAATAAATTTCCGCCACAAGAACCGAAGCTGAAAACCCAATATTTCTGTCACTGCAAAACCTTTTGAAGAGTTGACACTGGTTGGGTCATCTCCAAAAGGCAATGATAAGGTGAGTTTAATATGTAACTAAATCCTTTCTCCCAAAACGTTGACTTTTCCCTGGGAAGCTACAGTGGTTTCACTTGGTCCCCCATGATAAATAACCCTGATTATGTATTAGGAATGATATTTGGCATTGAGAATCCCTTTTGTAAAAACTGAGTTCCTATCATTAAGAGTAAAAACTGAAATTGAATAGGGTTTCAACAATAAACATTAAAACGAGGTCCCCAGCAGATGTTGTAAAAATTGCTGGAATATGGTGAAAAGTCAGAAGCTCAAATTTTGGAAAAGGTACCTATACTCGAGTATATACGGTAGTCTTTCTACGCAATCAGGAATTTGTCAATATTTGGCTCGATTTGGTTGCAATGTTTCAAACTGTCTTATATGCAAGTATAAAGTTTGAGGAAAAAACTGTAATATGGTCAATTGATTTTTCTTGTCAACCCTTTTCAGAAATCAGTATAGTAATCTCTACACGTGTATTTACTGTATCCAGCAATGTTTCTTACTCCTCTTTCCTTTTCACAAGTTACTTCAAGAAGTTCCAGTACTGCAGTTATGCTCCACATGTGCGTAGTTGTAAACCGAACAGCGATGGAATCTCTTCTTTTGAGAACCTCCTGGCCAACATTCTTCTCCGTGTTTTTGTGTGGGTCATGGCCTGTGTCACCTGTTTTGGGAACCTTTTTGTGATCTGCATGAGGTCCTTCATTGTCACAGAAAACTGTCAACATACAATGTCCATCAAATCTTTATGTTGTAAGTATCCGCATTATTCTATGACAAGCACAAGATAGACCAAGGCATTGGTCATCATGCAAACAAATGGTTCTATAGACCCTCATTATCAGTAGGGTTAGATAAGAGACAATCTCCTTAGACGCCATTTATTGCTTGGTAAGAATGTTTTGATTTGTTGAATAAATATGGCAGATCCCTTACATGTATATTGGTGCATTTCCAATTTCTTTCAGGTCATTTTTTGTTTCTTTACAGATAATTCATTGGTTTAATACTAATCCCAGCCAAATCCTATCCTTAACATTTAACAAATTATCTCAGTATCCGCATAGCAGCTTAAAACATGCTGGCTAAACAAAAACAGTCTAGCAACAATTTACTGTCTTAAGCAGAGTACACGCGTTGGGTAATTGTCGTAAGTTGCTGCCGACGAACGAGCAATCGCACGATATTCGTACGAAAATATAGCACCATCGAATGCCAACTATTGTCGGCTTTTTCGGACGATCATCCTGACGGATTTGTACTGCTGATTATCGTATATTTGTACATGGTCAACAGATTATCGTTAACGTTCTACGAAAAATATATAAAGGCGCATGCTCTGCTTTCGGAATCGCGCGATGATACAAACATTGTTACGCACGAACGTCTATATCCAATGACTATCTTGGTGACTACTGTTGCTGTGTGTACAGATGTCGTTTCAATTATGAGGATTAACGATAATGTCGTTAAACGTTCATCGGCTGCATCGTAAGAAAATTAATTACATGTGTACGAGGCTTTAGACTAATAGCAACACTTATAATGTTAAAATGTGTGGCTTTAAATTAACATGGGATGGGGTTATACCCTCAACACAGTGGGATTTTACATGTTTATTTTTCCTGTATAGCTGTTGGAGGATAACACAAATAACTACTTTTTTATCTGATTTTCTAGAAAAGAGTTCTGTGGGCCCTCAAACTTTTAGGGCCACCCCTTTTAAAGTCTATTTTCTTCCCCAAAAAATAGAAAATGTGTGTGATCTGGTGGTGTGGTCTGTGTTTATGAGTGTGTCTAAGGGCACCAGACTTTCTGTGCCTACAGGCTACTGAGGTTTAAATCCGGCCCTGCAAGGTGAATTGTTGAAATTGACCAATCCACTTACTGTTCTCACTCTTCTCCATTGTAACTAAACCTGTACTTTGTTTCGTGCTGCACTGCTGGTGAGTCAAGAGGGTTGGTTCACTTGTTAAGTAAACTACAGTGGAAGATCTAGTAACAGAACCTGCTTGTGTCTCTATTAATGAATGAACATGACATATGGACAGCGGATCTGTAATTGTTACTGTTATGATTATTGGCATATATTTTAGTAATCCAATGTTAGAATCCTTTGGAAGGAGTTAATAAACTGGCCTATGGTAGAGAAATAAAGGTGCCTATTGTTTTCTCACCTCCACATAACTGTAATTTAGCTTTTAGCAAGATGCACTATTGTTATAATAAGCTGCTAAACAAAACCCATTCAAACAGGTTCCAAAGATAGATTTCTTTGTACCAGCCATTTACACTTCCTTACTTCCCATGAAGATGAACAAAGTGCTAAAAGGGTTGAATCTGGCCAATACCAGATAGTCAGACACATGTACAGTAAATACACTTTGGGCTGGTCAGCTCATATATGATTTTCCGCTTTGAGCAAGAGGATATTTACACATGAAAGAAATGGGCTCAGTGGTTAACACTGGTGCCTTAAAGGGTATGTCCACCCTAAAAATTATTTTTTAATATAAGATTCCCCCTGTCCCCCCAGCCCCAACCGCTATATTTATATTTTTAGAAAGCCCCCCAAACTCTACTTACCTCCCCTCTTTCCTCCGCCGCGCTGCCAGCCCTCTGCTTGCGAGAAAATGCAAGCAGAGGGGCGGGACCGGCAGTCGCGTCTGTGATTGGCTGAGCGGCAGCCAATCACGGACGCGGCTACCGGGAGTGCATTTCGGCGGGGGAAAGAGGGAAGGTAAGTAAAGTTTCGGGAGCTTTCTAACAATATAAATATAGCGGTTGGGGCTGGGGGGACAGGGGGAATCCTATCTAAAGGGATTTAACGCTAGGGGGAGAGGGGAATCCTTTGAGGGAGGGAGAGGGGGGGAAGGGAGGGGGAGAAGGGCTGCAGTGCGCATGCCAAACTTCTCCCGGAGGCCAGGTAGGAGGCAGAGTCCTATATGGACTCTGCTATCTCCTGGTGGGCAGTTTTTGGGACTTTGGGGGGGACTACAGGAGAACCAGATGGAGCTGGGATGTAAGGTAAGGATTACACTACACTACATGATGGGGCCAGTAGTTGGGGGGATTATAGTTTTGGGGGTGGACATGCCCTTTAAGTTGCAGCGCTGAGGTCCTGAGTTCGAATCCAATCAGGGCCTGATGTGAATGTATACATGTAATTGTAAAGTGCTACAGAAGATGTTGGCGCTATATAAATCCACAATAATAATAAAGAGATGATCAATGCACATTCCTGGGCCCCATATACTATCATAATATCTGTGCTAGTGCAAACAGTAAAAACATGGGGGGTTTAGTTACAATTTTATGCATAAAAGTGAAAAGCCTTCCAACCATGTCAAGGTAACTCCAGTATATGGAAGGTCCTAACAATTTACCTTGGGTCATTTATCTGGGCTGACACTCCCTGCTTGGTTGCATTTTCATGGAAAGATGGTCTCCCTGACCTTGCATTGGATTAGTATTGAAGGCTAATACTTATGTATAGTAATTGCACCAGTGGCGTAACTAGGGATCACTGGCCCCCCCAGAACTATGATGGGGCCCCTATCTGTCGTTTATCCACAGAAAGGAGGCTATATCTGCCATGAGAAAAACCAGAAGATGGGGCCCCCTTGGCTCCTGGCCCCCCCTGGGCCAAATTTATGCACATGCTGTGGAAACCACAATGTAAGGTTAGGTAAAATAAGATCTGGGATAAACAGTGCAGTATTTTAGGCTAAATTTTAATAGCATTTCTACCCTTAAAACAAAAAATTGCTGACCTGTCTGCTATTTTTGCCAGATAATTACATGGATTTATAACCAGATATATAATGATGAGTTATCTTCCTTGCTGGAAAAGGTGTCTGCCTGCTCCTTCTGCTCAATGAGCTTTTCCTAAGCTTGAGCGTGTGCAGAGGAGACAGCAGGTGAAATAGCAGTCAGTCATTGGGAGTGATGTCGGCAGTCCCAGTTATGATTGGCTGCATGGAGTGAGGGGCCAGATTACTCTGCCAGAATGGGGACAATAATTATCCTTGAATATCTGGTTAGTAATGCAGGTAATACAGTGCAATATATATCAGTTAGGGTTGGGGGCAGGTAACTGACAAGTCACCAGTTTGAAATGTGATAAAATCTACAGCGCTGTAATACCATATAGTGTTATAATCCACCCCTTCCATGGATTCCTATGGGGCCAAACAGTAAATAATAATCTTATAATCGGCGCGCTACTACGTAGTAGTGCGCCGATTATAACTTTCCGGAACTGCCTTACCCTCTTCTCTCCCCCTGCCTCACTTCCCACCTCGTTCCTTTTCCATTTAGGTATAGTGTGTTCGCATTCTGTTTCACGGACTTACGCGGCTTCGGCACCACCGTGTATGGCGCGGCTCCACCTTTTCCTTTTACATGTAAAAGGAAGAGGTGGAGCCGCGCCATACACAGTGGTGCGGAGCCGCGTAAGTCCGGTGAAACAGAATGCGAACACACTAAACCTAAATGGAAAGGAAACAGAGGTGGGGGAAGTGAGGCAGAGGGAGAGAAGAGGGTAAGGCAGTGGAAGCCTAAATGGAAAAGGAAACAGAGGTGGGGGAAGTGAGACAGAGGGAGAGAAGAGGGTGAAAGCGTGGAAGCCTAAATGGAAAAGTAAATGGAGCTGGGGGAAGTGAGACAGGGGGAGAGGAGAGGACAAGGCAAGGCAAGGGCCTGGATGGTTCTCAAATGGGGGGTGGATTATACTAAATAATGCACCCCCTACAATAAAATATTCGGATATTAGAAGTCACCTTGGAGTTCCGCGCCCTGTATAAAAGGCACTCGGCTACGGCCTCGTGTTTTATATGGTCACGGAACTCCTCGGTGACTTCTAATTCCTTATAATTTACAGTAGGGGGTGCATTATTCCACTATATAATAATAAATATATATAATCTATACATATATACAAATAATAAAGAGTAAAGGCACCTCTGGTGGACTAGTAAATACAATAAAACCAAATGTAAAATTCTGCATTCAGACACTACCACATAAATAAACAATATACGGATAAATACATTTAAAAACATGAGAGCAGTAATATTATTTATTGAATAATATATAATAACATTTAATAGAAACACACCTTAACCTATTATATTTAGAACTCCTCTATCCTAAATGTCCCCCACCTATTAGGACAAACCTCAGGGGGGCTTCTAGACCTTTTGGCACCTGAACTATTGAAGCCACCCCTGAATTTTCCTGCTGCGTGCGAAGTACACTGCTGCAAAAACGGGCGTGGCCTAAGTGGGCATGGTGGACTAACTTAACAGTGTCTGGTTAACTAGAGGGCTGGCCTAACAGTGGCTACTGTTACTGACTAGAGGGCTGACCAAACAGCCACTGTTAGGTCAGCCCTTCAGTTCAGCAGTCACTGTTATTAATGCCTCCAGTTCAGCAACCACTATTAGGTCAGCCCTCCATTTCACCAGACACAGGTAGGTTAGCCCTCCAGTTCACCAGACACTGGTAGGTCAAGCCCTCGTATTACATTGTAATTCTCGTTTTTTCAGTCTTGCAATACAGTGCTGTGTAATTCCAAGTACTCGGCACACACTGCAAAACCAAATGGTTAGTGACTTAGTGACTGGCTCTTGGCCTATTGGGTTACAAGAGAAGATGGAACCAAGAGCAAATGATCTTGGGAATAGGAGATGTATAGTCCCACAAATGGTTGCTAACATAAAGGTAACTGTGGTGAACACACAATGGGCTACTGAGGAAAGCTTGTTGTATTCCCTCTAAAATGATTCCTCCGTGAGGCTTCTACTTGCAAGTTCCATAAGGATCTGGAGCTCTGAGGTCTGTGGAAATGACCGGCTCTTCCTGACACTAAAGTAAATCCGCCAACAAACAGTGGGCCTTGCACCCTGGTGTAATACGGTTTTGTTTTTCTTTTTACCTTTCTTTGTGTATGGTCATGGTGTGTGGAGGTGGATGTAGTGGGCTGACTGGGTGGTGGACTGGAGGGCTGACTTAACACTGGATGGTAAACTGAAGGCTGACTTAACACTGACTGGTGAATGGGAGGGCTGACAACACTGGTTGGTGAACAGTAGGACTGACGTAACACTGGTGAACTGGAGGGCTGACTTAACACTTACTGGGGGGCTAACTTAACACTGACTGGTGAACTGGAGGGCTGACTTAACACTGACTGGTGAATGGGAGGGCTGATATAACAAAGTGCTAAAAGGGTTGAATCTGGCCAATACCAGATAGTCAGACACATGTACAGTAAATACACTTTGGGCTGGTCAGCTCATATATGATTTTCCGCTTTGAGCAAGAGGATATTTACACATGAAAGAAATGGGCTCAGTGGTTAACACTGGTGCCTTAAAGGGTATGTCCACCCTAAAAATTATTTTTTAATATAAGATTCCCCTGTCCCCCCAGCCCCAACCGCTATATTTAATTTTTAGAAAGCCCCCAAACTCTACTTACCTCCCTCTTTCCCCCGCCGCGCTGCCAGCCCTCTGCTTGCGAGAAAATGCAAGCAGAGGGGCGGGACCGGCAGTCGCGTCTGTGATTGGCTGAGCGGCAGCCAATCACGGACGCGGCTACCGGGAGTGCATTTCGGCGGGGAAAGAGGGAAGGTAAGTAAAGTTTCGGGAGCTTTCTAACAATATAAATATAGCGGTTGGGGCTGGGGGGACAGGGGGAATCCTATAGCTAAAGGGATTTACGCTAGGGGGGGAATCCTTTGAGGGAGGGAGAGGGAGGGGAGAGGGGAGAAGGGCTGCAGTGCGCATGCCAAACTTCTCCCGGAGGCCAGGTAGGAGGCAGAGTCCTATATGGACTCTGCTATCTCCTGGTGGGCAGTTTTTGGGACTTTGGGGGGACTAAAGGAGAACCAGATGGAGCTGGGATGTAAGGTAAGGATTACACTACACTACCATGATGGGGCCAGTAGTTGGGGGATTATAGTTTTGGGGGTGGACATGCCCTTTAGTTGCAGCGCTGAGGTCCTGAGTTCGAATCCAATCGGGGCCGATGTGAATGTATACTGTAATTGTAAAGTGCTACAGAAGATGTTGCGCTATATAAATCCACAATAATAATAAGAGATGATCATGCACATTCTGGGCCCCATATACTATCATATATCTGTGCTAGTGCAAACAGTAAAACATGGGGGGTTTAGTTACAATTTTATGCATAAAAGTGAAAAGCCTCCAACCATGTCAAGGTAACTCCAGTATTGAAGGTCCTAACAATTTACCTTGGGTCATTTATCTGGGCTACACTCCCTGCTTGGTTGCATTTTCATGGAAAGATGGTCTCCCTGACCTTGCATTGGATTAGTATTGAAGGCTAATACTTATGTATAGTAATTGCACCAGTGGCGTAACTAGGGATCACTGGCCCCCCCAGAACTATGATGGGGCCCCTATCTGTCGTTTATCCACAGAAAGGAGGCTATATCTGCCATGAGAAAAACCAGAAGATGGGGCCCCCTTGGCTCCTGGCCCCCCCTGGGCCAATTTATGCACATGCTGTGGAAACCACAATGTAAGGTTAGGTAAATAAGATCTGGGATAAACAGTGCAGTATTTTAGGCTAAATTTTAATAGCATTTCTACCCTTAAAACAAAATTGCTGACCTGTCTGCTATTTTTGCCAGATAATTACATGGATTTATAACCAGAATATAATGATGAGTTATCTTCCTTGCTGGAAAAGGTGTCTGCCTCCTCCTTCTGCTCAATGAGCTTTTCCTAAGCTTAGCGTGTGCAAGGAGAACGCAGGTGAAATAGCAGTCAGTCATTGGGAGTGATGTCGGCAGTCCCAGTTATGATTGGCTGCATGGAGTGAGGGCCAGATTACTCTGCCAGAATGGGGACATAATTATCCTTAATATCTGGTTAGTAATGCAGGTAATACAGTGCAATATATATCAGTTAGGGTTGGGGGCAGGTAACTGACAAGTCACCAGTTTGAAATGTGATAAATCTACAGCGCTGTAATACCATTAGTGTTATAATCCACCCTTCCATGGATTCCTATGGGGCCAAACAGTAAATAATATCTTATAATCGGCGCGCTACACGTAGTAGTGCGCCGATTATAATTTCCGGAACTGCCTTACCCTCTTCTCTCCCCCTGCCTCACTTCCCCCACCTCTGTTTCCTTTTCCATTTAGGTATAGTGTGTTCGCATTCTGTTTCACGGACTTACGCGCGTTCGGCACACCGTGTATGGCGGCGCTCCACTTTTCTTTTACATGTAAAAGGAAGAGGTGGAGCCGCGCCATACACAGTGGTGCGGAAGCCGCGTAAGTCCGTGAAACAGAATGGCGAACACACTAAACCTAAATGGAAAAGGAAACAGAGTGGGGGAATTGAGGCAGAGGGAGAGAAGAGGGTAAGGCAGTGGAAGCCTAATGGAAAAGGAAACAGAGGTGGGGGAAGTGAGACAGAGGGAGAGAAGAGGGTAAGGCAGTGGAAGCCTAAATGGAAAAGTAAATGGAGCTGGGGGAAGTGAGACAGGGGAGAGGAGAGGACAAGGCAAGCAAGGGCCTGGATGGTTCTCAAATGAGGGGGTGGATTATACTAATAATGCACCCCCTACAATAAAATATTCGGATATTAGAAGTCACCTTGGAGTTCCGCGCCCTGTATAAAAGGCACTCGCCTACGGCCTCGTGCTTTTATATGGTCACGGAACTCCTCGGGGACTTCTAATATCCTTATAATTTACAGTAGGGGGTGCATTATCCACTATATATAATAAATATATATAATCTATACATATATACAAAATAAAGAGTAAAGGCACCTCTGGTGGACTAGTAAATACAATAAAACCAAATGTAAATTCTGCATTCAGACACTACCACATAAAAACAATTACGGATAAATACATTTAAAAACAGGAGAGCAGTAATATTATTTATTGAATAATATATAATAACATTTATAGAAACACACCTTAACCTATTATATTTAGAACTCCTCTATCCTAAATGTCCCCACCTATTAGGACAAACCTCAGGGGGGCTTCTAGACCTTTTGGCACCTGAACTATTGAAGCCACCCCTGAATTTTCCTGCTGCGTGAAGTACACTGCTGCAAAAACGGGCGTGGCCTAGTGGGCATGGTGGACTAACTTAACAGTGTCTGGTTAACTAGAGGGCTGGCCTAACAGTGGCTACTGTTACTGACTAGAGGGCTGACCAAACAGCCACTGTTAGGTCAGCCCTTCAGTTCAGCAGTCACTGTTATTAATGCCTCCAGTTCAGCAACCACTTTAGGTCAGCCCTCCATTTCACCAGACACAGGTAGGTTAGCCCTCCAGTTCACCACACTGGTAGGTCAAGCCCTCGTATTACATTGTAATCTCGTTTTTTCAGTCTTGCAATACAGTGCTGTGTAATTCCAAGTACTCGGCACACACTGCAAAACCAAATGGTTAGTGACTTAGTGACTGGCTCTTGGCCTATTGGGTTACAAGAGAAGATGGAACCAAGAGCAAATGATCTTGGGAATAGGAATGTATAGTCCCACAAATGTTGCTAACATAAAGGTAACTGTGGTGAACACACAATGGGCTACTGAGGAAAGCTTGTTGTATTCCCTCTAAAATGATTCCTCCGTGAGGCTTCTACTTGCAAGTTCCATAAGGATCTGGAGCTCTAGGTCTGTGGAAATGACCGGCTCTTCCTGACACTAAGTAAATCCGCCAACAAACAGTGGGCCTTGCACCCTGGTGTAATACGGTTTTGTTTTTCTTTAACCTTTCTTTGTGTATGGTCATGGTGTGTGGAGGTGGATGTAGTGGGCTGCCTGGGTGGTGGACTGGAGGGCTGACTTAACACTGGATGTAAAGTAACTGAGGCTGACTTAACACTGACTGGTGAATGGGAGGGCTGACAACACGGTTGGTGAACAGTAGGACTGACGTAACACTGGTGAACTGGAGGGCTGACTTAACACTTACTGGGGGGCTAACTTAACACTGACTGGTGAACTGGAGGGCTGACTTAACACTGACTGGTGAATGGGAGGGCTGACGTAACACTGGTTGGTGAACAGTAGGACTGACGTAACACTGGCTGGTGAACTGGAGGGCTGACTTAACACTGGTGAACTGGAGGGCTAACTTAACACTGACTGGTGAACTGGAGGGCTAACTTAACACTGACTGGTGAAATGGAGGGCTAACTTAACACTGACTGGTGAACTTGGGGGCTGACTTAACACTGACTGGTGAATGGGAGGGCTGACGTAACACTGGTTGGTGAACAGTAGGACTGACGTAACACTGGCTGGTGAACTGGAGGGCGACTAACCATGGTGAAATGGAGGGCTAACTTAACACTGACTGGTGAACTGGGGGGCTGACTTAACACTGACTGGTGAACTAGTAAATACAAGGGCACACAACACTGGTAATAGAATATACCCACACAGACTGGTAAATATAAGATGTGCCCAGTGTTTACATAGTCTCGTTAATCGAATTTGTGGCCACAAAAACTTGTAAATATAAGATGGGCCAGTGCACACACACACTTGTAAATATAAGATGGGCCAGTGCACACACACACTTAAATATAAGATGTCAAGCCCTTATTGAACTATATGATGCTGACGCGAGAAACTTCTCTCATCTGCCCCACACGGTGCAGATTTTTTTTTTCTTTTTATAACAGATACCGCCTTTCTGGAGTATGGCAGGGGCACGCCATGAGATTTCACTTTGCTTCATGGCAGGTACACCCCTGGGGACAGCTTCCATTTGGAATTTCAGGGCATTATTTTATTCAACAAGAAATTAATTTTTTAAACAAGGTTTTGTACTGTTCCTGCTTGTTTGTGGAGCAGAATTATTGTTACCACATCCAGTCACAGACCCGCCAGCCAAGCAAAGATAAATTCCTGTACTTTCAGGCGGCTTACCCACCAATCATGACCATCACTGTGTATATTTGATTTGAATTACTGTTCGGTTTTACCCATTTCTGCATTCCAATGTGATCTGCTTTTCAGATATTTGGATCCTGCCTAGTGCAGTGCAACCATATGTCAAGCTCTGTGTTTATTCACATCATGTTTAATTTTAGCTGCACTTGTTTTTCTGTCATGTCCAAACCCTCTCAGGCAAATATGGCAATGGCAAAGACATGTAGCAAACTTACCTTTAGAAAAAGGGGGTGGGCAATTCATTTTCCCAGGGGCCACATGACAAATTGGGACTGTTGTGTATGGACCAATAGATTGGACTCCACAATAAATCGATCCCATTATAAAACGCCGCAACCAATTTGTTTTTAGTATAAAGAGATCAACCTGGTTTATTGTATGTTTAAAACAATAATAGATATTGATCCATTCATCAATAAATAAATCAATTGACCACCACATTAAGAAAATAAAAAACAACTAAAAATCAATAACCAGCCTAAAACCCCGGACACATGTAAGGTTTCTGTTGTCTGTTAGTGGACGGTGAGCATCCGACGTTAGTCTATTTCGTGTGGCAAGTAAATGTGTGGGGTGGCAAACATTTCCCTCGTTTATTGATCTTTTAGGACAGATTACAAACCACATTAATGGGAAACACCACACATGTATGATGGTGATTCGGACGGCAGAATCGTTCATGTGTATGAAGTGTAGACTGACAGTTACTAGTATTTTTCATGTCAAGAAGGCAGCAATACAAGTGAGACAGTCAGTTATTATTTTATATAATATATTATTTCCCGAAACAAGGAGAAGTTTATTTGGGACCAGGTCGAGCCAGTCAGGGACAGTTAACAAACTGTATGTGGCCCCTAAACTCTACTGTGTCCAGGTCTGCTTTTAAGTAAACCATAAATCCCTTGAAACTCTTTAGTATATTATTTCTTGTTGTAAAAAGACCACCATATTCTAGCTTTGAAATAGTTCGTTCTAACTATGATGGTCACAGTATGTTCTGTCTGACTGGTGTGTTCATATTCACAAAGCAAAGACTGTTTTACTAACCAGGGCTACCTGTAGTAATAAAACACTGCCACGTATTGGGGTAGAAAGGGACTAAACTCATTAAAATGCAAAGTTTGTGACATTATTCTTAGCCAGACTGTGGGTTTAACATTCAATCTTCACTCCCTAGTGCTCTTTTAGTAATGCTAAATAGAATGTGGACTGGTTCAGTCACATTAAGCCATAGTGTGTGTGTGTCTAGGGGGAGATCATCACAACCCCCCTCTCCCTTCTGGCTACACTACTTATAGGAAAATGCTAACCGAGAAGTCAAATAAACAGAATGGAGAAGGAGGGGTAGTGAACATAAATACACAGCACACACTAAATATATTCCCACGGTAGGCTGCCACCACATTCCGAGACAGGAATGCCCTGTAAACTATAACAAAGGGATAATACACACCCCTTAACCTGTCCACACCTATCACTCTATACACCCATCTATACCTCTAAACAGGAATTCCTATACGGTAGCGGGTTCTTTTTGGGACATACTCCGAATTGGATGATTAGCCTTTAAATGATTAAAATGATTTATTAAAAGCAGGAAAGAGTGCATGAAAAGTTAAAGAAAAATGCTATGATAAATAATAGAACATTAACAGTAGCACAGTTAAGAGTAAATGGGATTAAGAAAAGAATACTTAGATAAATGTCATCTGTTAGTCCATGAGCAAAGGTCCATGAAAACTTGGTAATCCAATATGGGAAAAAGTTACAAAGTCCAATCCAAGATGGATGCCAATATATGGTCCATCCAGTTGGTGTAGTGATGTTCCTTGGTTTGATGTTACACTGGCGAACTGTTTGGGACGAGGCTATTGCCCTATTTTATGCTTTCCCCTTACAAACGAAGCGGATTGGTCCTTAGGGGCGTGGTTTGAGAGGTGTATCTTGTTTTTTGGAGGGAAACTTTAAACTCATATTTCCCTTTAGTCTGTACTGCGAGTACCGTAGATCTTACATACAAAATATTAACATTATTGGGATCTGCTAATTTTACAAAATACAAAGATACCAAACATGATCTATATTGGAGTTCATAAGATCAAGAATTAAAATATCTCTGGTTTCCTTGAGGATATCCTCCTGTAAAATATATGGCAGATAAAACTTGATTATAGCATAAATTGAGATTAATTTGGAAAATATTTCATAATTCCTTCCCCATAGTTATTATGAACTATTAGCTGACTGAAATGGTATCTGCTCCTTTAGCTTTGTTTTAGAGCTGGGCCTCCTGCTGTTATCGCATCCAAAAGTCTGTAGAGGTCTGTGCTTTTTACAGTGACTTAAAGGGCATGTCTATCCCTCTTACAATAATTTAGTGTGTAATAGGAAACCCCCCAAAACCAGTATCTGTTTTATTTACAGTTAACAAAGCTCCACCTAGACTGAGAAAAGAGGCTTACGATCCCAAGATCCAGCGCCGCTAGGTCCACGCATTTGCTGCTGCTGCACATGACCTTTACGTGCACAAGCAGCAGTAGCAGAGGCTCGTTCGGTAATGGCCATAAGCCACCACCAGGAGTCATTACCAGGAAGTAGCTGTGAGTCGAGGCACTGGATCGTGGGATAGGAAGTAAAATGGATCCTGGGTTTTGGGGGGGGTGTTCTATCATATATTAAATTATTGTAAGAGGGGTGGACATGCCCTTTAACACCCGTTGCCCCTTTGAACCTTAGGCACCCTGCTGAGCTTTGATCCTCTGTAACAAACATATGTAAATGAAGAGAATAGTTTCTTTTACAAATGGTCAGGCAGAGGTTTTATTGATTCTTTGAATGCCCCTGGGTTGACATAGGCGGGAGCTGCCATGTTGGTTGACCATGGTAATGAAGTGGTATAATTTGAAAATGTATGCTGCAATTACATATATTACCTATGGGAGTTAAAGTGACACTCACATTTGTGAGAAACATGATTGATTTATACAGAAATAGGAAACATTTAAAAGGTTCTTGAACGTTCTAGCTTGACTGTATAGGAAATACAATCTGCAGCTTTTGCTGTGTTTGACTCCTATATTGTTCCTGTGTGCAGGTGCCGACTGTCTGATGGGATTCTACCTCTTCTGCATAGGAGCCTTTGATATTAAATTCCAAGGGGAGTATAACAAACATGCCCAGGCGTGGATGGAGAGCTGGGAGTGTAAGCTGGTGGGCTCCTTGGCAATGCTTTCCTCTGAAGTTTCTGTCATGATGCTAACCTACATGACATTGGAAAAATACCTATGCATCGTCTTTCCATTCAGCCATTTTAGAGCCGGCCGTGGGCAGACCTTATGTACTTTGACCGCCATATGGGGGCTTGGTTTCTTCATAACCATCATCCCTTTCTTCAGCTATGAGACCTTTGGAAATTTCTACGGGCGAAATGGGGTTTGCTTCCCTCTTCAGTCAGACAGCACAGAAAAATTTGGTGCTCGTGGTTACTCGGTTGGTATATTCCTGGGTAAGGATTATTTCATTCTGTTTATAACACATGATGAATGAATGAAGAGCATTTCTTTAACGATCATTTAGCTATGACAGTGACTTGTGTCATTATCTAGAGAACTAAAAAACAAGAATTTATATGGCTATGGAACTCCTTGTGACTCAATATACTTCTATAACACTGTACATGTGAGCATTATCCCTTATATTCCTTATCCATGGCTAAACAGTAATAATAACATAAGTGAACACAGCTACCCAGGTCCTGATTAAGACAGTTAAGGTTTGTAACACAGTGGTGGAATTATTCTAGTAAGACCACCGGGGGGCATGGGGGCCCAGGAAAAACAGTTTAAAAGTTGCTTATGCTGGCCAAAGTGGATTCCATGCATGGCTGCAAAGATCTTCTGTTTGCCCCCATCCCGACATGCTCAAGCTGGAGGGTTTGTGTGGCAGGGTGTGTGTGTGTGTGTGTGTGTGTGTAGGGGGGGTTATACAATATAGAGCAGTGTTTCTCAACCATACAGATATATTTTTCTATATATTTATCAATGTTCTGTATGAATTAAGGTTGAGAAACACTGTTATAGAGAATGAGGAGAGCCACACCTACCGGTATGTATCATGCTCTGATACGAATGTCCAATACAATCACAGACTAACTATTTTAGTCCACAGCAAGGACTTCAGGGACAGGGGAAATAACCTAATGGACAATGGAATAGTCAAGGAGTGGGCAGTGTGTGCCAATATTCAGTTTTTCATGTTGCTGTTGGCAGATGTACTTCTGTCCACTAATAAGTTGTCTGTCATCTTTACACCAACAGTTTTTCCCTTTTTTGCAATAACATCAACAGAATGACTGTAACTGTGGTAAACCAAATGGACAAATATAGAAATGGTACAGAGATTGTATATAAATACATTTCCCTTAACATGAAAACATGTTCAAATGAAATGAGAGTTGTCAACAACAATACAAAAAAGCCAGGATGTCAATTATAACTTTCCGTACTTGTTAGCGGCATAACAAAAAGCAAGCAAATGACCCATGCCTTTTATTAGACATTTATTACAGGGTTATTCAATGAAAGTTCTTATCTTTAAAAAGAACCAATCAGATGTTAGCTTACAAATGTTAAATAAGATCTGATTTGTTGGGGCAAAATTAGCACCATTTTAAAAGATAAGAACTTTTATTGAATCTCCCTGATTGTCCTCTTATTTTATTAGACACTAGATTGCCATCTAGTGTTGAGATATATAAATGCAAGAAATTCTAATCCTTGCAGCAGTAATTTGGTGCCTGCTTTTTCTAATATCAATTAATATTAAGTGCATTACATCATACAGTGCAGTGTGTACTATAAAAATCCAATGATATAGTAAAATTAGCAGCCCGATTGTATGGGACAGAAAAAGGATAATGTAGTAAAATACATATCCTATATACTAACCGAGAGGTGTCGATGTGCATGGATCACGGACGCATTGGCTCGAGCGCAGTGTCATCAACCCCCCTCCCACAGTGCGTGCACCACTGCCACTGGAGTGTGCACGGCAAGTCATTCAACCGCGCACGCGAGAGACCTCAATGCACAGTGCACCAAAATAAGTCCAATGGAAACGGATGTTTTATTCTCTTGCACCGGACTACTCTCACAGCATGTAGTAGTCCGTCCGTTGTTAGACAATAAAACATCTGTTTCCATTGGACTTATTTTGGTGCACTGTGCCTTTTCTAATTGTTTATAGATATAGGACCCAGGAAATCCTGGTGCTGTCTTTTCTCTATTTGTGTGCCATTAATAATATAGATAGATGATAGATAGATAGATAGATAGATACTAGCAAAAGTGTCCCCGTTGGTGCACAATGGAAATTATGTGTGTGTATGGTTTGCTATGTGTGGATAGAGTGGATATAGAATCTTTACACAGGGATATTTTAAACTGCTACTCAGACAGTCACCAGCTTCCAGAGGAACCAAATAGGATAATCCTGCAGGTCTGAGAGTAGACCCAGGCAATCCTGCTAGACTGTGTGGTTGAAACTAAACATGCTAGGTTAATACTTATTAGTATTCACCACGGCAAGTGGTGATGGTACCTCATATATTATAACAGAAGGTACCTCACAGCATCATGTTATTGTAATAGCATTGACCTAATATATTGACCTAATGTATAAACAAACATTTCTCATTCCCAGTTTACCAAAATAAATTAATTTATCCTTTATATAATGTTTTGTACAGATCTAATTGAAAAAAATTACTTCAGAGCAATTTTTAATAACTGATAACTGCTTTTTATTTCAGTATTACAGTTAATCCTTGGTATACCTGCCTGGCTTTACCACTAGGACTTGCCAGCGAGCACCTTCATCCCAACCACCAATAGTGGCTGTCAATTCAAATTGTTTTAGCCAATCAGTCCACTCCCTAGTTACCCCATCAAATGGATCAGGTTTAAAAATAAGTTTGGCAATTGGGCCTGGTAGAGCTATGGAGTCTAATTGGGGAATTTCATCTGCAGGTACCAGGACAGGAGGATTTAAATCAATACTTTCAGTAGCAGCCTCCATAGCTTAATACAGTGAACAACTTTACAGAGAAAACGTAGAATAAATGGTATTACCAGCACCGCTGCAACACCAATTTGTATCAGATCACTGCTTTATGGAATGATTATGGGTAGCATGGCACACAGTGGGTTACTCTGGTGATCTGACACAAAGCTGACAGCGCACGTAAACAGGTTTCCCACATAACATGTGCAGCAATCACTTTGAATATTGACCAGGCCTGTATATTGTGTAAGTTGGTGTACACTTATCTGTTGCCTCAGAGTTTGTATCCAATAAGGTAAATTGTCTGTCTAATAATCTGTCCTCCCAACAGGTGGTAACAGGATCTTATACACAGGATCTTGTGTTGTATTCAATATCTCTCCAAAGCACACACCACAATCTACTTTCACTTTCTGTCCTCCTAGCCATATAGAGCAGGGGTGTCTTGTCTTTTATTACTCACTGATGCCACCTGCAGGCTGGAGGTGGTATATGAGGAGCCTTGGTGTATATGTCCATTACAATACACATCACATCCTGTGTAGCAACTTTTTCTGGATTACACTTCCTTTCACATGGAGCAGACACAGGGGTGTGGTTTAAGCTGCCATTTGACCTTTCCATTGTAAAATAGGGATCTCAGCTCTGTAAGTAAATTTATGTATTTTGTATATTTTGTGTTGTACCTAATATAAGTCATCAAATTCATACTAGACTACTCAAAACTCTCCTTTTAATTAACATAAAGGAGGTTTATCTGCAGTAGTCTTTCACAGAAGGTGGTTCACTAAGGGTAGATATAAATAAAGTGCACTATTAATGCACTGATCTGTATCCATTCCAAATAGGAGCACAACCAAAATAAGATTCTTGAGAGCGCCAGAGTTGTGCTGCTATATTGTGGTTATTTTGTTTAAATGCACTTTGTACAGGGGCATGTTCGGTTGTGGGGGGGTGCTTACAGGTTCCCCAGAATCCCAGGGGCATGTTGGGGGTGTTACATCATCCCACTCCCTTTCTGCTGGCACATAGTTACTTGCTGATTTTGATATTCCAATTATCTTAACACTCTGTCCTATTAACTGCTTGTTGAACCTGTAATAATGTATGGGGGCTTAAACTTGAATAGAGCTTCTAGTAATCTTAAAAGAAACTGCTATTTGTGTCCGAAACACGTCAAGCTATGTTGCCAACTGTCACCATTCCAGTAACAGCACACAGCAGAAGTTCATAATAAGTGACTTGATTGACAGTTGAAATGTTAGATGCTTCAGACTGGATATATATTTCAGTGAGACAGTGGGTTACTTAATTTACGATCGATTTGATTAACGAACGTTCGATCGTAGATTACCGTGCGGTTGTAAACTACTGCAATGGTATTCTATAGGGATCGTAAATCTACCATTTTGTTATCGTAGATTTACGATCGGTATAGTAAATTTACAATCGTTAAACAGATCATTAATCTCCGATCGGTTTAACAAGCTTAAATTTACAATACCGATCGTTAAAGTCACGGTATCGCTAAAAAGCGATACCACGTTCTTTATAAATATGGCCCCTGGGTACAGTTATAGCTGGGAAGTCTGCTGAGATACAAAAGCTAATACAAAGAAAATAGATACAATAGATAAGGGAAATAAATACACCACTTTGTGGTGGTTGCGCAATCCCTTTTTATTCTAGCCTTAAAGCTGAGTTAACCTTAGTACTGTACACCACAACAAATGGATTAATGAGGCTTTTAAGCTGGGTACACACGATTAGATATTTCGGTCCGATCGACCGATAGTTCAGTGTATCGGTCGATCGGACCGAAATTATCGAATCCGAATGTGCCCATGTCCGATCGACCGTTCGTCCGAATCGGACCGCACGATCGGTCGCGGTGACTATCGGACGCGGCTGCTTTTGCCGCGACCGACAGTCCTTCCTCCTGGCTGACCGTTCGAAAGTATCGAACGGTCGGTCAGGAGGAAAAATCGCTAGGTGTGTACCTAGCTTAAGACTTGAAACGCCAATTACATCTCCTCTTGTCCCCAAGCTTATCTGGTGCTGGCAATGTTTGTTGGCTGGCTACATTTTTATTATTTTTATTGGGCACGAGGCCCATAGACTTAGGATGACATGACAAGTAATGGGACATTTTATTATATTGGGAATCCACTGAACAAACATTGATAATTAAAGGGGTTTTTTTCTCGTTCAAATTGTACGTTCTGGTCCAATTGCTATTTCTGCATTTGAAATTGCCTTATGTTCTCTGTAGTGAAATGACTGACATAAAGGCCAATAAGGTAATGTGACACATCTCTTTTACTCAGGTCTAAACCTATTGGCTTTCATCGCTATCGTCTTCTCCTACAGCAGCATGTTCTACTCCATTCATAAGACGGGGGCTAAAACAGCGGAACGCAGTGTTCTCTCCAGAGAAGTTACCATTGCCAAGCGGTTCTTCTTTATAGTCTTCACTGACGCCCTCTGCTGGATCCCAATATTTCTGCTAAAAGCCGTTTCCCTTACAGAAGCAGAGATTCCAGGTATGTTGCAAAATAAGGGGTTATGTACAGGGAGCCACAAAATGCAACAATCATTAGTCTTAGTCATGCTGATATGTTTGTGGGAATGTACAAAGGGTTAGTGTGACTTTGATGGAATTAGCAGCTGTTGCTAAACTTTTTGCATTAATCTTCATGCCCCAATTTATGTACCAAAGGGATACAAGCAAATAGCTGGTCTTATAGTCATGCTAAAACCTAAACCGCACTGTCCTCACCCCTGGGTTCGCTTACTAACTCTAGATTTACTCACCTAATGTTTCCTTCCTAGAGTGTCTTCTCATTGGCAGGATCGCAAATGTGGAAGTGGGAGCGGAGCACCGAAGGAAACTTTACCTAAGTTAATCTATAGTAAGAAGTGAATCCAGGGGTGAGGACAGTGCTGTTTAGGTCCTCACCCTGGGATTACAGATGGCACGGGTGGCAGGAGTGTGGTCTAGGTGAGTATAATTGTTCTTTAAAGAAATAAAATGTTTAATTTTCTCAGAGGTAGATTATATTACTTTCCCCCCAGTATCTATTGTGGTAGCTGGCTAGCTGTTCTGTTCATGCCCCTTGCCTTCTTCCTTAATGTGTGAGCACCCACCTTAGAGATGGGCGGAGCACTTCTGGGTCTAACCGTAGTAAATCGATTACTAGGTGACAACGTGAAGTGGTAATATTATCATCTACCTCACAGAAACATTTACATTTTTAGTTTTTAAGTTGATTTAGAACATACAATGTTCCTTTTTGTTATCGGCCCAATGGAAAAATGTTATCGTACGTTAATAGGGCCACATAAAGCTTCTCATCCACTTAATTATGCAATATACAGGAGAATGCTTGACACTTTAAACCATGAAATTTAGGCTTAAATAAATTTTTCATGACTTCTTTTGTCTGATTAAAACTAATCAGAAGGAATAAAAAATAGGGCAACTAAATATACTAAATAAATGATTTAATCTATAAATAAAAACATGTAGGTAGCACTTACAGATGTGTTGCTGCATATCTTTAATACAGTACTTGCTTTGCTACGTGTGTGCCCCTCACACTTTTAAACTGACTCCTCCTTTTAACGGCCATGACCTGACACAAGTGTCTGTGGTTCGGCAAGTGATACATTGTTTTATACAGCCATTTTTGGACAGGCCACACTGCAATGCACGTCAAATGCACAATCACTGCATTCCAACATGCATTATGCTATTGGAGCGTGTGTTTTCCTTACTTAGGATGAGGCCACATTACTATATAGCAACGCACAGAAACATGCATGAAAAGCGCAATCTCAATGCAGTGCGTTTGTGTGTTTGCTCTGCAGTTTTCAAAATATTCTTTTATGATGGTGATGGCATGCACAGTGGAGCTGCCTTAATTGCAATAGCAATCTATTATCTGAGCGCGAGCAATGATCATTTTTGTTGCAGATCTTGAGCTTCAATAAAATAATATTTTGAAAATCGCAGCGAGAACACACAAAAACACGCTGCATTGCAATCTAAGCGTTTCCATGTGTTAGACCGTGTTTCCTTAAAGCTATTAGTTAACGATTTGCCTTGATTCTCTGCAGGAACCATAACATCCTGGGTAGTGATTTTCATCCTGCCAATTAACAGTGCGCTTAACCCCATCCTCTACACGCTTACAACATCATCTTTCCAGGAAAAACTAAAACAGTGTCTACAGAGCAAAAGGCATCAGATACAGGAGAGTGGCAAGAGCTTTACGTTGGTATCAATAAACACGAACACTGCCTGACGCGGTTTACACCCTTGTACTCAGAGGATTAGACACATGTTCCAGCATCATTAGAAATGACTGGCAGGAGGACTCTGGTACCATTCTTCTCTGACAGTGACCGTGTCTTTCATTAATCCCTGGCTTCTCCAAGCAGGATCTTATGGTGAAAAACAAACATCAATTCAATAAACAGAAATAAAAAATACAAAGCCGGTTAGACAGTCACCAGGGTCCATTTGGATAGCGCAGTCACATTACGTAGGAAGCAGGAGCAAGCCAACAGAGCTACGTTTGGAAAATCATTTTGGGACCTTGCGAATGAAAGCCTGGGTCTTTGTACACATGTTCAGCACAAATAAAGAATTACTAAGCAGCAAAGGACAAAAACCCTTTACATCTCCAAGGACCGATTTGCTTGTGCACATACCATTACAGGAGACATTTGGAACAACGTGTACAATAGACCTTTTTATGTACATATATTTATAAATCCTATACAAGAGGGAAATAAGCATAATATGTGAGTCCAACACGTGAAGTTACCAACCGTGCCACGCATGGGAGGCTGCAAATTTCACCTTGGAAAAGAAAAGCGCAGGATAACTGATTGTGGAAGTATAAACCTTCTGAAATGTCGTTTAGCAGCCACCGTTTATCTTGAGTAGAAATGCTGAGGAATAATGAAGATGGGGCATGTCCAAGCGCCCATGGACTGGAACACTTTACTTACTTTAAAAACTCCCAATTTGACATTTACTTTAGCAACCAACAGAGGATAACAGAAGTCATGGAAAGGGATGAGTGAAATAAGGAACTTGTATGTAAAGTTTAGCCCAAGTTATCCGAAGTGCCCAGTAAAGACCAGGAAAAGACAATCACACATGTGAAAAAAGCAGATATTATCCTGGAAACGTGACCCTGACATGCAGCTCAGATTCTCTATTAGGCGACTTTTACACAGGAATCAAGCTGTGAGACCACTCGGGAATCGCTAAGAAAACCCGCATTCTTGTGAAAGTAGCCAGGGATTAAAAAGTTGCGCCGGGTCTCAGGGCATTTTTCCAGGGAAGCTTCTAATAGGATTCTTCATTCCAAACTTTCTAGGACTTTCCCATATTCTATAAGAAGACAATAAAAACAATGGCCTATAGGAGTTATTGGTTTTCTATTTTTTGGAATTATTTGTATGTTCACTTTAAACAATAAGAACTTTTATTGAATAACCCTGCAGATATTTAATGATAAATATCTGCCTCCTCCCCTCTGCTCTAAGAGTTTTTTTTTTTATATGCTTGAGCATGTGCAGAGGAGGCAGCAGGTAAAATAGCAGTCAATCATTGGTTGTCATGCCAGCAGTCACTGCCTTGATTGGCTGCATGGATGGAGGGGCCAGCTAACTCTGCCAGAATGGGAACAATAATTATCCTTACCTGGCTAATAATGCAGTTAATAAAGTGCAGTGTATCAGTTAGGGTTGGGGGCAAGTAACTGACAATTGACCATTTTTTGGTTTAAGGGTGAACATTTTAATAACCTTAAATAGAAAATATAATTGATAAAGTGAGTCTGAAATGGGCAGTGTGTGCGCAAACTGTACAGGTTAAGGCAGCAGTATAATGATGAAAACTGGGCAAGGAATAGCCAAGGAAATCCTGCTCTTAATAATAGGAGGACAAGTTCCTCTTTAATCAGCCCCAATGAACTGTTCCCTAAAACTGACAGACACACAGATTACGTAAATAAATATCCACAGGTGCTATTTATAAAGGAGCAATATTGAAAAGTACCGTTGTAATTGCTATTGTACAACCATTGTAAAAAATAACAATGTGATTATAAAATGCAGATCAATACCAGCCTTTTTAGACCATGTCAGGAACAATGGGGCCATATCAGTATTTTGTAACTGTGGTTAAGTTACCGTATTGCTTCTTTATAAATACCACCCCTGTCTGTAAGTGAAAATAAACTAGTAGAACTTGGAAGGACAGACCTGGCCTTGATCAATGGGTGAATATGGTAAACCTCAAGGAATAGCACTGCAGTTGTTTAAAAATTAGAACGATTGTCAGATCCTAATTTGTACCTTCTGAATTCCATTCCATGTTTTTCTGCAGTTGCTTAATAAGTCAGAAAGCTGTTCATTTTGGTCTGAAAAGTTACAGTCTCATCTCAATAAGGAGCTAAAAGAACTCTTGTGTGTGTTTTTGTATTCTTGCATCTATTTCACACAAATTGGAGGCTGGAAAAGTTTCAGAATGGATGTGAGAGCACCAACCTGGCCTACAAGGTGAGACATGGAAATATGTTTCCTCCTTCATAACTAACCCAGATTTGTGTCAATATTCATTCATTATGGATGATGTTTATCGATACCACTAATAGCCATTTTTTTTGACCATGGAAGTCATTTTCATTGCATCTTATAAAATACCCATTGGTGTCAGTCCACTGCCAACTACAGTGACTCATTCGCCAAGTAACGCTGCGGATATAAAATACCAACAATGTAAAAATAGCACCGTGGACCGTAAAAGGATTGATATCGGTATTTGCCAATATCAGTCCTTAAAGATACTGTCCAGTGTGTCTGTTCACAAACAAAATTGCATCTTTTTACAACATAATGATGTGTTTGAGAGAATCGGAAAGTCTAGTACTGATGTAATATGTTGACTGATACATTGTGGGAGGTGTATCTTAAAGGGCATGTTCACCCTTTAAACAAAAAATGTATTTTTTGTTTAAAGGGTGAACATGCCCTTTAAGATACAAAATATGTCTGTTACCTGCCCCAAACCCCAACTGACACATTCACCACATTATTACCTGTATTACTAACCAGATATTGAAGGAGAATTATTGCCTCCATTATGGCAAAGTAAGGTGAATCTTCTCTCCCTGCAGTCAATTAAAGCTGTGACATCACCACCAATGATTGATTGCTGCTTCCCCTGCTGCCTCATCTGCACATGCTCTAGCTTAAAAAAAAAGCTCTGTGAGCCACAACGGAAAAACCCTATTATTAAATATCTGGTTACAAATGCATGTAATAAACTGGTTAAAATAGCAGTTGTGGTTGCAGGCGGATAACTGTCAAGTCACCAGTTTTTTGTTTTAAGGGTGGACAGGTCCTTTAAGCATCAAGCAACCAGGTAATGGAAATTCAATATTGTGCTTGCGGCTCTTGGTAAATCTGGATTTACCCATCTGTAATGTCCAGCAGCTACAAAGAGCGATATTGAATTGAATGTGGCAGGTGTCTTTTGTAAAACCCAAGCAGCCATCACTTCTTCAGTCACGTAAGCGGGTTAATGGCCACACTGCAACGCAAACGGAATCACATGCGATTTCATGTGCGATTTCGTTGTTTGCGCATGCGTTTTTTTGTTACATATAGAAAACCGCATGCGATTGCGATTCAAAATGCGGAACGCTAATTGCAATCGCATCGCACCCGAAAACGCTCATTTTCGGGGCGTTGCCGCGATTCCAATGATCGGAAAAAAACACATGCGCAAATGCAAGAAAATGGCGACAGTGTGGCCTATCCCTTAAACAGGATCCTTCGCTTGTGGCGCTCAATAAATCTACTAGATTCTATAAAGAATAAAATGATTACAGGCTCCGAAATGCCAGATTTTTTGAGTGATTATATTATATCTCCTGTCAATAAGTAAATCATATTACAAAATTTCCCTTAAATAGAGACACTGATAAAATTGTGCTGTAACTGGCACAGTCATCTGGTGACAAAGGTATAAAAACAATATATTATCAATTTAACTGTACATTATTTATAAAAAAAAACACCTTCACTTTAGCACATTTATGCTGCTTACAAAGCAACAGACAGAAGCTTCACTGTGAAACCTGCCAAGAAAGTGAAAGGACATAAAACAATATTGCCTATAATTGGCACCCAAAACCTTATTATAAACATACAGGAGAGAACAGTAACATTCACACAAACTGAGCAATGCATCCTGGTCCCAAGGAACATCAAACACTTGCAATTTCCTCACAGTAACTTACCAAGCAAAGTTCTACTTTCTCTGTTTTTAAAAATAAATCCTTTACGAAGATTTGTGTCTTTCACCTAACGACAAAGAGCTACTAAAGCACTGCCCTTACTTTGTGTACAAGGGGCAGCTGTCAATGGGATTATCTGCAGTGGCAATGCCACACTGTCTTGGATTGTCTAAATGGCACAGTAACCCTTTGTTTTATTAGTTTCATGGCAGACTTAGGTGTAGTTTAGGGGGTTATCATGCCATTGTCTATCCATTTTGGTTCAGGGTATGTGCAATAAGAAATTTCCCTGCCAGCATCTTCTTTTAAAACCCCAATTCCCCCTGTACTGTACATTAATAGTTCTGTTTCGAATTTTTAAAATTTTGTTTTTAAGCTGGGTACACACAAGGAGATTTTTCAGGCAAACCGACCGATATTTTCACCAAGATTGGGCAAAAAGGTGATCAGACGCAGCAGAAAATCACTGCCGATCGTGCGGTCACCTATGGACTAGACGATAGGTCACGGTGACTGTGATTTGTCCCAGCTGATCGCATGCGCGTGTAGTGAAATTTCCCTGTGTATACCCAGCCTTAGTGCCAATACAGCAACAGTCACAGGTGACAACAAGTGATAATCTACAGTATCTCACAAGTGAGTACACCCCTCTCATGGCAAATTAACTGTCCCCTCTTTAATAGGAAAGGTTCCAAAGTTGAGTGCACTTGGTCAGCATCATATCCGGAGGTTGTCTTTTTCATGTAGACGTATGAGTGCTGCCACCATTGCAGCAGAGGTTAAAGGGGGTAAGAGGTCAGTGCTCAGAACAGATGCTGCACACTGGGCCCTATTTATAAAAGATCGGTATCGTTATCGTAAAATACCGATTGTTATCGTAAAATAACGACCGGGTTTTTACCGATAACGACCGCTATTTACCGTTACCGGTCGTTATTTACCGATATCTGTAAATACCGGTCGTTATCGGTAAATAACGTTGTTATAACGTTGTTATTTACCGATAACGACCGTTATTTAACGATATCGGTAAAAAACGGTCGTTATCGGTAAAAACCCGGTCGTTATTTTACAATAACGATCGGTATTTTACGATAACGATACCGATCTTTTATAAATAGGGCCCTCTGCATCAAATTGGTCTGCATGGCTGTTGTTCCAGAATGAAGCCTTTACTAAAGGTAATGCTCAAGAAAGCTTGCAGTTTGCTGAAGAAAAGCAAACTAAGGACCATATCCTGTGGTCTGATGTGACTAAGATAAAGTTATTTGGTTCATATGGTGTCAAGCATGTGTGGCAGCAACCAGGTGAGGAGTACAAAGACCATTGTGTCTTGCCTACAATCAAGCATGGTGGTATTGAGGGATAGATGAATGCCAACAGGGTTGGTTCGCAGGGCAGTATTCCAACATAAAGACCCCAACACCTGTCTTGCTAAAGAAACTGAGGGGAAAGGTGCTGGACTAGCCAAGCATGTCTCCAGACCTAAACCCTATTGAGCACAATTTGGCTCATTTTTCACTTAGGGGTGTTGCCAGCAGTTTATACCTTAATGGCTTTGTGTTATTTAGAGGGGACAGCAAATTTACACTGTTATACAAACTGTACACTGACTACATTGTATTAAACAGGCATATCCTCAGTATTGTCCCATGAAAAGATATAATAAAATGTTTACAAAAATGTGAGGGGTGTACTGTATATAAGATGGCTCCTTAGGCTGAGGCCCCACTACAACGCACTGAAGCGCACGTGTAATCGCGAGCGATTCTGGTCCGTTGTTGCATGTTGTTCTGCGTTTGTGCATGCAGTTTTATTTAACATTGTGGAAAGCACGGGAAATTTTGCGTTCCCGCGATTTCCATTCTAACTATAAACGCGCTAGTGTGGCCTAGCCCTTACTGCTAAATTACGTCTAGCAGCATGCCAGGCTAGGGGAAAGAGCCTTCATCTTTACTAAAATCAGCCCAGTTACTCTTAAGCAGGTACCATAAATACTTAAGCACAAGTCTAATCACCACTCACATTGACTTATTCACTTCTACTCAGCTCCTTAATACGTAATCTTAAGCTTCATCTAACCTGACATTTCATTCTGCACTGACTCATTACCAATGGAACACAAACCCTGTTTACGAAGATCACCAATTAAAAGAAATGAAATGAAAGAATTGCGGAAGTAAAATGAATACTCATCCTAATTAATGCCTTCTAGTAGAGCAGTGCAAATGTTCTTGACATAAGCGTCTGCAGTCATTGTAGCTTAGAGCCACCAGCAGTACAATATGAAGTCTGTTAGGGCCTACTCCATTATTATTAGAATTTGATTCACCTACATGGCAGTTTAAAAACAACACCCTGTCAGCATTTTTCTAGTTTATAAGAATTAACCATAATATATTGTATGCACATTACCACATCACTAGTGGGCAGGAAAAGATGGCAGACATGTCCAATACTCCTTTCCAAATCCTGGTTCTTTCAAAGCAAAACCTTAGTGCTAAACCAGTAATGTGGTCGGTTTATGGCAAACCTTTCAAACAATCTGTTCAACATGTCACTCCAGAGATAGATTTACATGTAAAATCATCCATTCGCCATATCCTTATCTCATGTTCTCTGTAAATATCTTCAATCAACTCCTGTGTTGATCAAGCCCTGCAGCTTGTATAGTCAATTGTGCAGTGTCCACAGCTCATGATAAACCCTTCTAGACCATGGCAGTAGATTATAATTTACCGGGGATTTCTTCTCACAATTTCGTCTCTGGCCCGGAAGGATTAAGCGGAGGGAAAGAGTTCCGTATACGTGCAACTTCCATTGCACACAGGTGCCCAAAGACTTTATTGTACCAGTCAGGGGAGCGCCCTCTAAAAATAGAAGGGAAAAAAAAATGTAAAACTAAAATCATAAACCTTGTTTAACTTATCTCAGTGTGTTCACCAATCTAACATTACACCTGTACAGACTTAGACTGGGGCCACACTGGAACGCACACCATGGATTTCAGCAATTTGCGCTTATCAGAGGGCATACCTATCGCATCAGACCTAGTGATCACATGCACTCTAATAGGTGGATCGCAGCACAGCGGACACCAACGGAGGTGTTGTAGCCACCCCCATAGGCCAACACTGCGGGTTTAAAAGCGTGATCGGGTTCAAAAGCGGAGTAGTGTGGCCTAGTCCTTAAGCAGGGCCTCTCTTACCTCTACAGACTTGGTTAAGGTTCATGGAAGCAGAAATTTAAAATAACCAGAATTTTTTACAAATTAAGGTTTGAGTGAAATTAGGAGGGTTTTGCTGACATTCTTTGCTAGCATTCTTTGCTAATGCAGTTAGTGAAACCCTCTGAAAGTTCTGTTAAAATACTGCAGATGAATAGACCATGATATATGGTTGTCTCCTAGTCGCTATGGTCCCCAGAAAATAAAATGCACTAACATTAGTGGTAGAGCTTACCTGTCTCCATGACAGGTCCCCTTACCTAAGGTCAGTCCTGCAGATGTATGTAAGTTTGGATCGCCCCATTCCACAAGGTTCCATAAGGTACTGTGAGCTTAAAATGACAGCTTGTACACCTTCTTCCAGCTGCCTGGTGTTATGGTCAATCGAGGAGGAGACAAGCAGACAGGCACCCCTTGGAAGGTCCGTGCGCCACTTCCTGCACAATGAAAACATGCATTTGTTTGTTTATAGGTTGTTTAAACTAATGAAAGTGAAGTACGGTATTGTGTGATAAGAGCTTTCTAGCGACCCTAGTTCTAATCAACAGAAATGATCAATATAATGTACTCATGACACGTGCATTGTGAAAATATTAATACTATGTTTTCTGCATTTAATGGTACCTGAGAACTCGGAACTGCCTTCGCGGGTGAGGGGCCATACTATCTGTCATATAATGGAAGATTTCTGTGTTTTGCTCTATTGTCTCCACCATCTTCCCCTGAAGTAGATCATCATCCCAGAGGTGTCGCTCCCGTAGAACGCGGTGCAGCAGTGCACTAGGAGGAGCTTCCACTTCAGTCGAAACTTTCCACAAACGCAAAGGGTTTCCATCCCCGACCTTTACAAAATAAACAAGGCAATGCAATTAATGAAATGATAAGGATGCCCAAAGATCTGACTTGAATACAATCTATAGAAAATATCTTACCTTCTTGCAAGTCAACTCTGTGTTCTCAGGACTCGACACGGACATCCATCCTTTAAAGCGTTCGGCTGACTCCTGAAGAAGATTCTGAATACTAATGTCCAGGACAGAGGACAAATCATGGGCCCCAGCAGAGGCACCAGCAAGTTCATCCAGGGACAAAGGGTGAGCATCAGCTGCCACATATGAATTTCGAGACTGAAGCATCATGTCATGAGGGATCTATGAGAGAGTATTACCGATACAGTCAGCACACTGAACACATGGACAGGAATAAACAACAATGCAATTTATAAGGTACCAGGTACTGCAACAAATAGTAGTAGTATCATAGTAGATTTATGATAGGTATCTTTAATTACCGCTAGGTATCGTTTATCGTAGATTTATGCTAATATTTATTAATATGCAGTACCTTGCAGTAGTAAAATACCGCAATGGTATTGTAAGGGGCGATCATAAAGTTACAATCGAGGTCATAAATGAACAATTGTGGCAACGCCGTTCGTTAAAGGCGCCGTATCGCAAAATAGCATTACCACGCCTTTATAAATATGGTTTCAAATGTACCTGAAATAGTTTCTTGCATTCCGTTATCATATGTAACAGCCCTTGAGTGGCTGCCAAGTTCTCGCTAAGGTCCTTGTGAGCTGGCTTTCCAGATGATCCCCTCTTCTGCAGGACCCTGGTGGAAAACAGAACCAAAACGGTGCACAGGCATTAAGATGGTGATTCGGAGACCAGCAGAAACTGCCAAATACATTCAGGGTTAACTTAAGTTGTAGAACGGATAATGTACATTTTTCTTGGAAACTTGATGAAGCTATTCACAGCCAGGTGTCAATCATAACTTATTAGAGAATGGGAATACCTGGGGGATGAGCTCTCTTTCTTGGAGACATTAAGATGGAAGACAGAGGGTGCCAAACAAACAGCCAAGTTCCCAGGTGTCATCTGGTTCATTTGAGCAGATGATATGTCACTCAAAAAATACAGTAATGTCTGCAAAACTTCCCTGTTTTCGTCTGGCATCAGCAATATGGCAGCCTGGACAGCCCGAAGCCTCTGCTCCTTGGGTACATCTAAAACAAAGTAGTTTATAAGTTCCACTAAGGTAAATGCAACTTTATCGCCAACAATATACAAATCTCTTGTCACTAATGGATTTTTTTTTCTTACACTGGAAACTTCCCATTGTTATAAATGATTGGAAGATATGGTACAAATCTCCTCCATAGAGGATCTGGACCCATACAAATAAAGTCTATGCTCTAAGCATTTTATTTCCTGGGTAACAAAAGCTAAAAGATGGTGTTAGGCTCACATTGATAGATGTGCAGGAATGTCTCAGTGAGTTTGCAAGAGAAGATGGGTTCAGGCAGATCTCTGAAATATTGCTTCAAAAGGTCAGCCACATCATAAGCCAACTGCCCCACATAACTAACATGATCTGGAGAAGATTCATTCATCTGCCGTAGGACCTGGATACGAGACTTCACACCAGATTTCCTGAAGATTCCCACCTAGAAAACAAAGGGTTTAGATCAATTAGAATTCCACCCAAAATCCTCTATAGGATCCCTAGAATAAATATATTGTAACTGCTCCATCCCTGCCTGGATCGCTACTAATCTCATGCCTGAACAAAATGTTAATAGAGACCCAGTTGTTAATAAGTTAAACTTAAAGGGCATGTCCACGGTCCACCCTTAGAACAAAAAAATGGTCATACGTCTGTTACTTTCCCCCAGCCCCAAATGATAAATTCATCACATTATTACTAACCAGATATTTAAGTATAATTAGTGCCTCCATTCTGGCAGAGTAATCTGGCTCCTCCCCACATGCAGTCAATCAAGGCTGTGACTGCTGACATCACACCCAATGGTTAACTGCCAATTCCCCTGCTGCCTCCTCTGCACATGTTTATGCTTATAATAATCTCTTTGTGAGCAGAGGAAGGAGGCAGATACCTTTACCAGAAAGGAATTCCTCTTTTCATTGAATATTTGGTTACAAATGCATGTAAGAAAAAATAGCAGTTGGGGTTGTGGGCAGATAACTGACAAGTCACCAATTAGGACCTGGGGACAAAATTATTTGTTGTGTCAGAGAAGAATAGTTAGTAAAATATTTATAAAATGTATTAACTTAATAATTATTGTACCCCCCCCAACCAAAAAAACAATACAACAACATCTAAATGATTGTGATAGGAGTGTGCTAGGATTGTGATAGGAGTGTGATAGGATTGTGCTAGGAGTGTGATAGGATTGTGCTAGGAGTCTTTTCTTCTCTTTAGTTTAATGTTTAGTTGTTTCTTACATGTTTTGCCTTTTAATTTGACATGAATACACCTATAGGTGTCCATAAAAGTCATGCAATGTCACTTTAGTTCTGTTTGGAGAATGCGTTTGTAGTACAGCGGCTGCAGTGTAGTCACCTGATCCAAGCACTGACTGCGGATATAGCGCATTGCCTGCTGGATGCTCTGTGGAAGTGGCTGTCCAGTCCTCTGAACGTTGATTATCGGTGGAACCCCAAACACAGTTTTCCCTCTGTAGTCAGGCACTTTGCTTCTTTTCATAAATTTGGGCACTGTCCTGTTGGTGGAGGATCATAAACACAGTATTAGCAGACATGAACCAGGCCTGGAAAGTCTCTACAGAGGCATTGCAGTTATGAGAAAATGGTGTTTGGGTGGATAGCTGAACCGAAATGTGTTATTTTTTGGGGTGGGAAAGACAAATGTCTGTAATGATGAAGGTGATACAATGAATTCTAATTGCATTTACATTCATTACCTTAGAACTCACTTAGCCCTTCCAGAATGCAAATGCCTAAATCTAGCACTTGTTTTAAAGGCTTCTTGATGAGCCTTTTCAGATATTACAGTTTACAAACAGAAGTTATAACCGATCATTACTAAACCATAGAAACCATACTACTAAGCCTCATGAAAATAACTGCACTATTAATAGCCGGGAGCTGCCTTAGGGCACGGCCACACTGCAACGCAAACGCATGCGATTTCATGTGCGGTTTTGTTGCGTTTGCGCATGCGTTTTTTTCATTAACTATTGAGAAAAACACATGCGATTTAAAATGTGGAACCTAAATCGCGACGCACACGAAAACGCACATTTTCGGTGCATTGACACGTTTTCAATGATATGAAGCAAATGCAAAAAAAACGCAGCAGTGTGGCCTAGCCCTTAATGCAGCAATTCCACTTACTACGAAGTGTTATTATGAGCTGTGGTCACCAGGTGGCGAGCAAGTCTAGCAAGTGTAAGATAACACCTCTAGCAAGTTAAGAACGTAACCGTCACCAAATGGTTTAATACTGTTGATGGTAACATAGGTTTTTTTAAGGCGCAGTTTTCAAGGCTTTATTCCCGGCACTTGTAACATCAACAAAATATTTCTTGTGACTTCCCAATAGTTATACACTGGATTTACCACGATCCGCAACAACATTGCGGCTCTGGGTAACTTTGTCTGTAATCTAATCTTCTGGTGATGCTACATTTAATTCATGCAATTGTTGGAGCCAATCAAATGTTTATGAGTTGCCAAGTCCTTAGACATCAATAGCAATTCCTTAACGGATATTAATTTGTATTCACATTGGCTACTGGCTACCCGACTTCTGGGAATGGTCCATCCCTGCAATGGAGATAAGGAAGCAGCTGTAGTGGGATATCTTTGTGTTGTAGGGCTACAGTATGGATAATCTATAACAGGTGTTAATGTTATACGGTTTAGCTTAATAAACAGGATATATTCTCATCTTGTGGATTCCAACATGGAAATGTTTACTGTACATCCTACTCACCAGGCCCATCCCTGCTTGCTGGGCACCGAGTACTTCTCCATGATGGCAGTGAGTCTGAGAAGGGATAGCTTTTGCAGCAGGTTGAGCTGAGCTGCCGACTGTCTGTTAATCTCTAGGGACGCAGAGCTGAGACTTGGCCGGTGTGAGTTCTGGAAACTATGCCAGCGCAGCTTCCTGCCAGGGAAAAAAAGACTTTGCATTAACTCATTTTATACCAGACATGCCTGAAACAGACTATAGGGCTAAAACCATCCAAAACTGCCACAGGTTCTTCCAGAGTGACCGGGGGACGGCTAATGTGATTCCTATGGCAGTAATAGCAAACAGACTCTGCCAAGAAATATTGCTTCTGCTGCCGACACCTACTTAATCACTTACTCCTCATTTTTCTTTACAAAACATCATTTTAAAACAAAAGGTTTTCCTAATCTGAGCACCATCCCCAAACCATTCACGTGGCAAGAACCAGATGGTGTTCTTGACAATATCATGTGGTTGGAGTATTGATATATTTAATAAATGGAAAGCAGTTATCTGTATCAAGGATAGAAGTGTATGTAGATATAATAGGGAGGGAAACACAGGCAAAAAATCCTTTACACTAATCAGTCCAGTGATTCAGATACAAATAAATCCCCTATTACTGTACAAAAGCAACGGGTTACGTAATATAAACATTTCTAAAGGTTTTACTGCTCTGCTTTGATTTGACATCATCTGGTGAGTCATGGAAATGTCGTACATACACACCAATACATTACTGCTCTTCCTACTCCTAATAGACACATTTAATACAGATTTAATACATCTATGAAAAGAAAAAATATACTAGAGTATGTTACACTAGAGTAAAGGAAAAGTTTAGGCTAAATGTACTAATATTTATGGTCCAGAATCTGATGACTATTAAGGAGTTACTTTCCCTAACCTAACATGCCATAAGTTAAACCTTTTACTACTGAAAGTTGCTTTCACTCTTACTCCTTTTACACAGGGAGAAGAAGCACTGCTAGGGGTCTGGCTCCCGGAACAGATCACTTCTGGCGTCACTCCCCTTTCAAAAAAAGTCAAGGGCGACAAAGTCCTGAAAGACAGTCTGTTCTATTGAACAGGAATGCCACTCCCTGAACAGAATTTTTACCTTAACTCATGGGCATGGTGGTCCTGACAGGGAGATATAAAGTAGTTCATTTGGATATTTTTCTCGCTCTCTTGAAACACTGAGCATGTCTGAACCAGTGGCTATTTGAGGGTTAGAAATGATTGGGCTTAATTTTAAACATGTCTCTCTTTGTTAATGCATTAATTAAAAAAAACTTAAATGCTTTATTTTTGGATCAGCTTTTAAGGCAATAAAAAGTTGTTGTTTTTTTAAGTTTAACTTCTCCTAGAAATATTTTCTTTGCATGACAGCATGCAAAAATACATTGTCTCCCTGGTTTTTGCTATTTAAGGGCTAAGCCACACTAGCACGTTTCTCATGCGCTTAAGCATGTCAGTGTATCCAATGTGGCTGGAACTGTGTTCCGTTTTCGCTGCATTGTGCGTGCGCTTTTCACGCACGTGTGGCCACAGCCTTATGGTCGCCTGGATATACCAACACCTTAAAATTATACATAATTTAACGAGCACTAAACTGAAAAATGGAAACTTTAAGGCAGATAAACATCTTTATGTTGAGGAACTGGTGACTTGATAGGAGTGCTGGTTGAAATTAGTCAACTGAGGGAAACATGCAAAAGAGCCCTACTCCCCGTTACCTGTCCAATATGAAAAGTGGTGCAGCACTTCCTATTGGAGCCAATGTAAAGAGCATCCTGGGTACTTGATTATCTTCCCTAAAGTTTTTCTTTTTTAGAATTATTCTCCGTTACAACCTTGATTCACTGTTATACAGACTGGATAAATTAACAGTTGCTCCCTAATTTGATAATGAGTAAGTATTTATGATTTAATATTACCACAGACCAGCTAAAATTAAACTTCAAGCTTTGCAGACATTATTTTGTTTGCATTTAATTATAAAATGAAAGGATACTTTCATTACAATACGGTATGGTTACACATTTTAGCTTAGACCAACCTGCAAGGCCTAGTTAGAGAGGCTCCAACTCCAGAGTCTCTTCTCTCTCTCATTTCAGCTTCCTCAGTCTCATTGAGAGAGTTGCCAGTGCTGTCAAAGTCACTGGCAGATGTAGATCTTTCCTCATATGTCAAATGTCCAGGCTGCTCACCCCCAGAGTCTGTGCCCTCATCAAGTTCTGGGCATACAGTTTTTGACCACAATTCAACCATGCGCTGAAGACCCCGAACATGATTGAGAACATCATCCAAGTGTCCAAAAAGATCACTACTTGCACCCAACTCCAAGAGATCTCCACTGCGTGTAAGTGAGCAAGGTACATTGTCATAGATACTTGAACGACTGCCAATAGAACTAAAAGAACCCCTTCTATGCCTTCCCTCTAGGCCATTAGAGTCCATACTACTGCATACAGATTGTCCCAATGATTTACTACCCAACTTCCAACTTTCCAGTGGTACCCTACTGATTGGGCACAGGCTTTCAATGGAAATGGACCTTGGAAATGTGCCAGGCTTGTGGTCAGTAGGGACACATACAAGACGATCTGACTTTTGTGAATTTCTTTGGTGTATGCCATCTTTTCTGACCATCTCAAAATCTTCTAAGTAACCCCCAATATGTTGCCTGTCCTGGGGGCTCATTGTTAGAAGGCCAGTACATGTATTTTTAGTCCTATAACCAGGATGAAGGAAGTCTTTCTCAAATGCTGGAAAATCCCTATCATCGGCACACTGGTTGGGATAGTTAAGGTTATCTTTCATAGAAACTTCTAGTGTGATGTTTGGAGAAACACCTGAAGGCTTCTCTTTCTTGCTTTTGTTTTTCTCCCTTCTTCGAAGAGACTCCATTCTTTTCAGGAATCCCCTGGTCTTCCTTTTTTTGGTCTTTTCTTTAAGTCCCCGTTGGGTAGGAGCCAGAGATTGGTCACTAAGGCTCCTGCATGGTTTGGTGGGAGCAGGAGAGCTAGACAAGGATGATATTCCTTGCGTTTGTGTAATTCCAACATCCAAGCCACCCCTGCTGCTCCCTACACTCTGAAGAGAGGTAGCCTCCAATTCTGTGCTTAGGTCAGTCAGAATGCTGTCTCGACTGGATGTGCTCTTTATAGTTGGTGATCCAGTGTACGTTGGAGACAGGAGTTCGATGGAGTCCAGGCGAGACCAGCGCCCCTGGTCCCTCTGGAAGGCCCAGCGGTCACTGATCGCACAGTGGTCTTCTTCATCAGAGTCTTCATTCTAAATTAGGTTGCAAAGCGTATTGTTCAATAAATTGCAAAACTTTAAAGTAATAGACCTTTAAAAAGGTTCTGTGCACAATTACCCACCCACATAATGGTAAATTTTCCTTTTTTATGTCACCTAGCCTGCTGGGCCATAGATTGGGCAAGGTGATATCATCAATATTTGTTTAATGTTCCTAATTGCTTTAGTTAAGATAACAGGCACCCTATCAAAGCTGTTGAATCTTTGTTTTTGTTTATATGAATTTTTACATTTTAAATGAGAATTTCTGACTAAAATTTCTTATTAAAAAGATATACCTCTATGAAATCAATAAAAATAGACAGTATGCTTTGTGGTTACTTACAATCATGCTCCCCATCCCCCTTAAACTGATCATGCAAATGCAATAAATGGCTGAAGGTTAGTCTGCAATTGCAGCAATATGGACATTTACACACTGAACTCTCGGACAACACTACACTAGAGTGAGGGGGAGGGAAGATATGATGTCATTCATCCATGATTAGTAATACTGTAGCTTATATTGTAAGGGAAGTGGCTTGTAATCAGAATCTAGGCTATAAATTGGGAACTAGAAGTTTGAGGCTAACATTTTCCAGGGTAAGGCCTGAAATGAATGGATAAACTTAATATTTAAGCACTAGGAAATTGTCTCAGCTCAATATAAGAAATAAATACAATACATTTAAGCCTCAAGCTATAATGTGATCAGCAAATTTGGTGATGATCTTCAATGTCAGACTTACTTGTTTTCGATGAAAATGAACTTCCAGCTTCATAGGAGCGCATGCATTTAGCGTCATTAGCCGCCTGTCAATAAGGACACCAGACAGTTAAAGAAGTACAGCTTTCAACAAAAAAAGAGAGAGAAGTATTTTCTTCAATTTGAGGGGAAATGGAGGTCAAGTTGTTAAGTTTCCTGACTGCAAACCATGTTAACAGCCCTGGCTCCAAGCCTCCTATATCTGCCCAATCAGAACCCTATGCCAAATACAAGACTGCCTACACCCTTTCCCTGCCAGCCGCCAGCTACACTGTGTACTTCTATATAGCAGCAAAAAACTCATTTTAATTACAAAAACAGGATTAAGCCAGTTCCCCCAGTACAACCTGTACCAGTGTGGTGCACATTAATACAGATCTTTTAACTGGTAGCTGGCACTGTCCCAAAATATAAAGGCTGTTGGGTCCTGGTTAAAGGTTTTACTGCTGAAAAGGTTAAATTAACATTTATTTCAGACAACAGGAAATCCTAATGCTTGAATCTAAACAGATTTGTATTAAATGTCAACATATCCTGCTGTTACACCAGGATGTCACGCTCTGGTTATTTTATGCTTATCAGTAATGAAGGACCAGCCCTTACAAAGAAGCATACAAATGAGAACACTGAAGGTAGAAATATATATGTAGATATCTGTGTGTGAGTAATGTGTGTGTGTGTATATATATATATATATATATGAGGATTGATTATTCCTACATCCCAAAATAGTTTCATTGAGGAGAACTATGCACTATACTATGCACTATACTATGCACTATAGTACTCCCTTATCCATTAAAAAACAAAAAACGCAAAAATACAAATAGCGTCTCTCAAGATGCTAATATATTATGCTATTGGCCATACATGGTTATGTTATTTACCATAATAAGATTATAGTATATAAAAAGGAAAAACTTAATTTCAAGCAACTTCGAATGCAGGAACCTCACTCTTAAAGGGGCCCATACATGTCGTATGACATTGCACAATCAATGGATTGAGTATGAATGATCGCCAAATCATCACTCATAAGAAAATAATTTTAGGACCAATCCTGATCGTATGTTTGGGTTGGTCCGTCTATTGCCCACTTAAGGCTTTCTGCACTTATTCAATGTTAATATACATCATAAATTTACACACACATACAGGGTTATTCAATAAAAGTTCTTATCGTTAAAAATGGTGCTAATTTCGCCCATCAATCAGATGTTAGCTTTCAAATGTTAAAGGGCATGTCCACCCCCAAAACTATAATCCCCCCAACTACTGGCCCCACCATGTAGTGTAGTTTAATCCTTACCTCACATCCCAACTCCATCTGTTCTCCTGTAGTCCCCCCCCAAGTTCCAAAAACTGACCACCAGGAGGCTAGCAGATCCATATAGGACACTGCCTGCTACCTGGCCTCCCGGAGATTCCTGCCGCGTGCTGCAGCCCTTCTCCCCCCCTCCCTCCCCTCTCCCTCTCCCTCCCGTTCTACTATCCCTCCCCTAGCATTAAACCCCCTTAATATTCTGCTCCCCCATAGTCCCCCAGCCCCAACCGCATGTTTTTTTTTTAAAAAAGCTCCCCAAACTCTTACTTACCTCTCCGCTTTCCTCCGCTGCACTGAATGACCGGCAGCCGCGTCCGTGTTTGGCTGCCGCTCAGCCAATCACAGACGCGACTGCCGGTCCCGCCCCTCTGCTTGCATTCTCGCAAGCAGAGGGCCGGCAGTGCGGCGTAGGATCGAGGGGAGGTAAGTAAGAGTTTGGGGAGCTTTTTGAAAAAAAAAAAACATGCGGTTGGGGCTGGGGGACATGGGGGAGCAGAATATTAAAAATCGATTTTAGGGGTGGACATACCCTTTAAATAAGATCTGATTGGTTGGGGCAAAATTAGCACCATTTTAATCTTGAATCTCCCTGTTAGAGTTGTATCTGAGTAATTGTTTGGGTGGGTAAAAACATGTTGGTTACAACCTATCCATGCAGACACCAAAGGTAAAATCTTTCTACATGTACCAAATATTTTTATATAATCAGTTTGCAGGCAGGGTGACCAGACGGTAGAACAATGGCCGATCACAGTTTGGGGGACACACAAGTGTAGGGAGCAGATTATTAATGTCTTGTATTGGGAAATGCAAAGCAAGGAAAAATAAAGTCAAAGGAACAGTTGGCTGAGAGAAGCAATAATACATCTCTGTAATACAAGGAGAGTGGTGAATGTTTCTATAATGGCACCATTTGGTAATCTGGTTGTAAAATGAAACATCCATTAATTACAGATACATGCTATACAGCCATCTGGCCTTGATTCTCCGTAGAACAGCTCACACACAAACCACTAATAACCCCTTCCCAGCAGAAGCCACTCATAGACCGATCTTTATAATCTATTCATTAATCCGTTCAGTACGCCCACCAACAAAAGGAAGGGTTAAAAGAGCAAATTAGATTTTTATCCAATATGAATTTGTTACACAAAGTGCCCTTTCTTTCCCTGGGTGACATAATGCATTGTGCAATACTCCCACTGATTTAGACCTCAAAGTAAAAGCCATGTAACTATATTGGGGGGGCCAAACAGACCCAGCTGTGCTCCAGCTCTATATTACTCTCATTGTCCTATTTGCCCGGACTTTAACTTCGGCCCTGGAATGCCCTCACTTTACAGCATTTCATGGAACACATTATGAGGATTATCCTTATGATTGACATTACCCCTCTTACTACCCAATATGATCCAACCCGCCTTTCACGCTCCACTGCCAATCTATTTACAGCCTACCGATTCCCGCAACCTTATGTCTCACCCCCATTTCCTCTAGACTGTAAGCTCTTTGGGCAGGGTCCTCTCTCCTATTGTATCATGGTATTGCTGTAAGAAACTCATCACTCTGTTAAATTATGTATTACCTGTGTATGTTATATGTATGACTTTGTATAACATGTATTACCCTGTATGTAATGTATGATTATGTCATTGTAAAGCGCCACGGAAGATGTTGGCTCTATATATATCCATAATAATAATTGTTACCAAAAACTGCTGGGGAAAGGACAGCTCAGATGGTAAAGAGAATTCATGGGCAAATAACCCAGTAGTTTTCTCACAGCTCTGGCATCTATATATCTGGAATCGGCAGAAACCTACATATTTCTCCTGTGCTGCTGGTGTCAGGAAGTGATAGAGTCTATCGGTTAGCAATGATAGAATTCACACAGGGTCATTTCTATGCGTTGTAAGATACCAGCAGGGAGAACTGTTGCTCTATTTAAAAACCTGTGGCATTAGAAAGTTTGGCTACCTCAGGTTATATATATATATATATATGTATATATGTAGAATTTTATGGGAGATACTGCGACGTGACTGACCTTGTAAAAGGCGCAGTATTGCGAGATAGCAATACCACGCCTTTATAAATAGAGACCTTCGGGCCCTATGTAAAAACCAGCAGTATTGCAAATCTGTGATACCGCAGGCTATGGTAGAATTGCAGCCATACAATATCAAGTAGTCTACTGGCATGGAATTGTATGGGCAATTGTAAATGTATGAAGGCAGTCATAAAATGACTGAGAATGATTCTGTAATTTGTGAATAGGCCTTAGGGGCCCTATTTATAAAAGATCGGTATCATTATCGTAAAATAACGACCGGGTTTTTACCGATAACGACCGTTATTTACCGATACCGGTCGTTATTTACCGATAACAACCGGTATTTATCGATATCGGTAAATAACGGTCGTTATCGGTAAAAACCCGGTCGTTATTTTACGATAACGATCGATATTTTACGATAACGATACCGATCTTTTATAAATAGGGCCCTAGGTGAGATAGAACAAGATAATCACAGGGCTATCCATGATTGACGGGGCTTAAAATTTTGCGGCAATGTTTGAATAGTTTGCGTGATGTTTAGATGTTTTTTGTGTCTGGCTAATAAGCAATGTATTCATGTTCACATCTGATGGCTGATTGGCATTACACTGCTATAGTTCCAGCATTACACCGTGCCATTATGTAGTAGATGGTTAAGATGGTTAAACTGTAACTTAAAGCCATTATTTGCAGCGAAAAAATCCCGTTAACCATGTTTATGTGAAAATACTAACACTTTACTACATAGGGAAATCACGCATACATTGCTCGCACTTTCTGCAATATCGGCCGTTGATTCGTAATACTGTTGATCTGTGCAAAGGGCAACCAAAGGTTGTATCGGGCCTGGTTTTACTGGGAATGTACTAGGAAGGGTGGGGTTCGTAATCACTTAACCTATTCTGGGTTTTCAGGTGTAGTCCTTAATAGGGCGTCATTGTCTCTCTCACTAGGAAGCAGGAGACTGCAGGACACAGTGGGAAGACTGTAACAGAAAACATTTGTTTTGTTTATTGTCCCAGTGTTTGTTAGCAGACACTGGTTTAGGTAGGAAACTGTGCAGTGTTATAGGAAGAGCTCAGATGAGCAAGGATTTTGTTTGGACTGTTTTTTGCACTCTGTCTGCTTGCACAAGGCTGCCACAATGTTTGGCTATGGAAAGAAGGAAAAACAGACTTTTTGCCATTTCTATCAAATCCATTTGTGTTGCTGCCTAATAATTAAAAGCAAGAAAAAAAGTCAATCATTTGGCTAAATCCTACATATGGTGTTTGGCTGTAAGACTGCTGAAACACACACTGGCTAAAGGCACCTGCAAATCAAATAATAGAGGAGATGATTAAGCAGCTTGGTCAGGCCAAGGCTTCCCAGCATGAAAAAGCCATTAAGGCAGAAGCTTAAACAATGCTACAAGATGCACCTTTCAAGCACTTCACCCAGAGGAGCTTTAAGACAGTTGGCGCTAATGGTAAGACTCTTCCTTTTATTAATGGTGGCAATGATGACTTCCAATGAGAATCAGTCTGCTGAGGCTGGCTCCAGAGGGACAGAGCAAAGTTCCCTGGCCCAGATAAATGACCAAATGTGGTGTTGGTGGAGCCATAAACTTTGATTGCTGCTAACTGTCAACAGTCATTTAAAGGGTATGTCCATCCCCCAAACTTAATTTTTGTATGTGGCTAGAAATGGCTATAAACCTCGACCTCGCTAGGTTTATAGCAATGACAGGTCCCCCCAAGTGTTCTAACCAGCCTTCGTTCTCCCGATTGCCTTAACCAATCACAGGAGCGGATGCCGGTCAAGCTAAGCAGAAGGTGTCAGGGGAACGAAGGCTGGTAAACACATTTGGGGTGGGACCTGTCATTGCTATATACCTCCCGAGGTCGAGGTTTATAGCCATTTCCAGCCACACACTAAAATGTAGTTTGGGGGTGGATATATATTTAATATATATTAAAGCCATGGATTGTGGTATTGCTAGGATTTTGTTACTATTTGCACAACCTGTTTGTTATTATAAAAGTAAAGGGCTTCTGTGTAAATGCATTTCTAGATTCTAGAGGACTAGTTACTGCTGATTATGTGCAATTTGTTTATACATGGGGATGTAACTACAACTACCCTACAACTGTGGTTAGTATTGAATCCTAATGTGGAACTACTGTATATTCCATGAGGTGGGTGTGGTAAAGTTGAAAATAAAGGTTGCCAGTCGTGTGGAATGTAATCAAATCACTCCAGTGGATGGAGTACTGAAAGGGATTCCACAGATGTGATCATATTTTTTTCCAGATGTATTTGTGGGAAAGTCGGACAATGTGCCTTATATGCCTGATCTAGAGGTCTTGTGATAATTTTTAGGACAGCTCAATTAAGAGATCCCACTATAATATAAGCTACGGAAAATATTTGTGTTAAATTGGGAACCTCCATTTCCCTGATAAATGATAATCTGCTGTAACAAGTTGACAAAATTTGTATGGAAATAATTAAGCAACTAGTATTAACGCAGCCATATAGGATGTTATTGGATATGGCACATTCACATGTACTGAGTGGACACCTTAGTTATGTAAAAAAAAAACAGGGTTATTCAATAAAGGTTCTAGACTAGGCTAATTTTGCCCCAACCAATCAGATCTTATTTAACATTTGAAAGCTAATCTATGACTGATTGGGGAAAATTGGCACCATTTTTAATAAGAACTTTTATTGAATCTCCCTGCATGGATATATTTTACAGAAGTTTTTTTTTTCCTTGCCAGGTGCATTCTGAAGTAAAAAGGTTCTGTGATTCTTGCGCTCAGCAAAGTGCTCACGTGCCACATTTCCAGAGCCCACTGGTACCTTCTATTATAGAGGTCCCATTTGATAGAATTGTGATGGATTTGATTGGCCCATTGGTTTGAAGGTGCACTAAACCCCCAAAATGACACTGTTTTATTTAGTGTGGCTGACAGGAGAAAGTTTATCTATATACATAGTTTCTTCTCTAAAAACCCTGGTAGGCCAGTTTTATCGAGTCGCTTAGTCTACACAGACACGTAGGTTGTACACTTGTTGTTGTTGTATCAAACACTGGACACCTGGCTGTCTCTCCCATGCAAAAAAAGACACAGTCCAAACTGAAGGATGAAAAAGGGACCACGCAACAGGGGCAAGCGCAGGATTTTCAACGTGGGGGGGAATCCTAAATGGGTTACCACTCAACAAGCCCAAAAGGAGGCTCATGATGATTACATCCATTTATTGTATTATACCAGCAAACCCTGTGGCACGCCCACCCAAGCCCGCACAGTGGTTAGATGACATCACACGCAAACACATCCAGCGTCCGAGACCTAAAACTGTTGTTTAGTACATAAGACATAGATCATATAATAAATGTTTATATATTCTCTACTCTCCATGAATAATATCACCGTTGGCCAAAACAGATATCCCCTTTTACTTTCGTGATAAAGTATAGTCATTATGGCTGCGTACACACAAACAGATTTTTCAGGCCAACCGTCCAATATATCTGTGTCTGGATAGAATGAATGGGCAATCTGACATATCGGTAAATCACCGCCGAACGTGTGGTCCATTTGCTGCGAATGACTTCAATATTTGTCCATGTGTACCTAGCTTAATGTTCTGTTTTACAGAGAAATCCATATCTGCACTACATTATCTTTAGTGTTTTTCAAAGTCCGAGCGGTGACACTGACGGCAGATCTGACAATTTGCTGAATATTCCTGGTATTGGGACCTATAAGGCAAGATGGAAAATTTCCATTCCACTCCCTTTGCATATACAAAGTGGGTGGTTCCTTAATAAATTGGCTAACGTTAAACCAATCCAACATTCGATCTAAGATGAAGATCAAATCAATTGTCATTTTTACCTGCCCACATTCCCACAAAACATTTCCTGGACAGATGAGGTTTACGAATCTCATGAATGTCGGGAGGTAAATTTGTAGCGTATGGGCAGCTCATTACCTGCACAGAGATTTGAGGGAGTCCTGGTCTAGGAAGCTGTGGTCTCTCTTCACACAATTAATATCCACAGGAAACTGGGAATCTGTAAAATAAAGAAAAGGTATCGGTGCCAATGTTTTCTTGCTAAAATTTAGTTGGTAGCTCATGTCCTAATGCCCCCACCCACTCTTTTTTTTACTGTGTATATGGGTGACATCTCTTCTTGTGTAGTGATGAGACATTTAGGGACCAGACTCCTAGTCCCGTGCAGCCCATCCTGATGATGGTATATTACTACTACAGAGAATTCACACCGTTGCTCTGTTTGGAGCTGTTAAAAGCAGTGTCCATATAAAGGTTTAGGCCGAGGCCCCACTACAACACTCCAAAGCGTTCTTGCACGTGATGGCATGTGCATTGTCATGCGTTCTGCGTTTGCACATGCGATATTGCAATGTAGCATTATGGAAATGCATGCGTTCACGCAAAAAATGGTGATTGCAAAACAGAAACGAATGCTCACAGGCGCATCGGAAATTGCGTAAACATTTGCATTCCCGTGATTTCCATTGTAACCAAAATCTCATGTGCAAAAACGTGTTTGTGTGGCCAGGCCCTTTAATGTATTCAAATACACAGATTTCAAAATGTACATTAACCGCAGGTTCTGGGCATCACCTCTGGGCACAACACTTGAGCAATTCATTTGGCTGCAGCAGGTTTCACAGATTTGTCATTAAACAAATACAACACAATGTGTGTACCCAGCTGTAAACCACACAAAACTAAAATGGCTGCACACGCACTAGGCAGGTTATTTAGAGATTCCTGCACATTGACAAAATTCCTATTGCAAAACACAAAGCTACATTGTTAATACCTGGTTATAGTGACTGTTATTAATACCCTTATAATGTATCCTAGTCTGCTGCATTGTGCTGAAATCTTAGTTCATTTCTCTCCCTGCATGAAAACTATTCATTGGACAAAAACTGCCAAATCTTACTATCATGTAGCACAAATATATTAGGATACACGGGCTAAGAGAGGTGTGGTTCAAACAATGTCCATGATTGGCTAAATGCCTAGAGACAGCATCACACCCTTGAATTTTAGTTTTCTCTTGGGTGAAAACGTTCTCACTGCATTTCCTCTGACCCTGTTATAACAGAATATTTCTGCCTGAATACCAAGACTGAAACTTGCTTAAATAAAGATGAATTTCCCTGTGCTGCTAATACTTAAACGGGTGTCATAAGTGAATATTATATCTCGGAAAACCTGCATCCCGTTTGATTATAAGAAATCGCTTTTATCTATCTTTAGGCACAGAAAGGGGTATTGCCCAGTAAGAATGGTAAAACTAAATGTAGCACTGTCAGGATGAATGAATACAGGGCTGGATGCCTTTGTTAGAGGTGGATTTCCATAGCCCAATATGATCTAATGGCTGTACAGACTTTCAGTACTTACTACCTCCTCCTTTATCATAGAACAGAACCTGTTGGTACATGGAATTGTTGCCAACATTGGTGGCCGTGATTTAAAGATACATAAAGGTTCAAAGTGTTCCAGGGATACGTAGTTTGGAGTCAGGTTTTTTTTCCTTTATAATTGAATCTGCTTTCACACGGAGTTGTTTGCCTTCTGCAGGAAAGCTGGATGTCATTTTGTGACCTGTACTATCCTAAGGTTTGCTATTCCTTTTTTTTTGTCTGCCCTCCAGCTGCATCGTGGATTTGCCCTTTAATTGTAGGGGGTCACAAATGACTCCCAGACTATTAATGTCCCATGGTGCACCCAGGATCTTGGTCTTATTCTTATTTAGCTTAAACTAGGCTGAGTGCTCAACTGACCACCTTAAGGGCCAGGCCACACTAACGCGTTTTTGCGCATGTGATTTTGGTTAAAATGGAAATCGTAGGAATGCAAAATTCCCGCTATTTCCAAAGCGCATGCAATTGCGCATTCTTTTCCGTTTTGGTAATGCATGTGTTTCCATAACAAAAAAACGTGCGCACAAATGCATGTGATAACGCACATTGTGTTTAACTGAAACTATCCGTATGATATGCCGTCGAACAGCTTTAGTCGGCACTCCGATCAATCGTGAATGACGGAAATATTTCCGTTGGTCGTTATCGGCTCCCTTTACTTGAAGTAGAGGGAGACGATATTGATTGTGCGGTGTATGGCTGCGTATGGGGATCTGTCGGGTCCATGTTTGCTGTTCCCAATGGGATCTGTCGGCGCACATGCTGTGGGATCGCATGTGTATGGCCAGCTTTAGACAATATTCATTCATTGTTGAGATCCACACCAAGTCAGTGTCACAAAACCATTTAATAAGAATGCTGGGAGTTGTAGTTTGACAGACTGTCTGCCCAGGTTTTTTTCTGTAATCTGAACTATTCTGTGAGGTGGAAGTTCTGACTCTGTGAGAAGTTATGAGCTGGGGCTGTTAGCAGTTACTGTCGTCGTTTGTTTATTTGCGCTCTGTATTTGGGAGGGGATGATGTGGAAATGACTTGGTCAGACAATGGTTGGCTTGACACTTCCCTATTATGCCATGCTTCCAGCTATTGTTCTGCAGCTCCGTCTCATCCTCTCTGTACCGTGTGAGTGTCGAAGACTTAATTCCTGAGGCAAAATGCTAAGGAGAGACCAGCTTTCCAATGTCCTTACAGTGTGAAATTTATAGACAAAAGCAATTTAACCTATATATAATATAGTACCAATCTCAAATCCCTTTCTGTATAGAATTGTATAAATCAACTTACCGGTAGTCTCTGGCCTCCAGCTTTTTTGAATAAATAGTTTGAAAAGACTGCTACTAACACCCACCAAGATGGTTTTCCTTCTTTCCCACTCACTAGGTCCCTATCAGTTGGTCCTACAGTGCAAATTATCATCCTGCATCTTGATCATCAGTTCTACAGGTAACTGACTGCACTCAGAATGTTGCTAAAGTGCAAAATATACATTTCAGTTCCCATCATCCTTTTCTGCCCAGCACACACGAATTTAACTTTAACATCCAATTAAAACTAAACTTACCCTCATATAGCTGGGCATACTGGGGAAACCCTGCAGCCCGCAGCCAATCGCATGCTTTCTTCGCCTCAAGGTCTGGAATAACAAACAAAAACACCCGTTATTATGAATAATAAAAAAATTACAAACAAACACGCAGTTCTGGAATTTATATAATGTTGCCCCATTATAAAAATGCTGGGAAGGTCAATGTTTGTGATATTTGTTTTTCAAGGACATTTTACCTTTAAAGACTAAGCCATTGTTAAATGAATACATCAAGGATCAACTATCAACAGGGATCTAAAATGTAACTTGTGCTAAGACCTGATAATCTTTCTATTAATGTCTAAACAGAATATTCTTTCTTTCTACAGTAAGGAACATGTTGTGTGTTTCACTAATTTTCCTTTTAACTGTCCAGTTGCCCAATAAAATGCTTCATACCAAAAAAGTGCAAATAAATCATTCAGTATAGAGTGAACATCTCAAAGGGAGGTACACTGGGTAATGAGGGCACTGGCCAGATGGAAGGATGATAATTGTATTGGATATTAAAACTCTGTAATACGGTCTTTGCGATTTGACACCAATCGCCTATTAAAGGATTAACTATTCTCTAAAAATTTACTTTTTATAAATGGAAAGTACCTGGGGCCAGGAGGTAGGATTGATTTTTCCTACCTCACAATATTGTTTTGTTGAGGAGCTAAGGAATGTACAGTTCATTTGCCAGGTTAGTCCTTGACTAATAACTTTATTAAAGATAGTGCTGAAGCCAGGAGGAAGACTGGCAGAATCTGTTTTCTTTGGGCTGGTGCTTCTCACAGAAACAACTTTGGGAGGTAGAAATTACCAGTCCTATATCTGTCACAACTACTTTTCATTTTAACATTTATTTGGAAAATTCTTTATACACACTATAGTTCTCCTTTAAGAAAATCCATTATCAGACCAACTTTCCAATAGAAACGGCTGTTAGAATAGGAAAAACGATGCCCTTTAAAAAGGTTAAAATGGAAAGCTTCCATTGGACCAAGAATCATATTCATATCTGGCATGGATTTCCTGCATTACATTAATCAGTCTGAAGAGTGTTGCAGATAAAGACAATAACAGGTCCAATGGTTGGGGGTAAACAGTATAAATTATTTACTTATATTCCTATCAACCATTGTGTCTTCCCCACATCTTCTTAGTCCCTCCCTGTGGATTGTCAAATAGTTTCCACTGTTAAATGTTTTCCAGCAGCTGCCAGGAGACATTTGCAGCATTTTCCTTCCTTCGCTGATAATTTGAGTTGTGACACTGCATAGACACATTAGAGCGTCGTGACACTGCATAGACACCTATAGAGAATCCTAGTCCTTATAGCAGGGACTGTAATAATATGAAGGGTATAAATGAGGAATATTCACTCTTGCTAACAAAGGATATGGTACTGAATCAATAATGAAATACATCCTCGGATCTTAAGAGAGCTTAGTCCCGTGGATGCTTTAGATACAGTGCCACACAGGTGACTTGTATATAAACTAAGGTCTTTCTGCCTTGGAAAAAAAAATGTACATGGATAGAGAATTGGTAGTTAGATCACATACAGATAGAAGTGGTTAAAGGGGAACTGTTGGTTAAAGGGGAACTGTGGTCTCCAAACAAGTTGAGTTTAAATGAAAGTTTCCTACCATCAACCACCTCTCTACGTGCTCCACAGCCCAACATATAAAGAAATGACTGACCAGAAAGTTAATGGGTGGGAGGCTGACATGTGACATTCCTAAGGCTTCTCCTGCACAGTGCCGCCAGCGAGCACTACACCTGATGAAGGAGACATAGCGTTCTCCGAAACGTTGTGTATTTTTGTGTGATGCAATAAAACAGAATATTTTCTGATAAACAGAGTGCGCTTCCATCAAACTTTTTATGCTTGCGCCAGCGAGCACAGCCTCAGACTCCCTCAGTGTGTGAGGTAGACAGGAAGTCACTCCTCCTCTCTGCTGGGGGGGGTAGAGGGGCTTAGGCACCCGCGAGTGGGCGGGGCCTCGGCACCCACAGGTGGGTGGGGCCACGACACCCACAAGTGGACGGGACCACATGGGGCTGTAAGGGAATGGGCCATGGGGGGGCCTGCAAATGGAAGGACCATGGGGTCCGTAAGTGGGAGGGATCAGGGGGGCTGCAAAGGGGAGGAGACACAGGGCAGATTGACTGACAGGTTTCAGAGCAGGAAGCAGGAAGTGCAGGGGACCTGGTGGTGCTGCTGCCATATCACACACAAAAATGTAAATATCTTCAAAACTATGTAAAATAAACAATGGAAATACATTGCAAAAACTCTCAGGAGAGCAATTCCTATCAATTTACCTAAAGTAATTTTTGGACCACAGTTCCTCTTTAACGGAGCTGCATCAATAGGTTCACACACGTGTGATTAGGGTTACCGACCCACAACGCACGATGTGTATGCACAGCCATCTCGGACTATAATCGTGCTGTGTAATGACACTTTGTCGGCCAAAACAGCCATTCAGTTGAAAATCTGCCCGGCCGGTCGGGCAATGATCCACGCAACAGTGCCCATAAACGGTACAATTATCAGCCGTAATGGCCAAGCATGCACATTGTGCGACGTGTGTCGGTACCTGCGATGGCACGTGTGTATAAATCGGAAGGCTATGTAGTGCCACTTCTATTTAATCTGTATAGACACATTAGAGCGTCGTGACACTGCATAGACACATTAGAGCGTCGTGACACTGCATAGACACATTAGAGCCTTGTGACACTGCATAGACACATTAGAGCGTTATGGGTGAAGGGGCACGAGATTAGAAGGATTTCAGCATATTCCTTTCCCCCCAATATATTAAATATTCTGGAAAAGAGAAACAGCCCGAGTACCCCCCTCTCTCCATACTCTTTTAGTTGTGAGCCACATACCGACCAACTGTAGGTTGATGATCATTTGTGAATTGGCCCTATCAGAACTAGAGATATATTCATGAGGACATTTCTTCCTCTTTCACAAGATGACAAACTAGGGCTGTGTGATTGCCAACGTTACTTCTTTTATCTATGCAATAAGTCTAGACTTGATAAATACGCATTGCTAGAATTCAGAGTAACAGAAGTTTTTAAGATGAGGCCAAAAAGATTCATTACGGTATATTTAAACTTTAACAGCACATGTAGGTTCCAGCTGTGAAGTTTCCTGGGGATGGAATGATATGTCGTCAGACACCACGCTGTGGGAATTATTTTTACTGTAAACATTGTCTATTCCATTACAAAGGATCGGTTTATAGCCAAGTCATGTCTGCTAACAAGTTTTGTGTTTTTAAATGTTGGCCTGTAATATACCTGTAATAGTTCTAGTACCAGCATTAAATAGGCTTAGGCCTTCACCCCTTTAGACAACTTTTGATATGCGGTAGGGCATGCTCCCCCAGCCCCAAGCGCATTAATATAATTGTTAGAAAGTCCCCTGATACTTATTTACCTTCCCTCTCTCCTCCGCCGCAGTGTTCCGGCCCTCTGCTTGCATGGAATTGCAAGCAGGTGGCAGGATCGGCAGCCGCGTCCATGATTGGCTGAGAGGCAGCCAATCACGGTCGCGGCTGCTGGGAGTTCTGAACAGCGGAGGAGAGAGGGAAGGTAAGTAAAGATTGGGGGACTTTCTAACAATTAATGCGGTTGGGGCTGGGGGAGCATGCCCTACCGCATAAGGGTTTAATGTTAGGGGGAGGGAGAGAAAAACGGGAGGGAGAGGGGGAGGGCTGCACTGAGCATGCCTCAAACCTGGACGAGGTTGAAGCAGACTCGGGCAAACCATGAGTCACACACTGCTCCTACACAGCAGTTTCCTGGACTTTGGAGGGGCACAGCAGGGGAACTATTTTGAGCAGAAATGTAAGGTAAGGATTGTTTTAAACTACTTGATGTGGCCAGTAAGGGGTTAAACTTCAGTTTTGGGGGTGGACATGCCCTTTAATAACATCTGATTGGTTGCTGCAGATTAACATTTTTGCACCAGACTGGCAATGTATTACTTGCTTAGTGTGAGGACCATCTGACAAAGCATGATGTCACCCTGTCTGATGTACCTTCAACTATGAAAAACATGCTCAAACCTCTGGAACAGTAAATAATACAAACAGTACTGCATTTGCCTCCCCCTAGAGTAGACAAGGCTATAGTACCTAACGTAGCCTAAACAGGGCTGATGCAATGAAATGTGTAGAAATTTGCCCATTCTATTAATCTGCAGAAACCAATTAAATGTTCTCTAACTGCAGTAACCCAGTAAAAAGCAAGCATGTCATTGGTTTTTGCAAATTAAGAGCGCAGGCAAACTTTTGTGCCTTCCATTGCACCAATCTGTTCTACAGAGACAGTTGATGGGTTTCCTAAAGTTGGCCTTCCATTTCTGTGTGTGCAGCAAAGCAGTATGTTAGGTTTTTTTCCACACGAAAGGCAAGGGTACCGTTCGGTGAACGTTTTCCAAGTGGTCCCCAGATGGTCGCCGCTGGTGAAATGCTACATGTATATCTGGAAACACTTGGACAGTTGGTGTAACAGGTATAATGTACATATACAGACACTGCAGCAATATCAGAACACTTTTAGAACAGTTACAGATTTCTGTTTTCCCACCTCACAAAAAATAGGTATTGTGCCAAATCCCTTTAATGTATAACAAATATTATTCCAGGTGATGTTTTCCCTCCGTCAAGTCTGGAAGGATTAGTGATTAGTTTAGAAACATTTCAGATATTCACAGCATCAAATAAAAACTTTAATTTCAAAATCAACAGTTTCTAGTTCATGTCCAGTTTGAATTCTTTGAGAGGTAGATGATCAAGACCAAGTAATCCTTCCTATAAGTAGTTCTTTTACAACTAAAGTATAAAGTAACTTATATCGGAGTGCATTCTACAGCTGAGGAACGAGGAAGTCTTCACAATGATGACCCACACAATGGGCATAGAACAGTTTAGAACCTTTAGCAGACCAAAAGCAGAAGATGAAAATGCTTTAATTTGGCCCACCCTTTGAATGTATTGAACAATCCATTTTAAAGGGCAAGTCATCCTAAAAAAAATTCTTTAAAATGTTTAACACCCCCCAACCTAGGTTTCGCAATATTCTTATGTTTCAAAGATTCCCCTATAGGGACTTCCCTGACCCGGTTCCTCGCTGCCCCAACCCCTGTTTTGCAAAAACAGGAGCAGAGGTTTTCTGTAATGACAGCTGCTCTACTTCCTGGTTGCGAATGTCAGGCGACTGGGCGTGACATCGCGCCTTTACGGTCAGCTGCAACCAGGAAGTGGAGTGGCTGTCGGCAGTAGGATCGGCGAGGGACTGGGGTCAGGTAAGGAAGTTTAGGGGCATCTTTGACACTTAAAAATATTGCCAAACCTAGGCATAAAAAGTTTATTTTAGGGTAGACATGACCTTTAAGATTTTTATAGAGCTTTTTCTTTTTTTAAATGATTTCAGTCAATCGGATAAAATGCTGACCGTTTACTGATCGACCCCTTAATAAAATAATAGAGATTAATGAAGAAGCGAAGAAGGTGGATAATTTTCCCATCTACACCATCTTCCAGTCCCCAGTTTACCAGTTTTTCCAATGGAATTTTCGATCAGTATGAAATGATTAGATAGCAACAAATGGACCTGTGTATGGCCTGCTTGACTTAATTGTGATTGGATGTTATTACTTAGAACAATAGGAAAGATTTGAGGCATACGTGGGGTTTAAATGAATAAATGAACACTAACATTTAAAAAAGATAAGGAAATACAACCACATTCTTTGCATTTCTGCCAATAAAATGGTTAATTGGGAACTGCACAATGTTCCCATTTGTTTGGATGAACCAAGTAGGTTTCTTCAAGTTCCTGAAGGGGTGTAGACCAGTTGGACTCTGGGAGGAAACAAGATTTTGCAGGATATGAGCTAATGACAAAAGCAGCAGTGCAAGGCAGCGTGGGAAGGGAGCAGCTGTGGGGCTGGCGAAGGACATTTCACTTATGTGATAACAGTTAGGAATCGACACCAGTAGGGGAGGGTGCAGTAAAAAGGGAGCAATTATGAACGCCAAACAAGCCTAAAAGGTTATAGATCGTTTGACCATAACCAAAAATAAGACTGCAACGTAAAATGGTCTTTATAGCCTTGCACTCTTACAATACTGCTTTACAAAACCAACACTATGAAGGTACCACAAGGGTCCCAACAATAAGAATATAGACCAGGCCCCACTCGGCTATTTTGGTGTGCGCTGTTAGGATGGGGGTGGCCCCACTATATCCGCCTTACTGCCTACACTTTTCGCAGCATATGTAACCACCATTTTTGGTGTGCATTGCTACGATAGTTACATCAAAGGAATCGAAGCGCACGTGAATTGCGCGACATTGTGATTTCGCTGTAGTGTGTGATTCATGCGCGCTGATTAGTGGGGCCTAGCCCTAAGGTTTATCAACACAAAAGAGAAATATGGGAAATTTCCTAAATCGACACACCGTAGTATAGAAGGGGAGCCGTGCGCGAACACCACTAAACACAATAATAGCCAACAACCTTTATAATTTGCCACAGCAACAAAAAAAATATAAAATTTCGACCAGCTGTACATGGAATTGAAGTATCTGCCATTTTAAGACGTATAAAATCTGCATTCTTGGAGGCAAGTTAGTTCTGATTCACACTTTACCACAATCACCTTATATACCTAAAACTCCTCCCCTTATTTTCCCACCACACTCTAGCCCCTCCCCCTTTTACCTGGCTCAGGTAAGGGAATCCTTTAGTCCCTTTTCCCCTACTGAAATTAGAATTAAGGCTTTTGTGATCCTGACCCTTACCTGCAGTTATCCTTCTCTTTTATATATTGTTTTAGTGTAATAGCGTAGCTAGAATAGAATAATTGTAAAGAGACTGAATACGTCTAGTGCTATATAAGCGAATAAATGCAATACTAGGGAATTTGAGGTAGGGGTGGGTGAGATCTATAAAGTAGGATTACATAATTCTCCTAAATTACATCTGTCAGTGCCAGAGAACCTGACCCATGCAACAAATTGCAGTTTTCCAGAAGGGATCACTCCCACGCATAATGTCATAGCCAATCTGCATAGCCAGTAAGAACACACTATAGATTTCCTCCCAACATAAACTTTTCACATTTTTATATCTGTTGTATTCAATTAGATCAACTGGACTTGAAATGTAGTTCTTGAAGACGTTTCGCTAGTCATCCGACTGGCTTTCTCAATTCAGAATGACTTGTACAAGAATCTGTGGCAATTATGTACCCTGGAAAATCCCAATTAGCATATCACAGCCAGGTGTTAAGGGTGTGATTAGATAGTGGCTAAGAGGTGTTATAGGAACGCCCAGAGTAAGGTGTTAAAACAGCATTGTACATGGCAGACAGTTGGTGTCGAACCCCCCCACCTCTATTTAGGCTTGGTTTCTTTATTTTCACATAAATGGCCTCCTTAACACCTCTCTTGAACCAGTCACGTTCCTTCGCCAGTATGTTAACATTACAATCTTCAAAGGTATGTCCTTTATCCTTAAGATGCAGATACACGGCTGAGTCCTGACCCGAGGAATTGGCTCTTCTGTGCTGGGCCATACGTTGATGCAGTTGCTGTTTGGTCTCCCCCACATACAAATCAGAGCATTCTTCACTGCCCTGCACTGCATATATGATGTCGCTTTTCTTGTGTTTTGGTATTGGGTCTTTCGGATGTACCAATTGCTGTCTCAGTGTGTTGTTCGGTTTAAAGCAGACAGGGATACGATGTTTTTTGAAAATTCTTCTTAATTTCTCGGAGACCCCTGCTACATATGGGATGACCATGTTCTTCCTCCTCTCTTGCTTTTCCCCTTCACTGTTGGTATTTGTGAAAGCCAGTCGGATGACTAGCGAAACGTCTTCAAGAACTACATTTCAAGTCCAGTTGATCTAATTGAATACAACAGATATACCATGACCTGGATGAATGAGAACCTTCACAAGCATTTTCACATTTTTATTTTTTTAAACAAAATTTTAAATGAAAAAATGATTAGGGCTATTCAATAAAAGTTAACAATGGTGCTAATTTTGCTCCAACCAATCTGATCTCAAATGTTAAATAAGATCTGATTGGATGAGGCAAAATTAGCACCATTTTTAAAGATAAGAACTTTTATTGAATTTCTAAAGCTTTATCACATAGAATTGAAACAGTGGCTAACAAATGGGCGAGTTCATCAATGGTATGTGTGTGGCAGTTCCCGTTGGTGTAGTTTAGGATCCATCCTGGAGACCAATAAAACCGGGCTGACGTGACCCGTCTCATTGTAATTGTCCCCCAAAGCCTTAGTCACCGAGCGAACGGTGTATACAAATGTGCACGCTACAGAATCGGTGCATTTAGTGAACTGGTTCTTTCTAAAACAATACATAAAAACGTCCAATTTCCAATCATTCAAAGGGGATTCACAGAGATAAAACTTATTACAGGAGAATAGAATAGGAGGAAATGGGAAATTTCCTTAATTATACAAAAACTTGAGACCCCAATTAAACTGAAGATCAGAGGTTGAAACCTATTAATAGCAGCAAAACCAAGTAAGGTTTACTTTGATTGAATAGTAACTTCATTAGTATAATTGTGTCCAACTGTAGGACTGATCAATGTAGACTATATAATGTACATATCCGTTATGTAACTGTATAAAGACATTTGAAAATGTAGTGGCTAAATATAATTTTCTAGGCATATTGGCTACCTGGCTTCTGGGATTTATCCAGCCCTGGTCTAGAATGAGATATCCCAGAATGGAAATGTGGGGCTAAGGTTTATTTACAAGTTCTAATCATTAAACCTACTGTAAATGTGCACATCATTTGAATCCCTTTCCCAAAATTTTTTTTTTTTTGGCATATTTTAAATGGTCAAAAGCTATTAAAGGTATTGATACCCCACCAAACCACCATCCCTCCCCCAGTAGTATCCAGGGTGAGGACTTATACCAGTAGGTCCTCACCCCTGGGTTCAGTGTAGTTTTTCCAAAACAAGCTATGTGGACTTCGATCATCAGATTGAAATATCTGGCCGTATGTATCAGTCATGTCTAAACTAAAAATGATAATCTGTTCCCCAAGCCTTCAGTAAACAATCGGTAATGTGAAGTCCACCCTTTACGAGCCTAAACATCTTCAGAGATGAGATGCACAGGGAATCAAGTCCTGTCAATGTATAGGCATGACATCGACACTGACTGACAGGAGGACAGACTGAGGCAGTAGCATAGGGAGGACCAAGCATAAGGTTACTTTAACACAAGTGACATGTTTAGCTTAGGGAGTCATTTTTTAGTGGTTACCAGACGATCTGGGTCTGCTCATAAACCACTACAATACATTTTAGGTGAATGTAATCTAATACTGACGACAGGTGTGGGCAGATTACTTGTTAGGTGGAAATGCCCTTTTAATGAAAATACAAAAAATTGCCTTCAACTCGTATAAAAATCCAGCCTTGCACTTTTAAACCATATTACACCAATAAATAAATACATTTGCAGGAAAATATTTTTAAAAACTTATTTGCCGTCTGTCAATATTTAGTTTTAAATAACCTTGTAAAACTACAGATCTTAAGCTCCAGTTGCCATTTGGTGAAAGGTAAGGTTCCCAGCTTCCTCTGCTTTGGATGCTAACTAGATATATGCTACAGAGGGTTGCTAACCTGTCACACAGGAGTTAAAAAAGGAAGAGTTAATTGTCTGTCAATGTTCTATAAAAATTTGAAGGATAAAGAAGTGATTGTCATGAAGACAAAGACATACCCTGTTTACCCCCAAAGGGAGACAAACACAGCCTAGGGTGGGATTTGATCCCACACATTGAAAATATACAGGGTCCTTTCTACTCTTTCCAACTATGTTCCCCGCCTCGGCTCCTGAGTATGTCACTGGGGGCCATGCCATTAACCCCTGACAAGTCGCTCAAGGAGCATTCCTTACAGTAGGAATTTGGGTGGAATATAGAAGCCACTATTCATATATATATTTGCCCCTCGGTGTTGAGCAGTCCGCTATGTAGTTTTATTGTAGACTGGAAAAGGGCTGGGCTTAGTCTAAGACAGTGGGGTGATGTTGTATGTAGAGGTGGTTTTCAGGAAAGCCAAGTCTTAAACATCATCATTGCACAAGTCCAAACAAGCTAATTTATATTAAAAAAGTAACTATGTACAATGGTTTCCCTTAATGTGAAATCAATGGTACTACGCAAAACCACATTGCAGCTCCATAACATATTGTACATTATTACACTGCAATTCAGATCTCATTTTTAGAATATTTACAAAAAATCTGCTCAGGAAAAAAAGAGCACAACTGGAATACGTCTATAATATGAGCTTGTGAAGGTTTTTATTCATCCAGGTCATGGTCTATCTGTAATAGTCATTCATCCAGGTCATGGTATATCTGTAATATTCATTCATCCAGGTCATGGTATATCTGTAATATTCATTCATCCAGGTCACGGTATATCTGTAATATTCATTCATCCAGGTCACGGTATAGCTGTAATATTCATCCATCCAGGTCACGGTATAGCTGTAATATTCATCCATCCAGGTCACGGTATAGCTGTAATATTCATCCATCCAGGTCACGGTATAGCTGTAATATTCATCCATCCAGGTCACGGTATAGCTGTAATATTCATTCATCCAGGTCACGGTATAGCTGTAATATTCATTCATCCAGGTCACGGTATAGCTGTTGCATTCAATTAGATCAACTGGACTTGAAGTTTAGTTCTTAAAGACGTTTCGCTAGTCATCCGACTGGATCTCTCAATTCAGAATGACTTGTACAAGAATCTGTGGCAATTAGCATATCACAGCCAGGTGTTAAGGGCGTGATTGAATAGTGGCTAAGAGTGGCTAATTGGGATTTTCCAGGGTACATAATTGCCACAGATTCTTGTACAAGTCATTCTGAATTGAGAAAGCCAGTCGGATGACTAGCGAAACGTCTTCAAGAACTAAACTTCAAGTTCAGTTGATCTAATTGAATACATCAGATATGGTCTATAATATGAAACCTTTACCAGCAATCATAAGCTCTAATCTCAATTGTTACCAGGGCAGTTAAAATGAAGGAAGCTGTGTCCCTTCTTCCAAAAATGTAGAAAACTTAAGTGCCCTAAAGATTTGTAAGATTTTAATAGTATCTGGTCCCCAGGTACATGGGTACAGCAAAGTATTGGTACACACTACAGCAACGGGCAAAAAAAAGGTGTAATAACTTTGTTTGCAATGGTTCTCATTCATCCAGGTATATCTGTGCTATTCAGTTAGATTAGGTGTGCCAAACTTGGCCCAGGCCGGGGGCTCCAAGTAACAAGGCTGCCTTTGGCTCCATCCTCAAAGTGCCAACGGCCTGCCAAACGCCTCTCGCAACCTGCCCAGACACAGTCCATGGCCATCCCCACCAGTCATTCCAGCAGGCCACAATTTTCAACAATCAGGTTGGGCACCACTCTGTTAGATTAAGTGGCCATTTTTTAGTTTTCTTTTGTTCTTGAAGACATTTCGCTAGTCATCCAACTGGCTTTCTCAATTGAGAAACGAATTAGAAGGAAAACTATACTCCCCTAAGCCTCAATCCGCATGTTTGGCCCTTTAAAACAACCCAGGGTGATGACCTAAACCGCTCATTCCTGTGCTTACCTCCCTAAGTTCTAATCGCTGGCGTTCTGTTCCCCGCTTCCTCTTTCTATTCTGCAATCTAACCAATAGAAATACACATTGTTGAAGAAGCATATCTTCCTATTGGTGAAGGCCCAGGTGAAGAGAGGGAGGCAAGTACAGGACTTAGAAGCTAAATACAGAGGTGAGGTCTTGGCGGTTTAGGTCCTTACTCTGGGTTCATTTAAAGGGAGGGGGGTTGCCAAGGATACTATAGTTGTCTTTCAATGGCTTTAGTACCTAAAGTTTATTGAATACACAGGACACGACAACAGCATCTGTAATGCAGCATGTATTTGCTTTTTTGCCATTTTCAACCAAATATGCTGTAAATGAACTAAATGTATACTAAAGGAAATCTATTAGCTAAACATTCAGTGTATTGACTGCTTTACGTTATAGGACAATAAGCCAGTATATGCAAACTGGCCACTGATCCGGTTACATCCAGATGAATAGTTTGATGTCCTATCTAGTGCATGGCCATCCTTGATTAGAGGGTAGGATTACCACTTAGAAAACTTAGACGTTGAGGCTGCTGGTAATAAGGTTTACTTATTACAGAAAACATGGATTATTTAACGAGTGTACGTAATACAACTGTGCAAAAAAGGAACAACACCGTTTAATGTAATAACCAGCGGAAAACCAAGTACCACATTCGTGTTCCATTACATTTGTATTAACATTGAACCAATGTGATGTGAATTAATTAGTAATAATTAACACCCATTTATTTACAGCACTAGTCCGTATTTCCAGTTAAGGAGTCCTTTATCCCCAATGGGAAACCGAAAGAGTTCCCAAGAACAAGCATAGACTCCCGTTTGCCAGACTAGAACTCCCATCATCTTTGGGGAATGCTGTAGTTACCAAATACTCTTTCTAAAAACAGTTCAGGAACAGCTGGGCAGTTACAGAATATTGATCCCCCTACACACACTTGAACAGCAATTTCCTGCAGCCCTCCCTAGCACATTTCTAACCAAGCTCATTCATCAGTGACCCTAGAAGTAAACCCTCTCCAGACTCTTCTAAATCTCCTGTATAACCTATAACACCGTGTATAATGGGCCAGTGCATCATTTCTACAGCACTACAGATGTTCTGATATATCTGATATTTTCCCAAAGGT